>CM019067.1:232653958-232829081 GCA_009667805.1 Leptobrachium leishanense
GCTATCACACTGCCTCCACCATGTTTTACAGATGACGCTCTGTGATTTGGATCATGAGCTGTTCCAAGCCTTCTCCACACTTTTTTCTTGTCGTCATTCTGGTACCGATTAATCTTAGTTTCATCCATCCATCCAAAGAATGCTTTTCCAGAACTGGGCTGGCTTTTTTAGATTTTTTTTGGCAAAGTCTAATCTGGCTTTTCTATTCTTCGGGTTTATGAATGGTTTGCACCTTGTGGTGAACCCTCTATATTTGCTCTCGTGAAGTTTTCTCTTGATTGTAGACTGTAACAGATGCCCACCAGGGCTCGAGTCCCCTCAGGAACGGCATTCCCGCCCTTCTCCCGCAGCGGGAATGCATGTTACCGCTGTGGGACGATTTTTCACTGGAGCTGCTAGTGGAATGCATTAACAAAATTCCACTAGCAGTCCCCTCGACAGGCCGCGTGTTCCCCAAGCAGTGCCTGCTTGCCTGCTCCGTGTGTTCCCCGAGCACGGCCGCCGCCTTCAGCCCTGTGAAGGCTGTGACACGGCCTACAGCCGAGATCTCGTGAGATCGCGTCACAGCTTTCAGAAGTCGGTGGCCACGTGCAGGAACACCCTGGAGCTCCTTGAAGGAATGCCTGATCTAGGGTCTGAAATGGGTAAGTATAATTCTGGGGGTCCAGTGCCTGTGTATATAATTCTGGGGGTCCAGTGCCTGTGTATATAATTCTGGGGGTCCAGTGACTGTGTATATAATTCTGGAAGGCTTGTGTATATAATTCTGGGGGTCCAGTGCCTGTGTATATAATTCTGGAAGGCTTGTGTATATAATTCTGGGGGTCTAGTGCCTGTGTATATAATTCTGGGGGTCCAGTGCCTGTGTATATAATTCTGCTGCATGTGTATATAATTCTGGGGTCCAATGCCTGTGTATATAATTCTGGGGTCCTGTGTATATAATTCTGGGGGTCCAGTGCCTGTATATATAATTCTGGGGGTCCAGTGCCTGTATATATATATATAATTATGGGGGCCTGTTGTAACGTGCGCGCTGGCGCTCACCCCGGAACAGCGTTGTTAGGATCTTTATGGACAGATTTCTATGGTACGAAATTTCAAAGCAGAAAAGACTGTAATACCTATAATCCCAAACCAGGGAGGTGATACAAAACCCTAGATACCACTCAGCCTCAAATGGTTTCGTGACCAAGAGACCGCTGAGCGAAAACACAATAACTATCTTCAAATGGATGCAGTGATTAGAGACTTGTACAACAAAAGCATGATTATTGGTAGGTTTCAGATCTGTACCAGTAATGGTTGTGGTACGTGCAGGATTGATAAGAGGTAATACTCCTATACTTGATCTCAACCATATAGAGTAAATACTCACTGCATTAGGCAACCTGCAGGTCAGGCCTACAATCAGAGATTATGCTTTTGTACTGCGACTTGGTGTTAAACAGAGAACTTGCAAGACTGTTATATTTAGCAACCTGCAGGGCAGGCCTACAATCATAGATCGTGTGATATGCTTTAGAAACAGACCAGACGTTATACAAGCAACTAGAACTGTTGATTGATTTAGTAACATGAAGGACAGGCCCACATACTGAGACGATACATGGTAATGTAGAGCAAGGCCCGGTACTCGTTAGGCAGATCGAGCAGTTGATGAGATTACAGCAATCTGCAGGGCAGATCTCCCAAGTGAAACCATGCGGTACAACATATGCATGAAAACACAAACATACACACAGGGGTTAAGCGTAAGAATAGTCGGTGAGTATTCCGGGTCAATCAACTAAAGCAAGGTCCTCATACAAACAAAAGATCGGCAACGAAAATCAAGATACACTGAAACAGACTCGAGACAGCTGGCGATGTGGGAAAAATTACTCCACGTCAGGGTGACAAGCAAATCCTCGCACCCTGCATTTAAGGCCGGTGGCTCCGCGTCACCACGCCAAGCCCCACCCCCTCAGACGCTGATCGGCCATCTCTAACTCCTGGCACCTGGCCAGCCAGCGAGAATATGTAAAATTCTTGGGGGGTCTGTGCTTGGGTATATATATATAATTTATTTTCTTCAGGTAATGGGCGTTGTGGAATTCTTGGGTGAGTTCTCTCACTTTTTTCCCCAGGACTTGACCACTGACGCCCACCTCCTGGAGCTTGCCCTTCACTTGTCTGGATGTTGCGATTGGGTTTTAGTTTACCATAGGGAGGATTCTGCGATCCTCCACCACTGTTGTCTTCCGTGGACGTCCAGGCCTTTTTATGTCGCTGAGCTCACCAGTGCATTCTTTTTTTCCTCAAAATGTACCAAGCTGTTGATTTGGCCACTCCTAATGTTGCTGCTATCTCTCTGATGGATTGTGCTGTTTTTGAAGCCTTACAATGTGTGTTTCACTTGCATGGACAGCTCTTTTGAATGGATGATGTAGGTTCACAGCAATAGATTCCAAATACAAATACCACACTTAGAATCAACTACAGACCTTTTATCTGCTTAATTAATGAAGAAATAATTGATGGAGTAGGCCAAACCTGGCCATGAAACAGCTTTTCATTCAATTGTAGATGGGCCTCCGTGCAAGAATCCCAGAGAAAAAAAACAGCGTATGTAGATGAAGGTATGTACTGAAGGTCTTGCATAGTTAAAACAAAAATCCTTTATTAGATTGACATAAAATAAATCCCGGGTACACCCGTCGTTTCGGCCCCTTTTAGAGCCTTTTTCAAGGGTATGAGGATCTACATGAATGAACATATTTATACTAAAAAACATGAATGGCTCACCCACTTGCAACGTGCACTTCCGGGGATCGCAGGGCCAGCTGATAACGTCATTCACCTGAGACTGAGGCTGCACGGCGTGTGTTGCTATGCCAACGTCAGTAATATAAACAAAAGGAGCAGTTGAAGGGGTGAGTTAGCGAAAAAGCAGGATCAAATGACCGTTTATATTTAGACAACAGAATAATGAAAAAAAAGAGTAGGGTAATGGATAAATGCACATGATATGACCAAATATGTGCTTATCAATGAGAAAGATCTTGTCATGAATGAACAAAATTTGTGAAGTGTTGGTAGATGTTGAGCTAATAGAACCAATATGCAGTGACAAAGAAATGATAACTGGTGAATCCATATAACAAAATAATACATTAAAATAAACAAAGTAAAAGATAGCTCAATTAACAATAATCAAATAATGAAAAAGATGTCGCTTCAATTTAAGATGAGCTAAGGTCTAGGTGTGAGGAATGATGTATAAGAAATGTATGTATTTAACCCTTTGGGGGACAGCGTGTCAAGTGTATTTATCCAAAAAGTTTCACGTTAAAGTAATTTTTGTGAACAGTCACCTCCTCTAGGGAGTGGGGGAACATGCTCTATTGCTACAAATTTCAGACTGGTAAGTTGGTGTTTATGTTCTAGGAAATGTTTGGCCACCGGTTTGTCGGAAAAATTATCTCGAAAGACAGTAGTAATGTTGGAATGTGACCGCGGATTCTGTCCCACAATGGTCGATCCGTTTTACCAACATAGGGTAACCCACAGGGACAGGTGATTAAATAGACTATGTATTCAGTGGTACAGGTGATATGATGGCGTATTTTGTACCTTTTGCCTGATTGGGGATGCGGAAAGGATAGTGAGGTCAACATGTGGCTACAAGTTACGCAGTTAGGGCACCTGAAGCAACCTGGTTTGAGAAAGATAGGCGGTTTGATGTATGATTGGATGGGATCTGTTTTGATTAAGAGATCGCGTAAATTACGAGATCTCTTAAAGCTGAGCATGGGAGGTTGGTGAAATTTCCTAGGGAGGGATTTAACACTGTCAAATAAATGCCAATTCTTACGTATGCTTTGAGATTAAGTATGACTTTGTGTATGGTAGGTCATGGGTAAACAGATACGTGCTGCTTTCTCAGGTTGGTGTCTGGTCAGGTTCTGAAATTTAACTGTGGCTTTCTGTAAGGCTACATGTAAAGTCTGTCTAGTGTAACCTCGACTAAGAAATCTCTGGGTCATTTCATTAATTTGAATAGCTCTCTGTGTTGGATTTGAATTGTTCCGCATGACCCGTAGAAACTGGGAGATAGGAAGGGATTTGATTAAATGAGGTGGATGGAAACTCCCAGCATGTAAAATGGTGTTTCTGTCGGTCTCTTTGCGATAGAGAAAAAATTAAAGTAGTTGGTTCATTAAGGTGACCTTTATGTCCTAAAAACAAATAGAGGAAGTATCTGAAGAATATGTAAACTTGACTGGTGTATTTAAGTGATTGATCGTCTGTATCATAGTTGACAAGGACTGTTGTGTGCCTCTCCAAATTAAAAATAATGTCATCGACATATCTAGCATAGAAAATAATATTGGGGGCAAATGGTTGAAGGATGTGTTGTTGTTCAAAATGATACAAATAGGCGTTGGCGTAAGATGGTGCCATGGAAGCACCCATGGACATGCCCGCTAGCTGTAAATAAATATTTTTCTCAAAGCTAAAGAAATTGCACTCAAGATTAATGCGTAGTAGGTCCATCACGAAGTCGATAGGGGGACCGTGATAGTTACAGGATGTTTGCAAAATCTGAGAAAAAGCTGTAATGCCTTCCATATGTGGAATGATTGTATATAAACTTTTTACATCAAGCGTAACTAAAATCACTGGATTCGAAGGGCTAATCGACAAAGAAATTGTTGGGAATCTTTTAAGCAAGTGGGTAGGGCCAAGACAGAATCTTTGCATACATAGTCGATGTATTTGCCTATGGGCTCCAATAAGCTACCCCTGGCAGACACAATTGGTCTGCCAGGGGGAGATTGAAGATTCTTGTGTAATTTGGGGAACATATATAAAACAGGCATGATTGGATGAATGACTGTGCAATAATCTAGAATTTTTTGATCAATGAAACCGGCTTGAAAGCCAAATGTGAAGGAGGCTGCAATGCGTTGTTGAATTGAAGAGGTAGGATCGAACGAAAGTCTCTTATAAGTCCGCGTGTCGTTCAATTGAGTTAGAATTTCGTCTCTATAATACTGGTATTGGAGAATAGCAATGCCGCCTCCCTTGTCCGCTGGACGGATGATGATGGACGGGTCTTTGGTCAGATCTTGAAGCGCATCCCATTCTTTTTTCGTGATGTTTGAGCGTGTCTTATAGTGCTGGATTCGAAAGCATGATGGACTTGTTGTGAGAAGGTTTGGATGGTGGGGTTGAAGGTTTTAACATCCTTGGTACTTCGAAGTTTGAGGGGATCGTACGACATGTTAGATTTACCCACCTTTTCTTGAATGGATAGTGTCCAATTCATCTTATATAATTCTACCTCTACATCGAAATGTGAGGGAGTGCGTTTGGGCACAAAAGTGAGAGTGGGCACAAAAGCTGATGCGACCAACTGTGGTCCTATTAATGCTTAATATAATGAAGGTGCCCAGATGGATTATCAGATATACCTATGTATAAATTTATATACATGCAGTTTGCACGGACCCAACTTCGGCTGATGCGACCAACTGTGGTCCTCTTAATGCTTATCAGATATACCTATGTATAAATTTACGATGAACAATTCAAAACTCCATCAAAGCAAGCAAATCTAAATAATACAAAATTAAACAATGTATAGAACAAGAACTAAACCAATGTTTAAAGTCTACAAAAACAGATATAGAGAAAATCTCTCGTTCAATCCACGGGGATATAGAGTGTCCAACTCTCTTATCCAATATGCTTCTTTACGCAAGAGGAGGTTACTTCATCACCCTCTCTCCTGAGGGGAGGCACATGGTCAATGGCCATAAACTTCAACATAGGCCTTTTTCCTGAAAGTGTTTGGCCACTGGCTTATCGCTCATCTGATCTCTATAGGCCGTTTTAATAGAGGATCGATGTCCTCGTATGCGTTCTCTCAGTGTGGTATCCATTTTTCCAATGTAGCACAAACCACATGGACAGGAAATTTTGTAAATTACGTACTCCATTGTGCACGTAATGTGATGTTGAATACAGTAGGAGAATGTCTTATTGGGGTGGTTAAAGCGAGTGCCCGATACCATATGGCTGCATGTAACACACCCTAGGCATTTAAAGCAGCCGTTGTTTCTCCATGCTGTCACCTGATCATAACAGTGTGTTGGGTCAGTGTTCACCAACATATCCCTTAAATTTTTCAGGCGGCGATAGCTCATCATTGGTCTGGTTCTAAGGCTCTCTGGTAAGCTCGTGTCTCGAGGAAGCATGGGCCAATTGTGATGAATGGTTCTCTGTACTTCACAGGAGAATGGTGAAAATGTTGTGGTAAAGGTTGAACCAACGATTTTCTTAGGTTTTTTTAATATTGCCTATGGACTTATCCAGTGCTCGCTGTAGTGTAAATTGAGAATATCCACGTTAGATAAACCTTATCCACATTTCTTTAATGTGAAGGTCAATATTTGATGGATCCGAGTTGTTTCTATAGACCCGTTAAAATTGTGTATATGGTATCGACTCCTGTAGGTGCATAGGATGGGAACTATTGGCGTGAAGAATTGTATTACGATCTGTGTTTTTTCTATACAGCGTTAGGGATGAGCCGAACACCCCCCGAGTTCGGTTCGGGCCCAACCCGAATTTTTCCAAATGTTCGGGTCCGAACCCGAACCCGAACCCCATGCAAGTCAATGGGGCTGAAAATTTGGTTTTTAGAGTGCCCTCCAATATATGCTAGATATTTGCCATAAAAGGTGTATGGGGGTCTGGGTAGTGCCCTGGGGGACAGGAAACAAGGACAAAAAGTTTAAAAAAATATGTTTTTAAAGGGACAGTGAGTTTTCCATGAAATAAGGGTTAAAAATAAAAAGGAAAAATTCCTTCCAATATCGTGCCTAGGAGGTCCTCATAACCTGCCTGTGAAGTGGCGGATTTGTAGGATGTATAGAAACACTTAAAAACAAAAAAAATGATGTTTCAAATTACGGTAAATGCTTTTCCTTTAATCTATCCATAAACAACTGCTTAGGGCGGCAGTCTGTATGAAAAGAGGAGACATTTTCGGACACGCAGAAAAAGTTTACTGATTTTTTTGGCTAAATTATTGTGAAACTTATGCAGGCTTTGGATGAAAGTAACAATAGGTGCTTCAAAATTGGTCGTTTAGCGTCCCCAACAGTGCCGTCACACCGTAACCCCTCTGAGGATATGAATCTGATACAGACGTCAGTGGCAGTGCACCCAAATATTGTGCTTTTGGTGCCAGGCCAGCAAGTATCATCATACAGTAACCCCTCTGTAGTATTGTGGAAGAATGCAGGGGTGGACCATGTGGTCCTATATTAAAAAGATATGATTCTGGTCAAGGCGTCAGTGCACCCAGATATTGTGCCTTTGGTGCAAGACTGCCAGGCCAGCAAGTATCATCATACAGTAACCCCTCTGTAGTATTGTGGAAGAATGCAGGGGTGGACCATGTGGTCCTATATTGAAAAGTTTTTTATCTGGTAATGGGCATCAGTGCACCCAGATATTGTGCCTTTCATGGCAGCTAGTGCCTTCACACCGTAACCCTTTTGTGGTATTGTGGAAGAGTGCAGAGTTGGACCCTGCGGTTCAAAAAATTTAAATGATATAAATCTGGCACAGGCGTCAGTGCAGCCAAATATTGCGCCTTTCATGGCAGCAAGTGCATTCATACCGTAACCCTTTTGTGGTATTGTGGAAGAGTTCAGTGCTTGAGGTTTTGTGAATGCAGAAGACATCCCCGATCTATTCCGTTACGTCAGCATCAGGGGGTTGATAGCTGCTGATCCAGGACTGATTCATTTTTATAAATGTCAGCCGGTCTACAGAGTCGGTGGACAGATGCACTCTTTTGTCTGTGACAAAACCTCCAGCGGCACTGAACGTCCTTTCAGAAAGCACGCTGGATGAAGGGCAACCTAGTAGCTGCATAGCATATTGGCTAAGTTCTGGCCAGTGATCCAATCTCAACACCCAGTAAGCCAGTGGATCATCGGCTGGAAAGGTATCCAGGTCTGCCCTTGCCCCTAGGTAGTCCTGCACCATATGGTGAAGACGCTGGCAATGGGTGCCTACATTTTATGTCCCTGGGCGTCGTGGACTAAAAAAATTTAAAACTGCATCAGTCAAGTGGCCCTGGCTTTCACCACTATTCCTCTGATCATCCGCAGCCTCAGAAGCACTTGTGTCAGCACTTGGTAATCTACCAGTGCCTGGAAAGGTGTTACACAAGTGTCGCTTTAGAGCGTCCTCAAGTTTTTTCATCCTGTGCTCCCTCTGTGCGGGCAGGATGAGCTCTGCAACTTTACCCTTGTATCGTGGATCAAGAAGTGTTGCCAACCAGTAATGATCCCTCTCCTTGATAGCACAAATCCTGGGGTCCTTTAGCAGGCTTTGCATTATTAGGGAGCCCATGCAGCGTAGGTTGGAGGTGGCATTAGCTTCCGAGTCTTCCTGGTCAATGAGGATGACCGTATCGTGCACTTCCTCCTCCCAGCCATGCACTAGCCCTTCTGTTTCGGGGCACACGAAACCCTCTCTTGAGGAATCCCCACCTTCAATGCGCCCACTACTTAAATATTCCTCCTCTTCCTCCTCCTGTCTGATCTGAGTAGGACCAGCTGGAATGCTGTCTGCGGAAAGACTGGGGCCTTGAGGGCTAGGGAAGGCCTCCTCTTCCTCCCGCTGCTCTGCCTCTAGAGCCACATCTATAATTCCCCGCAGAGTGTGCTCCAGCAGGAACACTAAAGGAATTGTGTCACTGATGCATGCACTGTCCCTGCTCACCATCCTCGTTGCCTCCTCAAATGGTGACAGTACAGTGCATGCATCCTTGATCATCAGCCACTGCAGGGGGGAAAAAAAACCAAGTTGACCTGAACCTGACCTTGTGCCATACTCACACAGGTACTCGTTGATGGCCCTCTGCTGCTTGTGCAGACGCTGCAGCATTGCTAATGTCGAGTTCCACTTGGTGGGCATGTCACAGATCAGACGGTTTGTGGGAAGGTGGAATTCTCTTTGAGGCGAACGCTTGCTGGGAATGACCGTCTGAAGTGACTGCAGACTTTTCTGGCCTGGCTGAGAAGCTCTGGCAGCCCTGGGTACTTGGTTAGGAAACGCTGTACCACTAGATTTAGGACGTGTGCTAGGCATGGTACATGCGTCAATTTACCCTTGCGTAGGGTGGAGAGAAGGTTGCTGCCATTATCACAGATGATCATTCCCAGCTCAAGCTGGCGTGGTGTTAACCATCTCTGCCACTGTGGTACAGCACATTCAGCAAATTCACGGAAGGGAGCAGAGTCCACAAGCTGGAAAGGCAGCAGCTGCAATGCGAGTAATTTTGCTAAGCTGGTATTTAGACGCTGTGCTTGGGGATGGTTGGGACTATATTTTTTCTTACGCTGCAGCAGCTGTGGCAATGTAATCTGACTGCGTAAATCTTCAGCTGCTGGGAGGATGTCACATTGTGAGGAAGGACCTGGTACATCCATTACTGTAGCATCATCCCTGTCAGTGGAGGTTGTAGGCAATGACATGGCAGGACATACAGTGGGGGTAGAGACAGAATGGGAGGAGGAGGACCTACGCAAAGTTTTGCGCCAACGGGATGCGTGGCGGGTCGTCATATGTCGCTTCAAGCTTGTGGTACCCAAGTGTCTGGTGTTTATCCCACGCTTCAGCCTCCTCTGACATAGATTACAAATAGCAACAGTGGGGTCTGCTGCACATTTCTTAAAGAACTCCCAGACAGCAGAGTTCCTGCATGTGTTCTTTGAGACAACAGCGCTCTGCACCGGAGCAGCTCTGACATCTGATGCCTTGGCCTGGCTAGTGCTACTGTTGGTCACAGAGGATGTTGTGCCTCGTGTTTGCTGTGCCTCCTCCTCCCCCTCCTCCTCACTTGATTCCTCAGTTCGATCTGGCACCCAGGTGGAGTCAGTGACCTCATCATCAATGTCATCTTCACCCCCTATCTCCTCGTCACTGGAGCCAACTTGGCAGTATGCTGCAGCTGCTGGGGCAACATGAGTGCCAGTTATTTGTGTGTCATCACTGGCACCCCCCTTCCTCTAGGTTGATTATACTCCCTTGCTCAACCTCAGAGATTGAATCAGAGCACTGTAGTTGCTGCGCATCCTCAAGCAGCATGTCACTGTCTGTAAGGTACCAGCGTGACAGGTAAGATTCCGAACCCAGGATGCAGTGACACACGGAGACCAGGTTAGGGAAAACAGGGGTTTATTGTAGGATTCAGATAAATAATAAGTCCAGGTTATGTAGGATGCAGGGCAGAACTTAAAGATGAAAGAGACCAACTGGAATATGGAATCTTGGTGGATACGAGGGGATGCAGGAAACAATACAAGAAGACACAGAGGGCAGACACACGGAGGAGACTTACTGGGGATACGAGACAGGACAGGAAAAGGGCTGGATGGTTTCTTGAATTGCTGAGGAATCAGGAGACAGTTGATCAGCGGGAAACCAGGATGCAGGGATCTAGGATGAAGTCTCTGGATGGCTCGGGAGACTTGATGCAGATGGGAAGCACAGGATAGATTCTGGATCAGTGTGCTTGGCTTGCTGGCTCAGGAACCATAATGCAGAAGCATTGTCTTCTGGGTGCTCCACCCTTAAATAGGGATTAGTCTCTGTGTAGATTAGAGGCACCTGTTATGCCTGCAGTCTGAGAGCAGGGTGGGACATAGGATACGCCGTCTTGTGGAAGTGCTGCCCTGCATTCAGGACAACGCAGCACCAGGTTTGCCTTTCTTCCTTTTACGGCGGGCTTTACGTGGGGTGCTGGGGGGCTCCAGACAGGGGTCCTGACACTGTCATTGTAGTCAAACAATTCAGCTGACTCCTCTGTGTGTGATAGCGAGGCTACAGCAGGAGTAGCTGTGGACATGGAGGCTGCATTAGATGCTTTGGCAGCGGAGGTGGACTGTAAAGCACTAGAAGCCTGGCTGGCAGAGGACTTGGAGGATGAGGATGGCCTGGCTAGCCAATCCACCAAATCCTCTGTATGTTGCTGCAGGTTAAGAAGACGGCCAGCACCAGTTATAAAGGACAAGTGTGCCCCTGCAGAGGATGCACCACGTCCACCACGACCAGAGGGACAGCCTCCCGACACAGGGGCTGCTTGCCCTCTTATCTGTGTCTGGGAGCGTCTGCCTGTCCTTTTTGTTCTTTCAGACATGGTGAGTGATATATAGATTAAATATATACAGAACTCTGATTCAACTCTGGTATAAAGATTAAAGATTTACAGAACTCTGGTATAACTCAGTGAGACACCCTGATAGCTGGCAGCCAGTGACAAGACACAGATTACAATTCACAGAAACCTCCTATAAATCATTGAGACCCCCTGATGGGTGCCAGTGACAAGACACAAACTATGATTCGCAGAAATCTGCTACAAGTCAGTGAGACCCCCTGATAGCTGGCAACAGTGACAAGACACAGATTACAATTCGCAGAAACCTCCTATAAATCAGTGAGACCCTTTGATGGGTGGCAGTGAAACCTCCTATAAATCAGTGAGACCCTTTGATGGGTGGCAGTGAAACCTCCTATAAATCAGTGAGACCCTTTGATGGGTGGCAGTGAAACCTCCTATAAATCAGTGAGACCCTATGATGGGTGGCAGTGAAACCTCCTATAAATCAGTGAGACCCTATGATGGGTGGCAGTGAAACCTCTTATAAATCAGTGAGACCCCTTGATGTGTGGCAGCCAGTGAGAACAAACGGATTATAACAATTCCCAAATATTTTGTAGAAATTAGTGATCCCAAAAATACTGCATGGTACTGGCTGTGTGACAAGACACAGATCACCTCAATTCACAAATGTTTTGTAGAAATTAGGGAGCCCCAAAATACTGTGTGGTACTGGCTGTGTGACAAGACACAGATCACCTCAATTCACAAATGTTTTAAAGAAATTAGTGAGCCCCAAAATACTACGTGGTACTGGCTGTGTGACAAGACACAGATCACCTCAATTCACAAATGTTTTAAAGAAATTAGTGAGCCCCAAAATACTGCGTGGTATTGGCTGTGTGACAAGACACAGAAGATCACCTCAATTCACAAATGTTTTAAAGAAATTAGTGAGCCCCAAAAAAACTTGCTGGCTGTGTGACAAGACACAGAAGATCACCTCAATTCACAAATGCTTTAAAGAAATTAGTGACCCCAAAAAAACTTGCTGACACAGTGACAAGACACACATATCAATTCCCTGATATTTTGTAGAAATGAGACCCCCCAGTAGCGTGGCAGACCGGCAGTAACAACACACAACAATCTCCTCTGAAATTTCCTCTGAAATGCATTCAGAATCCGCGCGTGGAAACGTTATATAGTGTGATGCTGGACTTAGCTCTGTGAGCCCATGATTGGGCAAAATTTGCCCAATCAGGACTCTGAGCGGTGATTGGCATACTGTTGAACCTGTCTTGCACCAGACCTGTGGTCAGGTGCAAGGCTGTAGCCAATTACGAGCTTCAGGCCAGTGGGAAAATGCATTGTGGGCCATTGTGATGCATTGTGGACTCGAACATGCGCCGAACACCCGGAAATGTTCGGAGTTCGCGATCTACCTGAACAGGTTAAGTTCGGGCCGAACTGTCCGAACCCGAACCGCTCATCCCTATACAGCGTATACTGGAGTGAATTCTCATTCCGATAGATACGAATGTCCAGGAAGTCAACCGTCGTCACACTTGCCATTGTAGTGAGTTTGTTTGGTTGTTTCCAGCGAGTTAACATATGAAATGGTATTTTCAACCTCCTGCAGTTCTTGATTAACGACCATAAGAATATCGTCAATGAAATATAAAAAATGAAATCTATAATAAATGAAATATAAAAATCGGGTATAAAAAATCAACTTATTACCAAACAGTGGAATAATATGTTCTTTCTCAAAGTGGTGCATATATGAATTTGCGTACATAGGTGCTACCGAAAACCCCATGGATGTCCCCGCGGTCTGTATATACCACTTATGTTCAAACCTGAAGTAGTTGCATCTCATTACAAGACGTAAGAGCTCCAGGGCATATTCCACTGGGGGGCCATTATATTCAATAGCATGTATTAATGTATTTCGCATAGCTTCTATCCCTCCTTCCATAGGAATCACGTTATAGAGACTTTTCACGTCACACGTAAGGATGGTAGTCGGGTCCTCAAGTAGCTTCAATGTATCCAATTTTCGCAGAAATTCCTGTGTATCTTTTAGACATGTATCAAGGGATTCTACTGGGTTTTTAAACAAAAAAATCAAGCTATATATATATATACATTGTGAAGTAGGTGAATGCTTATCGTTGAGTGTCTTGCCCAAGGACACTTGGTGGTGATGAGGGGATCTGAATTGGATAAAAATATGCTTATAGAAAAGACACACAGCGATAAACCTGCTTCTCTGTCATTATAGAGCAGAATCATTACCGCTACATAGCAGGGACGTGCAGTCAGGGGTGGCAGGTGAGGCAGGGCCATTCCAGTAAATTAATGTGCTGTTGACTTTGTATTTAACAATAAAAAATAAAATTTCCGATTGAACAAAAGTTCTCATACTCACCTGCCCCATGCTCCCTCGCCTTCCTTATCTGTCCTCTGCTTCTTTTTTCTTTCAGTTTGCCGGCTGCTGTGTGTGTGAACCACCACACAGACAGCAGTGGCAGCACGGAGCCAGCCTAGCCTATGCAATTTGCGTAGCTGAACGCTATGCAAATTGCGTAGCACAAGCTGGCTGTGATTCAGACTAGCTGAATCAATGCTCTTCAGTGCCTCAGAGAGGCACTGAGAGCAATTGAATTGCTTGAGCCAATGGGAAAGCGCCATTGATTTCCAGCCATTCATTGGCCTCCCATGGATTGATTGAAGCATGACAGTCATGTGACTGTCCTGATCGTCATGGGGGCATTGCCATGGGGCCCATATACAGATTGTCTTACTTGCAGCGAGGTGTGGACTATCTGCTCCCCCTGCATTCCAGCAGCATCATGGCTGAGGACCGCGGGACACTGTGGGGTTTGGGGAAGGAGTTTGAGGGCCAGCAGGACAGCAAAGCTGCAGAGGTGGCATCAGGTATGGGGCTATATACAGACAGTGTGCTAATACAGAGTAATGTGGCTATATACAGACAGTGTGCTAACGCAGTGTAATGGGGCTATATACAGAAAATGTGCTAATACAAAGTAATATGGGGCTATATACAGACAGGCCCCTATTACAATGTACACGCAAATGCGCTCGCGCAGCGCAATTTTTTTGCGCACGCAAAAAAACGTTAGCATACACAAATTAACGCGGTATTACGATCCGAGCATAGTTTTTCAGCCTTCATGTTTTTTTGAGCGCAAATCCAACGCGCAAAGTCGGGCGCAAATGACCGTTGCGTGCAGGAATCGGTGGGCAATCAGAATTAAGAACCACCATTTGCTAGGTTTCGGTTGTTGCGCCTGTCAAAGTCAATCTGCATATATGTGCTGCAACAAAAATAAAAAAATTAAACAATTTATTAATTTTATTGTTTGGGTATGTGTAGAATGTGTAACTGTGCTGTATTTTTTTTTTTTTGTGCAGGTTCATTTCGTTTCAGCCAGAACATTCAGATTGTAAATTAACACCAGGTTTTCAAAGACATTACGATACTTCGCGCAAACGTCGTTCGCACGACGTTGCGCAAAGATCATACCATCCGCTCGAACGCATTCGCGCTGACAATGGTAAGTATGGGATGCGTGCATGCACTTGCGCTGGGTTCGCGCAGGGTCAATCGCGGTAGACGCTAACGCACATCATTTGCACGAACGTCGTAATATGACGTTCCACGCAAATGGTTTTGTCTTCGCGCAAAAGCGCATTTGCATGCATGCAAATGCGCTGTGCGAGGATTGTAATAGGGGCCACAGTGTGCTAATACAAAGTAATGGGACTATATACAGACAGTGCGCTAATACAGAGTAATGGGTTATATACAGTGTGCTAATACAGAGTAATATGGGGGCTATATACAGTGTACTAATACAGAGTAATATCGGGCTATATACACACAGTGTGCTAATATATCTGGCTCTGTTTCATACAGTATATATTTGGCTCTGTTCCATGCAGTATATATTTGGCTCTGTTCATACAGTATATATTTGGCTCTGTTTCATACAGTATATATCTGGCTCTGTTTCATACAGTATATATCTGGCTCTGTTTCTAGCCAGTGCCTCACCAGCCACTGACCTCACCGCACGTCACTGCTACATAGCCAATATATTGTGTGGTAGGCAAATATGTATCATTGGGTGACACTAACTAGACAGGTTCTGGGATTCAGACCTGTGTCTCCACAGTTTAATAGCAGTGATGTTACTTATTCTCTACCTTAAAGCTTAGTCTCAATTTAATTCAACACTGGAAATCAATAGTTTTGATCTAATATTGACAGATTTGACAATATAGACTTAGGTTAGTTGGCTCGAATCCTTCACACATTGAAATTAGAATCTATGTTAACTGTTAATTGATTTTAAATTTTTCAACAATTGTAGATAGACATGCCATATAGGATTTAGCATAGAAGTTACAGTGCACAACACCTTTGATTGCAGGTACGTCCAAGTTCCTAATGCTCCTTAACTCAAAGATCTGCAAGCCTAAAAACCTAACTTTACCCTCACCCCAAACTCCTTTTAAAAATGCTTGCCCCCCAAAATCTAAATTTCCATATTCTAAATCTTACAATTTATCCTTAGTTTGGACCATTTTTAAAAGAATCTTTATGTTACCAGTTTGGAAATTTGGCACTCCGCATTACAAAAAATGCTTCACATGCTGTACCAAATAACAAAGTGTGCAAGTCTCTTTACAGATTATCTTGTCCATTGTAAAACTTTGGCTTCAAACATTCAAGTGTGCAATATAAAATGATGGATTATTATTATTCCTTAATTGGACTGTGCATAAAGGTTGGATGAAAGGAAATTCAGTCGAAAGCATAGGAAAGGTGTTTTTTTTACTGTGCAAACAATAAAGTTGTGGAATTCTCTGCCTGTTGAGGTAGTTGTCCCAGAGACTGTACAGACCTTTAAACAACAACTGGATGAATTCATGCAAAAACATAATAAGGGTTATAATATTTAATATGTGTGTAAAGGCTGTTTTATCCGAGGGGACTCTGACTGCCATTCCGGGGCCAAGAAGGAATTTTTCCTCAGTACATTGCATATTTTGAAACCACTTCAGACTGGCTTTTTTTTCCTTCTTTTGGATCAACAGCAGTAGCTGATTGTTTGAATGGCCGAACTCGAAGGATGCCCATCTTTTTTCAGCCTATGCAACAATATAAAGCTGATAAATATTTTACTCAGTCTCCAAATAAACACAAAAGAAAGCATCCGTAGTATTAAACTGAAATGTTAGAGTGGGATCTTTTAATTGCAGTGAGCTTGCTGCCTACTTTCCCTTCCATGAAACTCTTGTGATTTGTCTATCTATATGATAATCCCATTATACCATGATAGAAATAGGGATGTTAAAGGACTGGAGATGCTCCCCAGAGTATATTACTGATTTTAAGACCTTATAAGATGATGCCGGGTTTATGCTGTTATGGTTTTCTTTCTTGGCAGTGTCCCAATGCTGAAGATTATAGGAGGAGCATTGTTCAACAGAGCAGCAATTATCCATCATCTTTGAAAATCCATTAGAAGTGGCTTATGTGAACCAAGTTCAAATGCATATCTCTTGTAAAGTAAAATTAATTCCATAAGCTCGAGACCAGCATGAGTGTGTGTGTTTGTGTTGGGGGGTGGGGGTGCTACTGAGACATTATAATGTAAGAAATTAAGTTTACAGGGATAAGTGTGAAGAGATAGATTGTGGGAGATTATATATAAATATTTATTTATTTATTTATAAAGGATTTTACCAGGAACGATACATTGAGATTTCTCTCGTTTTCAAGTACGTCCTGGGTTCAAGAACATTAAAAGGTTACAGTTGTTACAGAAATACAAAGTAATACAATGCAAGATATTAAACCCCCCCCAAAAAAAAACAAATATACTGACTAACCGAAAATAAATAAGTAGGGAAACCGTCACTATGTCACATGTTTACAGGTTGAGGTATGCTAATAGGGAGCTCTTGAGTGACTTTAGACTGGGGGAAGATTTGATGGCATCTGGGAGGTTATTCCATAACTGCGGTGCTCTGTAGGAAAATGAGGACCGAGCCACTGTCTTTTTGTATTGTGGTATTGCAAGTAAGGTCCTGGATCGGAGGTTATAGGATGAGGGAACTGCTGGAGCATGCAGTCTATTCAGATAGGGTGGCAGCTTCCCAGAAAAGCTCTTAAACATCAGGTTGGAGAGGTGAAGTGTGCGTTTAGTCTCCAGCGACAGCCAGTTTAGCTCTTTTAACATGTCTGTCACAATGGTGGGTCATGTAGTTACATTGTAGCGCAAAGCGGCAGCATGAGTTATACAATGTGGTAAGTTTCTGAAGGTGTGTTTGCGGGGCCGCTGCATACACTACATCTCCGTAATCAATAGCTGGCATAAGAATTTGTTGTACAATTTGCTTTCTTACAGTGGGGTTCAGGCATGATTTGTTTCTGTACAGGGCACCTAGTTTGGGATAAATTTTAGATGAGAGTTTTTCGATGTGGGGGCCAAAGGATAGATTTGGGTCTAACCACATACCTAGATATTTGAGAGCAGTGACTATAGTCAGCGTGCCATTTGATTTTGTCCCCACACATAGATGGGGGTTTTGCAATTTATGTAGTTTAGGTGCATTGTTACCGTTTTGTCAGTATTTTAAAAAAGTTTGTTGCGTTTGATCCACTTTTCTACGTCTGTGAATTGTTCTTGCAGCACGGCCTCCAGCTGCGGGAGATTTGGTTTGCTGGTATAGATTAGGGATGAGCCGAACGCCCCCGTGTTCGGTTCGACTTCGAACTCGAACAATTTCAAAAGTTCGAACACGATCCGAACATTCGATTTATGCTAGAGGGCATAGATTTATGCTAGATATTTGCCATAAAAGGTGTATGGGGGTCCGGGTAGTGCAACAAGGGGACAGGAAACAAGGACAAAAAGTTTAAAAAAAGTTTTTAAAGGAACAGTGAGTTTTCCATGAAATACAGGTTAAGAATAAAAACGAAAAATCCCTTCAAATATCGTGCCTAGGAGGTCCCCATAACCTGCCCGTGAAGTGGCGGATTTGTAGGATGTATAGAAACATTTAAAACCAAAAAAATGACATTTCAAATGACTGTAAATGGTTTTCCTTTAATCTATTCATAAACAACTGCTTGGGGCGGCAGCCTGTATGAAAAGAGCAGATGTTTTAGGATACGCAGAACAAGTTTAGTGATTTTTTTTGGCTAAATTATGGTGAAACTTAGGTGCATTAAAATTGGGCCTTTAGTGTCGGCAACAGTGCCGTCACAACGTAACCCCTCTGTGGTATTGTGGAAGAGTGCAGGGTTGGACACTGTGGTCAAATATTAAAATGATTTGAATCTGGTACAGGCGTCAGTGCACCCAAATATTGTGCCTTTGGTGGCAGCAAGTGCCTTCACACCGTAACCCCTTTGAGGTATTGTGGAAGAGTGCAGTGGTGGAGGTTTTGGTAATGCAGAAGAGATCCCCGATCTATTCAGTTACATCAGCAGCTATACCAAAACCGGGTCAGCAATGTTAAGGCACTTGTATTGCACTACTGTATATGGTGAGAATCGGCGCACATCAGTAGCAACAGGAAGCAAACAGAACAGGCAGGGAATACACAGAGAGAATAGTCAAATGGCAGGCAAAGTCGGCAACAGATCGGGTCCTCAGAACAAGCAGGGTCAGTATCAAGTATACAAACTGATTCGGTAAGCTAGCGATGCGGGAATAAAGGCTGAGACACACTGAGCGTGTAGCGACGCACAGCGTAGCGAAGAGAAGAAAACATTTTACAGGCTTGACTTCACTCTGCTCCGCCTCGCAGCGTGTCTACACTGCATTATGTTTAATCCACTAATTAAATTAACATGTACACACAAAACCATTTTATTTTCACAAAGCTAATGTTATATAGGCAAAAAAAAGGTTTCTAATGAATAAAATACATCAAAAACTACTGTTAATTTAATAGGAATAGTATAAAAATATAAAAAAAAGATAACCCCTGATCATATATATTATAGGGACACGGAGCGCTGTGTATAGAGTAGGGATGCATTGATACCACACACAGACATATACGTATATATTAACACGCAGACCTATATATACGTATATATCAACCCACAGATATATATATAGACCCACCCACAGACCTCAGACCATATATACACATACGCACATGGGGGGTGGCATGTGGACAATCTCAACTAAATGCGCCCCCCCCCATTTGGCTGATCCCTCCAGAAGAAATGTTGAACCCGACAGAGCAGAGAATATATATATTATTCTCTGCTCTATCGGGTCCAACATTTCTTCTGGAGGGATCAGCCAAATGGGGGGGGGGCAATTAGTTGCCAAAATGTGTGTGTAATACAAGTCTGGATATATATATTTATAAGAATATAACAAACCACAGGGGGGGTTGCACTCAACCTAAACTTGCAACACAAGCGGGTGCATCTAAGACTTTAAATACAAAACACCAAAAAAGAGCCCTCCATATCAATGGCCACCTTCATCCACCATTTTCTGCAAAAAAAAACCACACATTTCAAAAATTCAAAAAACCTGACTGAGGTAAAATGACGGGGATTCAGTTAACAAAGTATGATCATAGTTTGCTTAAGCCTGTCACAGTCGCCAATGTACCCCATTGTTGACAGGTCCTGTCTAACTTGACTGTATCTGCATTTACAGAATTAACTCACCATAGAGCTTCCCAGCAGGCACTAGCCTTTATAGGCTGTCACGGTGGGACATACCCGTGAACAGGGAGGGGTACATACCCAAGAGAGTTGTCAGCTCTCCATATGTATAAAACAAACCACAGGGGGGGTTGCACTCAACCTAAACTTGCAACACAAGCGGGTTACCCTGCGCAGCCCACATGCCACCCCCTCTACCTGGCTGAATGTATTTAATATATATAATTAAATACATTCAGCAAGGTAGAGAAAGAAAAAAAAAGTTTTATTTTATGTTCCCGGGGACATTTAAAAATGTCCTCGGATTTTATTTTTTTTAGAAATGTGTTGCCTTACCTTAGCCTGGTGGTCAGTGGGGGCTACCTGGATCCTGGTTGTGGGGGGGGAGGTCTGCCGTGGCCGCAGGTGCAGTGGCTCCCTCCCCGTGCTGCCTGTCTGCCACATGCACCCGGTGGCTAGCCCGCACAGTCGCAGCTCTGTCATCCGGCGGCCGCATGCTCCTTAAGGGGATCCTTGGGAGCCCCCGGCATGCTGCCCTCTACAGTGCCTGATTAGAGGGCCGTGTCTGCCTGATGTTTTAGTAACAAGAATGTTTTATCCCATAGGCTTCAATGTTAAAAATATTCCTGTTTTAATTAAATATCTAAAACCGTTGCTTATAATATTCTGCAGTAAAGAGTCTCTTTATTTCTAGATTTTTTTAGTATTTTTGTAAGCATTTTTTATACTTTTTTTCAAAAAAAAAATTATTTTCGAACTTTTGGCGAACGTCCCAAAAAGTTCGAAGTTCGCGAACATTCGAACGGCCGATGTTTGAACAGATCAAACCGAACAGCTCATCCCTAGTTATCTGCCCAAGACAGAATAGGAAGTGTTATTTTTGAGTGAGGACAGAATGTGACCTTCACTTGTCAGGATCAAATGTCCTTTAACTAACTAGTCTTGTTTCTGTTTGAAACATTGTATTTGTGTAAATTCAACAAGATATGTGTGTCACGTTTCCACTGGCTTCAGCCGTGCCCCCCGGAGGTGAGAAGGATCCAGGTCTGCTCTTCCCTGTCTGGGTATGGCTATTCTGCCTTATGCTGCTCCTGGGTTTTGCTGTGCTGTTCAGGTCTGGGGTCACATGTCCCAATTAACCAGACCTGTTCCCTATTTAAATGCCAGCAGCACAGGGGCTCATTCACCTGGCAGGTGTTCATATTGTGACATCTGTTCCTGTATATTCTGTATCCTGGTTCCTGTGTTGCTGCTTAGCATTCTTGTATATTTCTCTGGTATTGACCTCGGCTTTCTTTGACTACCCATTCTGCCTGTTCCCTGTATCCATATTTACTGATCTGTTGCCAAACTCTGCAAGTCTGGCATTCCTCTTGGCTCTGTATCCCCGGCTCTTGGAAAAAAGACGAGACAGAGGTGATATGATAGAAACATTTAAATACGTAAAGGGAATCCACAAGGTAGAGGAAGGGAGTATATTTAAACGGAAACAAAGTAGCAAAACAAGAGGACATAGTCTTAGATTAGAGGGGCAAAGGTTTAAAAGTAACATCAGGAAGCATTATTTTACTGAGAGGGTGGTGGATACATGGAACAGCCTTCCAGTTGAAGTGGTAGAGGCCAAAACAGTAATTGAATTTAAGCAAGCATGGGATGGGCATAAGGCTATCCTAAACAAAAGATAAATCCAGGTAAAGTATCCATGTAATTGGGCAGACTAGATGGGCCGAAAGGTTCTATCTGCCGACATTTTTCTATGTTTCTTGTTTTACGTGTTTGGTTCGTTTTAGTACAGAGGCCAGATTAAGACCTTTGTTTTCAGTTAAGGATTCCTGTCTGTCTTGTTTAACCCTCGCCCTTCCTGTTCTCCTGACTCTGTCATTCTTTGTGAGAGTTTCATTAGTTAGAAGGCCATTATTAAGGACCTTCCCTAGCTTAGGGATTCCTTTAGTTTTCTTCTATGCCCTCCTGTCCCTCGTGTTACAGTCTTGTTTATTTCCTGTCCGGAATCTGCATTGTTTATATGTGCTGTATTAAGCCAGCAGCTAACTTGCCTCAAGGACTACATCCCTCCTTGAACCAAGTCCCCATGATGGCCCCAACTACTGGTCAGCGTGACATTGTATAATTGACTTGCTGCTATTTACGCCGTATAATTACAAATAAATTATCATGAGTAATTTGAAGCTTCTTGAGTACCCACGTGTCTTATGTGTTTTGCATGTCAACTCGTGCTTCACCGGTCATGAGGGCGTGACCGAAACCAGAGAGAAGGAGTCCAAGTCTTGCTGCAGCCGTAATGACCATCCGGGTGGAGAAAAGATACACAACACAGAAGAATTTTAACCTTTTAGATAATAAATTATGGAAATTTGGTTCACAAAATATGATCATATCTTCCTTGAGCCTGTCAAAGCATCAGTGTATCCCATCTTTTTAAAATTAAATATAATTGTATTGGGACAAGTGTGTGTGTTGGTTCTGCAATAAAATATGACTTTATATAGCATTTAAATGTGATGAGCAAAAATGGACAAAATATTCCCAGCACACAGGTGTGAAATGGCTTTAGTATTGAAGGAGGTTAAAAAAAACACCTCGGGGCCTAACATTCATCTAACAGGTACTGCATATTACACCAAGGAAGACCAAAGATATTACAAATCAGGCATAAATTATCTTTCAAAAATGTATTCTAAAAGTTTGTTTTTCAGAGAATTTGCACACAGTTAATTATTGTGCCTCATTAACTTGGAAAGGAACATTGAGAGTTTGTATGATTAGGAACCAATCAATTCTTACCACATTTAAGAAGTTTGGAAACTTAAATTGTTGTTCTATGGAGATTTATTTGTCTAGCATCGATTTTTGTGTGTCTCATAACATGTGCCTCACATTCATTGATTTTTTTTTCTACAGGTTCTGTGCTGTCCTCACGAGGCCTCATTCATTCTAAATGAGAGAAATGTGAACTAAAACAAAACGTTTTTGTTAACCACAATGAAATCAGTATAATTAATTCATATTCTGACTGAATTATGGAATGATTACTAATGATCATTGACCATAATGTGCTATCAGGTACTTTTTATGGAACCTAATAAGTAAGGAGTCTAAAATCCAAAATGGCTGGCAAATATGATGACTAACAGTTGTGTTATTATAGTCACGTGAATACATATGCAATTGTCTAAATGCATACACCAAGGTCAAGGAATTCATATAATAAAGACAGGGGGTAAGGGGATTTTAGCCTGGAATGTGGCGATGGGGACAGGTATGTGAAACTACTGAGAGTTTATTGCAGGGCATGAACCCTGTGGTCTTGGAGGGTGCAGGGAAGGAACACAATGGACTAGGAAGACGCATGGCAAGCATGCTGATGCTGGCAAGCAATTTAGTAATTGATGCCCAGCATTAAAGAGCACTTAGTCTGCAAAGCATAAGCTGTTTTTTGTTTCTTCTTTCTACCCACACGTTATTGTCATAATGGACAGTTGGTGGTAAAGCAAATTTTTATTATGTCCAGATTAAACGTTTTCTTTGGCATCCCAAATTATAATATCTGGCGCCGTTATCTATTATTTACTGTACATAACTAAACTTTATGTAGATTTTATGGAAAGAGTTATAAATGTACATTATCAAATACTTGCTATATGACAAAACCAGCGCTACTACATTCTGAACACTAGCTGGGCAGCACCTAAAAGATACTGCCCTACACTGAACGGTTTCTATTCTGCTGCTTATCTCACTAAGGTGCACTATTAATCAGCTTGTGTGCACCTACAAAAGAAGGCCACTCCCTTCCCGAGTGCGTCAGCATCACAGTCAGTATCCAGTGTTGTACCTGCCAAGCAAGAAGCCAGATCTCTCCTGAGCTGAACTTGTATAAATCGCTTATCAGACCCTCTGCATTATTCACCAGACTACCGCCTGCTGCCAGCCATTTGACCTAGGGATCGCCACCTGACAATTCTTATGGACTATTCTTTCATTGGACACCGTGTATAGTTTTCCTCCTTTTGTTTGCCAAGACACTATGTGCCACTCTGGACCCTTCATCCACTGCCAAGAACCATCATCATTGTCAAGACTAGGGATGAGCCGAACACCCCCGAGTTCGGTTTGCATTCGAACTGGAACTTTTCAAAAGTTCGAATTCGAACTCGAACACGAACTCAATACAAGTCAATGGGACTCAAAGTTCGATTTTTAGAGTACCCTCCAAGAGGGCATATATGCTAGATATTTGCCATAAAAGGTGTATGGGGATCCGGGTAGTGCCCTGGGGGACAGGAAACAAGGACAAAAAGTAAAAAAAAAAAAACGTTTTTAAAGGAACACTGAGTTTTCCATGAAATAAGGGTTAAAAATAAAAACGAAAAATTCCTTCAAATATCGTGCCTAGGAAGTCCCCATAACCTGAAGTGGCAGATTTGTAGGATGTATAGAAACATTTAAAAACAATGTCCGGGTCTGGGTAGTGCCCTGGGGGACAGGAAACAAGGACAAAAAGTTTAAAAAAAGACGTTTTTAACCCCTTCACTGCTGACGACGTGTGGGACACGTCCTCAGTTACAACTGCTGTATGCTGAGGAGGACGTGTCCCACACGTCATCAGCTTTGCGGGACCCCCGGCGGAGATACTCACCTCTCTGTCCGTGGTCCCTCGGCGTTCTGACTTCAGCACCCTCAGACGCTGAAGTCAAGCTTCTCATGATGTAAATGATGTCATCGCGCCATGCGCGATGACGTCATTTCGAGGTGACCCCTGGCAATGCAGGGAGATCGCCTGGAAGGGAGGGGGGATCCATTCAGATCCCTCGCCCTCCTGATCGGGAGGTCCCACAAAAAAAAGCCAGGCACTGCTTAAAAGGGGAGAGTCTCCCCTTTTAAGCGGTGCCTGGCTTTAAGGCTAAGGTCAGTCTAACGCAGTATTAACGTGCATTTAGCCGCACTAAATCACGGCCGCACTAGCAGCAAATTACATCCAATGCCGGGTAGCATACGAAGAACGGCCGCGCAACGCAAGTGGCAAACAAACGCATTTTTTCGAGAACGTCAAACCGCTAGTACTGATGTACAGCGTACGCTGCGTCCACTAGCGGCATGTGAGTGTGATTAGGAGACGTCAGACGCTGCTAATGTCCGGCCAACATCACGTCCAGACGCAAAAAGTGTTTTATTGCTAACCGTACAAAATCACGGCCGAAAATGCGCATCGTATGACCGCTATCGCGTATTCTGTGAAAAAATGCGTCCATTCGTTCGAACGCACGTTTTCACGGACAACGCGAAAAATGCGTTAGGCACCGGGTGGCACTTCGGGGCCTTGCGGCGCCGAAGTGTGTCCGTGGGGGCCGCCATCTTGGATGGTGGCTCCACCCCCGGGTTCCCCCACACTGCCTGACGTCCGAACCCATAGCTGCCCGGAATCCACTGGTGGAGATAGGGGGTTCATTTGAGAACCGTGACAGCTAGGGGGTCAAGGAGGGTGTCAATCGAAAGGCCTGAGCATGGCCTTTCAAATGATATCCTACATGACCAGGTATAAAGTATAAAAATAAAAAACATGTATTTTTTGTGTGTTATTTTTATTAATGCAGCAATATTGTTCACATTTCAATTATAATGTGAACAATGATGCTGCACTAATGATTTTTTAATGAAAGTCCCCATTTCTAATTTTTTTACAAGCGCACCCCATAGAAAATATAACCTCAAATGTTCATGTGATAAAAAGGTGAAAAAAAACACTTTACATGCTGCAGATGATTAAAAATTCAAGTTTTATTGCATTTTTTGTTCTAATATACAGGCAGAACATGACGTATACATATAAAAATGATATATTATGAATCTGCCGAGTCTGCCGGAAAGAACGATATATAATATGTCTGGGTCGTATAATAAAATGTGGCTTCAAATCGCGTTTAAACATGATGAGCGAAAGCGGTAAAAATTAGCTCAGCACACAGCGGTGAAATGCCTCAACAGTGAAAGGGTTAAAGGAACAGTGAGTTATCCATAAAATAAGGGTTAAAAATAAAAACGCAAAATTCCTTCAAATATCGTGCCTAGGAGGTCCCCATAACCTGCCCGTGAAGTGGCGGATTTGTAGGATGTATGGAAACATCGCCATCACAGACCCACACACCTGGCACTCCCAGTCTGCATACAATGTATCAAATTCATGAGACCTGACTAATTAGAAGCACATGTTATTTCCAAACACTAATTAAACACCTGCAGGGTTATTCAAAGGTATCCGAATTGCTTGAGAAAGGTAACCAAACGCTGAAAATCAGCGTTCGGTTACCTTTCCTGGCCATTCGGCTAACCAGAGAGCAGGCAATTCGCCAAATCCTAGCGAATTGCCTGAACATACGGTGCCTGTTCGAGGGCAGTGAAAACCCCATGAAAAGCACTGCTTCGGCTATTCAGAGAACACAAACCAGCAGTGAAAGGTTCCCCTAATGCCCTGCCATTCGGTGGTTTCATGCAGCAAATTTATTCAGGAGAATCCCATAGGCTTCAATGTTAAAAATATTCCCGTTTTAATTCAATATCTAATAAACCGTTCATTATAAAATTCTGCAGTAAAGAGTCTCTTTATTTATAGATTTTTTAGGATATTTTAAGCATTTTTCTGAATTTTTTTTATTTTTAAGTTTACTTATTTTTTCTGTAACAGCCCTCTTTATTATCATTCCCTGGACCTCATATGCAAATTTCAGACATTTTCGCTCAGTAGTTTCTTTGCAAACAGCATTTTACTTTTCAATCATTCATGCAAACTATTTTCCTAATTTATTCACTGCCTCTTCTGCGGTGTCGGCTTTCTCCAGAGGCTTCGGCTGCGTGTGATCGGCTCCTGCTCGGGTTTTCCGTGGTATTCGGCAGGTTAATCCAGATGTTTTTGCATGTTTTCGGCGTGCATTCGCTGGGTTTTGCGGTTCGTTTTCGTCGGGTGTGCGGCAACTTTTCCCTGCAATTCGGGGACCCTGTGGTGCTTGCTGAATACACCGCAGGGTCACCGAAATGGGATTGGCAAAAGGAACCGTATTGAAGAGAACAAAAAGTTCTGCGTGCGGTGACTTTTCGAATCTCTTTGAATAACCCTGCTGTTGTTTACGCCGTTTGAGAGCACAGGTCATTTAGAGGTGACAATCTTTGCACCTAGACATTTAGACATTAGTTTTTAATTCAATATCTAATGAACCGTTGCTTATAATATTCTGCAGTAAAGAGTCTCTTTATTTCTAGATTTTTTTTGTATTTTTAAGCATTTTTTATACTTTTTTCCAAACATTATTTTTTTTCCGAACTCGAACCGAACACGCCAAAAAGTATGAAG
Source organism: Leptobrachium leishanense (assembly GCA_009667805.1). Classification (NCBI taxonomy): domain Eukaryota; kingdom Metazoa; phylum Chordata; class Amphibia; order Anura; family Megophryidae; genus Leptobrachium; species Leptobrachium leishanense. The sequence continues at coordinate 232,681,232 of CM019067.1, forward strand.
TTCGTGAACTTGCGAATGGCCAAAGTTCGAATCAAACTCCGAACTGATCGAACCGAACAGCTCATCCCTAGTCAAGACCTTGCACCTGTTGTTTCTGGATTCCTGTTGTGACCCTCTGTTATAATCTATCCATATTCCTGGACTCTCTCCGTGATTCCTCATTGCAACGCTTCGTAATTGTTCCTGATCCTGTTGAACCCAAAGTACCACTGTTTCATCCATATTGCTCTGGACATTATCTACTTCTTTGTCAGCTGTCTATCCGCTGTGTCTCCTGCTCCTCGGCCCTCTCCTTTATTCTGTTATTCTAGTAAGTGTATTCCTTAGTTTCTGTGCCTATTGATTCCTGTTTAGTTATCCCTCCTTGTTATTAGTTATTCATTGTTCCTGTCCAGTCTGCTCAGTGTGTCCTGTCCAGTATATTGTGTGTATTTATCTTGTCCATTCCGATCTCATCCAGCCATCTCTTTTTATTTATTCAGGGTCCCCTTTTCTAGTTTACTCCTGTGTTCTTTGCATAATAAACCCCCTGGTTCACCATATTGCTGTCTTAGTGTGTCACTGCATCCCGTACACTCGCCTCCCCACACATGACAATAATTAGGACTCAGAGTTAGAAGAATGAACAAACTCAGCACTGACTTATTTTCTTCATCCGAAATAATTTACTTGCGAGTACTCAATCAACTGGGTAGTGCTTCATCAGATTACAATCTGAATTGACAAATTGTATTTCCAAGCTATCTGCCTAATGAAGTAGAAATCTAATTTACAAAAACTTAATTTATTTCTCAGAATATTATAATCATGTAATGTGTTTCATATACTTAATGAAACATACAAAACAAAGGTGTTCCTCTTTTTTTTCTGATTAGTGCTTTCTTAAATGATTAGTGTGTCGTTTCAATTATTTCAGTATACAAATATCATGTAATACAACATTATGGGCTAAATGCAATTACATTGTAATGCTATTATTTTTGTCAATAGAACTGAACAAAAAAGGTGATTTTTCTTTGTATTATTTCACAATGCATACTGTGCTGTCTATGTTAGGTAGGTACATCATATGCAGGTATCGTTTTGCTTTCCCAAGGAGCTCCATCATGAAGCTGCCTTGAGCCACGACCATCGACTATAGATGGGTCAGCAAGGTCCTCCACACACATTAGGAACTGGGCTAGACATAATTAACCCCTTAAGGACCCAGGACGTACCATGTACGTCATTGCAGCGGGTCTCTTTTAGACCCGCTGACGTACATGGTACGTCCTGCGGTTTTTTGAGCGCTGGAAGCGATCGGATCGCTTCCAGCAGCTCAAACGCCATTGCAGGATGCCTGGGAGTCCAGGCATCCGTGCAATGGCGGTGAGAAGTGCTGGGGCACCTTGTGATCGCTCCCCGGGAGCGATCAACATCCGGTTTTACCGGAGAGGTGCCCGGCACTTATAGAGAGCGCTGGAAGCGATCGGATCGCTTCCAGCTGCTCTGAGTATATTGCAGGGATGCCTCGACATCGAGGCATCCTTGCAATATGCTTACCTGCCGCCGGTCCGCTAAGTGATCGCTCCCCCCGAGCGATCACTTCCGGTAGCGGCAGGAAGTACTGAGTGCCACGAGGTATCGTGGCACTCAGTACAAAACGATCACATGAGTGATCAGGTGCTCTGCTGGGTGCCTCGAGGGATCAAGGCACCCAGCAGAGTAAAAAAAAGTGTAAAAAAAGTAAAAAAAAGTAAAAAAAAGTAAAATAAAAATCAATAAAAATGAATAAAATAAAATAAACTGACAGCCAAGATGGTGCTGCCCTTCTAAGGGCAGGGTCATCTTGGGGCTGAGTGGGATGTTCCTAGCCTGCCTCATCAGAGAGGCAGGCTAGCAACATCCAATCAGAAGTAAAAAAAAATCAAAATAAAATTTCTAATTTGTCAGGTTAGGTCAATATTTTGTAAATATTGGCTCTGACCTCTGTGATTCTCCCTCCCTCTCCTCACTTGTGTTTTGGTGAGCGAGAGAGAGAGATCAGATTTGACAGGTTAGAGATTTTAGTGAGATTAGAAAAATTGAGGCAGATTTAGAGAGATTTTAGTGAGATTAGAAAAATTGAGGCAGATTTAGAGCGATTTTAGGGAGATTTAGAAGAATTGAGGCAGGTTTAGAGTGATTTAGAGAGATTTAGGTGTTTATTTGTATTTTCTTGTGAAACCCAACGGTTCTTCTAAGAACCAACAATCCGCTTATTATATATAATAATTATAAAATTTTATAATCTATTATATATAATGTCTGAGAGGGTGTACAGCGCCGAGGAGGCATATGCCATCCTGGCGTCAGAATCTGAGGCATCTGCGTCAGACTCCGACCCTGATTTCGACCCAGCCAACTGCTCAGAGACGTCGCTAGATACATTATCTACGCTGGCTGATGTATCTAGTGATGTTTCTGATGCAGATCCTGGGTCACCACCTGCCAGCAGGAGACGCACAGCTCCAGCTGAGGAGTGGGTAGTGCCTCATCGCCAGAGGCCAGATATCCCTCCTTTCACGGCAAATCCTGGCATCAATATTGATGTTGCAGGATTTACCACCACACAGTTTTTGCAGGTGTTTATGGGGGATGATTTGTTGGGCCACATCGTGGCCCAATCAAATCTGTATGCCCATCAGCATTGTGCTGCGAAGCCAGACTCCTACTTGGCAAGGCAGCAATGGACCCCGCTAGATGTCACGGTTTGGGTACTGTTGGAGACTGGACCTCGGGATGCGGAGATTGGAGTTCGAGGTGGAAAGGATGATGTAGGGTAGGAGGTATGAGGGTCGCTTGGTCGGGTGCGTATGCCAATGGTCAGGATTCCAGAAGGTAGAATGGTCGGGTACGAAAGCCAATGTAGGGATGCCAGAAGGTAGAAAGGTCAGGTACGAAAGCCAATGTCGGGGTGCCAGAAGATAGAAAGGTCGGGTACGAAAGCCAATGGTCAGTAACGAGTAAATATGTAAGAAAGGAACTAAAGTACTCAGCTAGAAGACACTCAACTATCCAGCAAAGGACAAGTGTGCAGACTGTGTATTTATAGGGATATCAGAGCTCTGGGATTGCCCTCAGTAACAGGTGTGTCACTTGTGTCTGGGAGGGGTTCAGTAGTGGTAACCATAAGACCGGGTCTTGGGCGCGCGCGCGCGCCTATCCAGAAGCCCCGCCCCCGACAAGCCACGAGAGACGCCAGAGCAAGGCGGGACCGCCGAGTCCGCACAGCGGACCGAGCCCCCCGGCCACCTGTACCCATCGGGGGACGCCGAGGGAGACCGCAGGCCCCAGGAGGGTCTCCGAGGGGGACTCGATCCGACGCCAGGACCGCCAGAACGCGCCGTGCATCCGCAGCTGCCTGCACTGTAACCCGGTGAGCGCAACGCCGTGACAGAACCCCCCCCCAGGCGCAACCTCCGGGGGCGCCGAGGACCCGGCTTAGCAGGGAAGGAAACATGGAATGACCGAACAAGGCGAGGGGCGTGAACGTTCGAGGAGGGAACCCAGGAATCCTCATCAGGCCCATAGCCCTTCCAATGGACGAGATATTCGAGCACCCCACGACGCCAACGAGAATCGAGGATAGCCCCAACCACGTACTCTTCGGTACCATCAACAAGAACAGGAGGAGGGGGTGTGCGGGACCTGCCCGGGAAAGGGTTGGCATGGCACGGTTTAAGGAGGGAAATATGGACCACAGGATGAAACGAGTAGTGTGGCGGGAGACGAAGGCGAACAGCAACCATATTGACATGCTCTACAACAATAAACGGGCCGATGTAACGTGGTCCCAATTTACGTGAGGGACAGGAGAGCTGGAGAAAGCGAGTGGACAGCCAAACTTTTTGGCCCGGGAGATATGTCGGGGAGGCAGCACGGGATCGATTTGCATGTCGTTTGTACATGGCTTGGGAATAATGCAGGGCATCTTTGGCCTTGGCTAGACCGTCTGCTAGAAGACGGAGGCGTGTGGTAGCATCGGGAACAGAGGTGTAAGAGGGTAGCCCCGGAAACATGGCCAGGTGGTAACCATAGGTGAGAAAAAAATGGAGAGAAAGTGGTGGACTCGTGCGTATGCTCCGCCATCGGAAGTAGTTCCAACCAGTTGTTCTGTTGATAAGATGAATAACAGCGTAAATAAGTCTCAAGTGTTTGATTGGTTCGTTCTGTTTGCCCGTTAGACTGGGGATGGTATGAGGTGGATAGATCAACCGATATCTTAAGCGAGGAACAAAAAGCTTTCCAAAAATGTGACGTAAATTGGGTACCCCTATCGGTGACTATGGAGGATGGTATACCGTGTAGATGGAACACTTGGGCTATGAACAATGATGCGGTCTCTTTGGCCGTGGGTATTCTCACGGAAGGGACAAAATGGGCTAATTTGAAACCCTGGCTTTTGAATTGCAGTATTAAGGTTTTATGAGCTTTTGTTACAATGAGGGTGGGGGCTGCTCTTCGTAACTGCTTTACAGCAACACAGGGTGACAGGAGGGAGATCTTAGAGAATTTTGTTTCTACCCACAACCAAGGGCAGATCCAGACACATGTTTTGGCTAAGAGCTGGTGTTTGGTAAGCAGTGACAGGCAGAGTGGGCACCAGATCACATGCTTTGCTCATCACACTCCCCACAGGACATTGCAGCACAGGGTCTGTCCTCCTGATGCTCAGGTGACACCTGAAAGACTGTGCTCTGCAATGCTTTCGGACACATCCTCTGCTGGTCATTGAGAATTAGACGTGTGAAATCACCATTTTCGTATTTTGGCAGCATTTCTGAAAATGAAAATCGGCCGTCTGATATGTCGAATCGATCCGAAATTACATATCGCAGCAAACACACAAACAAAACCGATTCGAAATGGATCCGAAACGAAAAGAAAATGGAACGAAAATGGTACGAAATGCTGAAAAAAAACTAACAAATTGATCAAAAACGGAAAAATCTGGAACGGATTTATGTTACCTGAAAAAAAAAATACAGCCAGTATACTACAATAAAAATACCAGCCGGTCTCAAAATAATCCCATAGGTTTCAATGTTAAATATTTTTAATGGCAATAAGCCATTTTAATTTTTTTGTTTAGCCATTTTTTTGGGTGAAAGTTTAGGTTTCCTAACTTACTTTAAAGAAACAAGGTTTTTTCCGCCATAGGTTTCAATGCAAAAAAAACATCAATGTTACTATCAGCACCATGGTTAGATACAATAGCTGTCCAAGGTCCTGATACATTGTTTCAGACCAGCAGTTGAGTTCAGCACTGTGGAGTATGGACAGCTATATTGTAGCTGACCATGGTGAACAACAGCTTTGCAGCTTGGGGGGGAAGTCCCAGTGCCCCCTTTCTGGATCAGCCAGTGTCCACAACTAATCTTACAGTAAAAATGTATGCAAACACAGCTATTATGACTATGCACCAATTGTCATTTTACATTGTAATACAATGTAAATTGTGTACAAAAAGGTCGGTAGTGAGAGAGTTAAAAATATTCAGGATACATTTGGTTGCAAACAGCATATCTTTGTGGTACAAATGAAAAACAATAGTATCTTCCATTCAAGAAGAAAACAAAAAGCAGCAGGAAAATACTATGACTTGAATTTAAATGATAATTTAATAAAATGAATTCGCTACATGCAATGTGATTACGCAGGGGTGGCTTAGGCTAGGGTCAAACGAAAGCATTTTTACACGAGAACGTAAAAAAGTGCGTCCGAATGCATTGATGTATTTTTTCACGGAATACGCGACAACGGTCATACGATGCGCATTTTCGTGCGTGATTTTTTACGTATCCAAACCAGGAAACTTTGGGTGTCTGGACGTTATGTTGGCCGGACACGAGCAGGGTCTGACGTCTCCAAATCACACACACACACCGCTAGCGGGCGCAGTGCACTCTGTACGTCCGTACTAGAGGTTCTGCATTCTCGAAAAAATGCGTTCATTTTCCACTTGCGTTGCGCGGCCGGACTTTCGTGCGACCGTACTTCGTATATTGGCCGTCATTGCCCGTCATTTGCTGCTAGTGCGGCCGTAATTAAGTGCGCCAGAACGCACGTTAAAAGTGCGCTGATCTGACCCCAGCCTTACCATTCATAAAAATTGAGGGCTTTGTTTATGAACTTTGGCGTCTCCACATAAAAGGTTGAACTGATGACAGAAAAATGTTTAAAGTAATGTAAAAATGAGCATCTCACATAGCTGTGTAACCTTAATTTGCTGCTGTAATGAATTAAATCATAGTACTATTTTCTGTCTTTGCTAAATGGATCCATAATTTACATCTCCTGCTATGACTTTGACAGCAGTGTTAGTATTGCATATGCAATACACTGTGGCTGTTTATGCATGTCAGCAGCAGTTTTATTTATAGTACCGCAACTAATATCCTTATCAGGATCACTGCAGGCGCCATCAGAAATGAAATACATTTTTTCTTTTTAAATGGGAACTTGCTAAGTTAACTTTATCAATGAAGTTTAATAGCTTAGCTTACAAAAGATGCAAAGATGCTTCTTGTTTACATTCAGAAATGTAGCTAAAATCATCTGCATTAACCGCCTGTACAGCACATATAAACGTACAAATAAAAAATGTAATTTACTATTTTGAAATTAACATAATGCAAGCAGATCCAATAAATAATCAAAATGAATATACAAATTTCCAGCTCAATATATCACTTACAGGGTTATTCAAAGAGATTCGAAAAGTCACTGCACGTTCGGTGACTTTTCGTTCTCTTCAATTCGGTTCCTTTTGCCAATCCCATTTCGGTGACCCTGCGGTGTATTCAGCAAGCACCACAGGGTCCTCGAATTGCAGGGAAAGGCTGCCGCAAACCCGACGAAAACTAACCGCAAAATCCACCGAATGCACGCCGACAACCCCCAAAAACATCTGGATTAACCTGCCGAAAACCACGGAAAAAGCCTGAGCCGGAACCGATCGCACGCAGCCGAAGCAGCTGAGACCGCAGATGAGGGAGGTGAATAAATTAGCAAAATAGTTTGTGTGAATCTGTGAAAATGAAACACTGTTTGCAAAAAAACTACTGAGTGAAAATGTCTGAAATTTACACAGGAGGTCCAGGGAATGATAATAAAAAGGGCTGTTACAGAAAAAATAAGTAAACTTTAACCCTTTCGCTGCTGAGGCATTTCCCGCCTCTGTGCTGAGGTCATTTTTACCGGTTTTGCTCATCATGTTTAAACGTGTTTTGAAGGCTTATTTTAGTATATGACCCAGACATATTATATATCGTTCTTTCCGTCAGACTCGGCAGATTCATAATATGTCATTGTTATATGTATACGTCATGTCCTGTCTGTATATTATAACAAAAATGCAATAAAACATGAATTTTCAAGAATTTACAACGTGTAAAGTGTTTTTTTTTCACATTTTAACATGCGAGCAATTGCAGTTATATTTTGTATGGGGTGCGCTTGTTAAAAAAATTAGAGATGGGGTCTCGTTACATTTTTTTTGGGGAAAATTACGCGATTTTTAACAAACGCACCGCATACAAAAATCGTTAGTGCAGCATCATTGTTCACATTATAATTGAAATGGGAACAATATTGCTGCATTAAAGAACCAAAAAAAAAAAAAAACTTGTTTTATTTTTTTTTTTTAGAAATTTGTTTTTTAACCACTTCGCTGCTACGGACGCGCTGAGCGCGTCCAGGAAGTTCCCGCTGCTGTGCGGAGGACGCGCTCAGCGCGTCCGATCCTCCCGGCAGCGAAGCGGCAGTGTGGCTGAGATCCCCGGCGGCAAACAGTGAGGGACCGACATCCGGGATGTCGGCCCTCACTGTGGGATCATGGGAGTCGCGGTGACGTCATCACGCCTGGCGTGATGACGTCACTTTCAACAGCCGCATAGACAGCCCTTAGGAGGAGGGGGGAGAGGTCCTTAGGACCTCTCTATCTCCTCATCGGTAAGGGCTGCAGTAATAAATGAGGCACCGATGGAAAGCCCAGAGCCTGAGCTTTCCAACGGTGTGCCTTGTTATAATATAAAATGTAAAAAAAATGTTAAAAAAAAACCATAAAGTAAAAAACACCACACACAGGGTCTCTAAGGGCAGTAAAAAAAATCTAAACTGCCCAGATGCCCCCAAACCCCACATTTAATAAAATTACAATCCCCTTTTTATTATGTTTATTTCACATTTTATTGTTACAGCTATGTGATCACTGTAGTAACAATGATCACTTAGCTGTCACAATTATCACTGCCACCTCCAACATGGCCACTGAGGATAGAAATATAACCCTAAAATGACCCCGTAACCTAGCAATTGACCCTCCAGCCAATCACGGGGAATGAATTTTTCAAATCTTGATAATTTTTTCATTTCTATCCTCAGTCTGCATGTGGATTGCGAGGTGTTAGTGTCGCAGAGGCTGTCTCCATAAAATAGGTGATAAAATGCTAATACACACATTATATATATATATACACACACACACATATATATACATATATACGCACACACACATATATATACATATTTACGCACGCGCGCACACACGCGTACACGCACACGCGCAAGCACACACGCGCACACGCACGCACACACGCACACACGCGCACGCACACACGCACGCGCGCACACGCGCACGCTTATATATATATATATAGAATATATTATATACGCACACACACGTGCATATATATATATACACACATATATATATATATATAGATACTATCAAACGGCGTAATTTTCTTTTGAAAATACATTTTCAGAAAGCAAATTATGGCTAAAAGGTTTCTAAGCGCTGAGGAAGCAGCTGACGTCCTTATGATGTCAGACTCTGATCCCAGCGCTGATGAATCTTTTGAAGATTCAGGCAGTGACTTTGTCCCTGGAGCATCATCAGATAGTGACGGTTCCAGTGACGAAGAACTACGTGATGAGCCACGGCGTGGCCGCATGGAGTTACCAGGGTGCTCCCGTGGTAATGCAGGGACCGCACGGTCTGTAGTTGCACTACCTGATCCTGCACCGGCCCAAAGGCCTATTGCAGGGGTATCTGCAACACAGGCTGTGGTGATGCCTGAACCAGGATCTGACTGGACCTCCCCTAATATGGTCCAGCCAGTATTGCCACAATTTTCTGGCAATCCTGGTATACTAGTGGACACCACTAATTTTGAACCCATCAACTTTTTTCAACTATATACAGATGATGGGTTCTTGGAATTTATTGTTCAGCAGAGCAATCTGTATGCCGAACAATATTTTCAAGGTCTAGGGGCAGAATTGTTGCCAACTGCGAGGGCGCGTAAATGGACCCCAACCAGTTTGCCAGAGATGAGGAAGTTCTGGGGCTCACTCTGCAGATGGGGATTGTGCAAAAACCCAGCATAGCCTCATACTGGTCAAAAAAGAGTACCCAAACCACCCCTATCTTCCCTGCTACTATGAGCAGGGACAGATATTTATTGCTCCTGCGGTATTTGCATTATAATGATAATGCAAATGCTTTGCCCCGTGACCACCCAGATCACGACCGACTGTACAAGTTGCGGCCACTTCTTGACCATCTGATGGCAAGATTTGAAGAGTTATACACTCCAGGCCAAAACTTGTCAGTCGACGAGTCCTTGCTGCTTTATAAGGGACGTCTTGTTTTCAAGCAGTACCTCCCTTCGAAGCGAGCTCTGTATGGGATAAAACTTATAAAACTGTGCGAAAGCTCCAGTGGATACATGTATCGCTTTCGTGTATACACTGGCAAGGACTCGCAGCTGGCCCCCCTGACTGCCCCCCGCCCTCTCCACCACTGAAAAATAGTGTGGGACCTCGCTTATCCACTATTCGGTAAAGGTTACTGTATTTATACAGATAACTTTTACACGGGTGTGCCGCTGTACAAATTTTTGTACAGCAATGGTACTGGAGCCTGTGGCACGATCCGTTCGAATAGGAAAGGCTTTCCAACAAAACAGTTTGGGAAGCAAAAGAGAGGAGAAACATCTGCCTTGCGCTGCGGTGAACTGCTGGCTGTGAAATACACAGACAAAAAGGATGTGCATTTACTTACAACGATACATAATGAATGCACATCTGCAGTTCACGTCAGATGGAGAGATTCCCCTATCATGAAACCCCTATGTGTACAGGATTATAATCGATACATGGGGGGCGTAGACAAGTCTGACCAGATGCTTGTACCATATCTCGCTTCTCGCAAGGCATATGTATGGTACAAAAAGCTGGCAGTCCATCTGATACAGATGTCAATGCTTAACGCATTCATCTTGTATCAGGCCACTCATGCCCGACGGATAACATTCCTAAAATTTCAGGAATCTGTTATCGAGTCCCTTCTCTGTCCAGAAGAGAATGCTCCCATTGTTGAAGAAGTGGAAGATGTAATTAGGTTGCGTGACCGCCAGTTTCCAGGCTACATTTCACCAACTGAGAAAAGAGTGACCCCATGTAAAAGGTGTCGGGTTTGCGCGCGCCAAGGGCGGCGTAAGGAAAGCCGCCTTCACTGCCCTGACTGCCCCTCCAAACCAGGTCTTTGTGTGCCTGATTACTTCAAGATTTATCATACAGTGACACATTACTAGTGGCATACCGGGACCGAATTGTTTCTCGGCTGAGAACAAACAGATTTCAGGTTGAGGTATGCCACTGATTTTGTGCTTCTTGATAAATCTGGCTATAGCACCGTTAAGATCTTTGCAGATCTTGATGACATTCTGATGGACACAGTGCAGTGTAATCTGGACAGAGCTTGCCCGGATCATGCTGGCATTTATTCCTGGATAGTGCTATTCCTCTAAATTTTCCCAAATAAAAAAACAAACCAAAACCAGCCCCATTATTTTATAGCAGTGTTAATTCAAGCATTAATAAAAAAACTACCCACCACGTTTCACTACCCACTCCGGTTCAATACCACCACGTTTCACTACCCACCTACAGTTCACTACCCACCCCCAGTTATAATGTAATTCACCCCACATACAATAAAATAGGTTGCCCCATCCCCAACAATCTGATGTCCTCCGTACATCAGATGTAGAAAGAAGCCTCTGAAGACAGATTGAACTGCGGTGTTAATGGTGTGTCTTCAACTTCTTTGTCTCTGCCCTTTTCTTCGCCCCTTCCCTTCACCCACTTCCCTTACCTATCTTCTTTCATGAATGGTGTGTGATTCAGTGAGTGAAACAGATTTGAATGGGGGGGGGTGTTTCTATTCCACCCCCTCTAATCCTCATTATCTTTCTCTTTTCCCCTTCCGTGTTTCTGCACTTTTCCCTTCTTTGCCCCCTTAACGTCACTCACTCCACTTTTACTAGCTTCTTGCATGAAAGGTGTGTGATTCGGTGAGTGAAACAGATGTGAAAGATGTGTGAATGGTCAGTAACCTGGTTGGGGCCTTGACGTGGCGTTACTGCTCACATGGATGCCCCATGTGCCAATCCAACTGATTGAGTGAATGTAAAATGTGTGGCGGGCTTGTTGTGTGTTTGTGCAGCATTTTGAGTCACTATACAATTGTTGATAGACTACATAATTGTTGATCAAAATTCATGGGGAAAATTTTGTGAATGTTTTTTTTTTTTTTTTTTAAGAAGGCATACCTGCATTTAAATGTCTCTAGCCCAACAGAAAATTAAAACAGACCACATAAAGTATATATTAGGAGAAAATAGACACCCAGACGAATCAAATGAGGGGTTAAATAAAATTCTATCATAAAAATAGAGGGCGCAACAGCATGTGGAATTTACATTTATTTATTTTTTAGCACAAATCCAAATTCCACAAGTTGTTGCGGGCTCAATATTTATGATAGAATAATAAGTAACCCCACGTTTGATTCATCTGGAAGTCTACTTTGTCCGGATATATACTTTATTTGGCATATTTTAGATCCCTGTTGAGCTAGAGCCATTTAATTGCAGGTATGCCTCCTTTCAAAAACCGGCATAAAAAGCTTCTCTAAATTTATTTTGCGCATGGCGCAAATTAGCGCCTTGTGCTCCATCTAGGGGGACCCGGACCACTAAACCTGGGTCTCATTTTTATCACAAGGGTTGGGGCTTTGCATTGAGCTAGAGAAAGGCCTAGTTTTCAAAGATTTTATCATGTCTGAAGTGATTGAAATAATTTTTTATTTTTTTTTGCGCACAAATCCAAATTCCACAAGTTGTTGCGGGCTCAATATTTATGATAGAATATTAAGTACCCCACGTTTGATTCATCTGGAAGTCCTTTTGTCCGGATATATACTTTATTTGGCATATTTTAGATCCCTGTTGAGCTAGAGCTATTTAATTGCAGGTATACCTCCTTTCAAAAACCGGCATAAAAAGCTTCTCTAAATTTATTTTGCGCATGGCGCAAATTAGCACCTCCAACGCTGCCTAAACTTGATCTGTGCAATCAAATTGGATCTATTATTTTATAGGAGGGATATATTGATATAGTTAAGCAAAACAAAAATATTTTACCCCAAAAATTAATATGAAATTATGCAATATAAATCTTGACCTATTATGATTTTTTTTTTTACATTAAATATGATGTTTTTTGAATAAAGTTATGAATAACAAAATAAATTTAAAAATGTGTCATAAAGGTCTCTTTTTTTGCGGAATTTTGTCTAGTTTCAGAAAATATATAGCTTTTCCATTTCAATTGGTTTAGATATACTAATTTTATGTATTACATACAATGAGTCATGACATAAGAAAAAGCAGATTTTTTTGATTTTTTAGAAAACTGCATATTTTTGTACAAAAAAACCATGAAATATTCTCCATTACACCATTTTTAAAAAGGCACCTAATGTATCAATATATAACCACAATAGTTCTGGTCATAAAGTGTAGATAGAAAAAAATATGCAATGTTGTTCTTCTGAATTTTAACAAAATTTTACTTTTTTCCCCTTTTTTTTTCTTTTTTTTTTTAAATCTTTACTTATACACATAATAATGATATATTTTGAATCTGTGGAGTCTGCTGAAAAAAAGGATATATAATTTGTCTTGGTCATATAAGAAAACTTGACTTCAAATCGCATTTAAACATGATGAGCACAAAACGGTAAAAATGAGCTCAGCACACGGGCAGGAAATGCCTCAGCAGCGAAAGGGTTAAATATTTTTTTATTTTTATTTTTATTTTTTTTATTTTTTTAAAAACTTTTTATACTCATGTTTGGTGTTGTTGGAACGGTCATGCTCTGGCCGATCCAACAATACCAAACATTAACCCCTAACTGCCACGGATCGGGAGATAGGGGGTTCATTGGAACCCCCTATCTCCACCATTGGTGGCAGTTAGGGGTTAACTCCAAGACTGGCGTCATCGTGCTATGCACGATGATGCCAGTCCTCAGGGGGCATTCCCGGAAGCTTGGCCGGGAAAGTATCACGAACCGGCGCTTTCGGCGACGATTCGTGATCCAGCACCCATGGGGTTAATGCCAGGTACCATTTGGAAGGGCAGGCTGTGCCCTTCCAAATGGTGCCTGGGTTAACCCCCGCAACGCCGCTGATCAGGAGGGAGAGAGGTCCGAAGGACCTCCCCCCCTCCCTTTCAGGCGCCTCCTCTGCACATGCGGGGGGCGCCTGAATTAGATGTCATTGCGTCGCCGCAATGACATCTAATGTCCCCGCCGGGCTCCCGAGTGCTGGGCTGACATCCAAGATGTCAGCCCGCACCGGGGGGGCACAGCAATCCACCGGAATCCGGCGGATTGCTGCCTCCTGTGCTCGGACGCGCTGAGCGCGTCCGTAGCACAGGAGAACCACTTGGCTGGACGCGCTGAGCGCGTCCATAGCAGCCAAGTGGTTAAAAAAGAAAAAAAAATCGGACTTTTAAAAAAAATAAATCAGAAAAATGCTTAAAGTATCCTAAAAAATCTATAAATAAAGAGACTCTTTACTGCAGAATTTTATAATGAAAAGTTTATTAGATATTGAATTAAAACGGGAATATTTTTAACATTGAAGCCTATGGGATTCTCCTGAATTAACTTGCCGAATTAAACCATCGAATGGCAGGGCATTTCGGGAACCTTTCACAGCTGGTTTGTGTTCTCTGAATAGCCGAAGCAGTGCTTTTCATGGGGATTTCTCTGCTCTCGAACAGGCACCGAACAGGCACCGTATGTGCAGGCAATTTGCCAGGATTTGGCGAATTGCCTGCTCTCTGGATAGCCGAATGGCCAGGAAAGGTAACCGAACGCTGATTTTCAGCGTTCGGTTACCTTTCTCAAGCAATTCGGATCTCTTTGGATAACCCTGTCAGTTACCGTGTGTCGCTATATGATTTACTCTGTGGTTGCAAATATCCAGTAAAATATTTTATAAGCTGGATTCAGTGTAATAAGGTGATGATGAAATCCATTTATTTGCTTCATTACAAGAAAAAATGAGAAGTATGCTTATAAGTCAAAAGCAAGAAAAAAAACACAGAACAGCAATGGCACATATTTTGGATCCCATTATTTTCATAGGGGTTATTCAAAGAGCACCAAAATGTCAGTGCTCTTTCATTTGGAGCACTTTGGCAAGCTCAATTCACCAACCCTGAGGTGAATTCAGCATAAACGTGCTGAACGCAGTTGCAAACCGCTGAAAGCTGTCAACAAACCCGCCGAACGCATCCGATAAACCGCTGAATGCCACAGAAAAACTGTTGAATGCATCCAATAATCCTACGAATGAAGCCGACGAACTGCTGAACAGACCACTGAACGCCACCAGAAAAACCTGACCATCTGTCGAACGGGGGTAAAAAGAAAAATGAATAACAATAAAAAGGTCTGTTACAGAATTAAAAAAACACCATTTAAAAAAAAACGGATTTAAAAATTTCGCAGAAAAAATCCAGAAAAATGCCTAAGAAATTCTAAAACATAAGTTAACAAAAAAGACTTTTTGCTGCAAATGAAAAAAATTAATGGTTGAATTTTTTTTGATAAAGATGTGGATTTTTCCTGCATTGAAACCTAAGGGATTCGCCTGTTTATACGTGTTGAACGAAGACACCAAAAATCGGGGCATTTTCGCCAACTTTTCCCTGCAGCTTGGCGATCTCTGAATAGATTAACCTTTACTTTTCTATGGGGAGTTTCAATACCGCTGAATTGCACAGTATTTTGCTGGCAATTCTCCAAATAGCAGCTTTTTGAATAGCCAAATTGCCACTGAATTGCACCACATGGGAAAATTCACCGTTCGGTGCCATTGTCAGGGTCACCCACGTCCATGGGAAATCCCTTTGCAGCTAGGGGGTTCCCGGTTAACTGACATCATCGCGCATGGCGCGATGAGTCAGTTGACCGGGGGGTGACCCAGAGGTGGGGGCTGCCATCCAAGATGGCGGCCCCCACCGGAAATAGGCTGCGATCGGGCACAAATTAGTGCCCGGTCGCGACCTGGCAACTAAGGGGTTAACCCCCCATACATCGCTGGAAAGGTCAGGCTGTGACCCTTCCAGCGATGCTGGCCACAGCCGCCAGGGACCAGGCGATCGGGAGATAGAGGGATCCGAAGGATCCCTCCCCTCCCCTCCAGGCGCTTCCCCTGCTCCGGCGGGGGTGGGACGCCTGAAACTGACGTCATCGCGCCACCGGCGCGATGACGTCACAACGCCGGAGGAGGGATCACACTGATCTGACTCCGGGGGAGTCAGAACAGCGTGGGAGCGACCGGAGAAGGTGAGTATCTCCTGGGGGGGCTCTAAACGCCGAGGACGTACATTTACGTCCTGCGGCGGCAAAGCCCACCTAATGCAGGATGTAAATGTACGTCCTGCGGCGTTAAGGGGTTAACAGCTTTGCGCAAAAGAGCACACGCAGCGCTATTTTTTTTTGCTCGCAGCGGTAAACGTTAATGCGCGTAAATTAACGGTGGTACTACAATCCGAGCGCATTTTTTCCTCTGTCAAAAAATAACGCGCGCAAAAAAGACACGCAGAAACGTGCGTGCATTAACGTTGCGTGCAGAAATCGGTGTTTTTTTTCACGCGATTCAGCCAATCTGAATTAAGAACCACAATTGTCTCCCGTTCAGTTTTTGCGCCTGTCAAAATCAATCTGAGTATATAAGACGTTAAAATTATGCACGCAAATGTTGTCCATTAAAATTTACGCATAGATTGTAATACCATCCGTGTACCAGCGCACAAACGCATTTGCACTCACAATGTTAAGTATAGGACGAGCAACGTACAATATGTTCGCACAGGTTCACCAGCGGTAGACGTTAACGTGCATTTTTTGCGCGGACATTGTAATACGACGTTCTGTGCAAAGGGTTTTTCCCCTTGCGTTACTGCGTTTTTGTGCACGCGTTAACATTTGTGCGAAGCTGTTAATAGAGCCCAAACAGTGCAGAAATGTAAAAACAGCAGTGGCCACTTTCGGACTGACAATGGCAAAATCGCCTGGTCACTATGGGGATAAAACTTTGTAACCCAGTACTGTCTTTGTCTAGATGATTTGCGTTCTCGTACAGTTTGGTTAGTGTTACCGTAGTATTTAACATTTGGCAGATATATTAGTTGTATATGGTTAGGCTCCTGGATTGGGGTGCTATACAGTTAAGGGGATTTCAAAAGTGCCCTATTACTTTCGTGGTGGCAGCGTATAGTCGGAAGGGTGCGTATGGTTTAGGGGGTCTAGGTTGGCATAAATTGGGACCTGGAGAGGGGGTACAGTTATTAAGTCCAGAGGCTTGAAGCTTGAAGCTGTTAACCCCTTGTACCCCCTTGTTAACCCCTCCGCACGTGATGACTGGGTAGATAGCGGGTGGATGTCACAATCTGTGGCTAAAATGGATTGGAGCTGCATATAGGCGTTCTGTGCAGGCAAATCATTCTTCCAGGTTTGAGAGTCCCTGAGCCGAAACGGAGGAGCTGTGTCCAGCGAGTGAGGAAGAAAAGTGAATAAATTGGGTAAAAATAGGAAATAATAATAATAATACGTGGGCAGAAGTTGTCAGCCACCTCTGCACAATTATTTAAGGGCAAAAAAGGGACCTTGACTTTTCAGTGGAATATTCCTTTAATTGCTTTTATTTATAAGGCAAACAATGCCGTTGCACTAACTCACCTTCTCATTTCCCACGCCGGGAGCAACTGTGGAGGTGATGGTGCAATGCGTTATTACAATTAGTTTCATCTAAAATCCAAGCCGTCACACCACTGAGAGGAGAGTGGGGTCCTTTGGACTCCAGTATATCTATTATTTTACACCCCATACGACAAAGTGAGGGGTCATTGGACAGGTCAGAGTCTGGCCTGTTTAGTGACACCAACATAAGTATGTAAAATGAAGATACTTTCTTTTGTAAGGCAATAACATTGTCCATTTGTTACATATAAAATGCCTTTATCCACCTTCTCATTTCCCGTGCCATGAGCGAGTTCAGCGATTTATACAGTCATATTATTCGTAAAATACATGCCGATTCCCCCCACCCAATATTTGGTTAAAATCATCTTTTATTAATAAAGTATAGTACCAGGTTCTTCATTTCTGATGGAAAACAAGAGTAACCCCATATATTATATAACCACAAAGGTTTGGATGATAAAATGTGGACATATAAATTTACACACCTTAAATGAAATCTAAATGGAAATCTACATGATTTTGAATTTTTTTTGTGCTATAGCATTCTGGCGTGACATGACGTATACACGCAAGGAGTTATTCACTAACCTCCAAATTGGCCCCAAAATTGCACCAAACTGTGAACTTCACCGTACGGTGCAATTTCAGGACAATTCATCTGTTCAGAAAGCTGTTAATTTGCCAAATACAGACAAAATATGATAGATTCAGCAGCACCGAAATTATCTTATTGAGAACTATTGCTTCATCTAGTCAGACTCCAGGATTGCACCAAAATTCTAGCGAAATACCCATATTTTTAGTAATTCAGTTCGACAGGTTTAACCCCTTCACTTGTGAGCCATTTCACTCCTGTGTACTGAGCTAATTTTGACCATTTTGTGCTCATGATCTTTAAATGCAATAAACATGCTGGATAAAATATTGGCATGACTTCAAAACACATTTAAACACAATGAGCAAAAACTGGCCAAAATGCGCTCAGCACACGGAGGTGAATGGCTATGGCTCAGCAGCAAAAGGGTTAACTTAACACTTTTATGAGAGTCTCGGTCTCCCCTGGCCCATATCCTATTCACAATGAAACATTTCATAGCCCTAGTTGGCTCCACTACGCTCGCCTAAACTTTGTGTGGCTCTGATTGGCTGGCACTGGTCTGGCTGGTAGTAACACTGGTGTGGCTGGGGATGCTCTGGCTAGGCCCAGTCTTGCTGGCACTGGTGTGGCTGGGTCTGCTCTTGATGGCACTCGTGTGCTGACACAGGTCTGGCTGGCACTTGCAGGCTACAGCAGGCTCCTTCTGCCCCATCCTAGGTGGCAAAATGATTGTTGCTGGCACGGGCTGTTTTGTGCTAGCGCTATAATGTGGGCCTGCCTTATACAATACAAAGCAGTTCATCCACACCTACATTATACTAACCCAAACCACTAAATTATCCCAGCTGCACACGGTGGCTCGTGCAGGAAGCGCAGTGCGCTGTACGTTGGTGTGACGGAGCATCTGTACCCTAACTGAGTACCTCTGTCAGCAGGCTCTCTCCCCTTAAAGCAGTTCTCACAGCCCACTGAAACTTTAACCGCTGTTGAAAGAAGGATGGAGACAGTTGAACATTCAAAAGCAGACTGACTCTATTTTTTTAGAAAAACCCAGTACAATCAAACTGTTCAGAGTGGGGTAAAGAGAACAATAAGGTTACACCCTGGTGCTGCTCTGGAAGAGGACTTCTGAATACTGTGATGTTATCAGACAAACAGTCTAATTGAATCAGGGGAGGGGGTTGGCTACACTGCATCCACAATACGAACAAGGACAATAACCCTCACAGAGAAACAGTTTTTAGAACAAGGTTGCAACATATAGAATGGCAACATAGAAACACAGACAAGAATACACATTGAAAGGAATATAGCCCGGCCAAGTGTCCAAGAGGTTTTTTTTTTTTTTTTGGAGGAGTCATCCGTCACAGTTGGCATCAGCAGTCACGTGACACAACGTCACATGTCTTACTGCACTTCCGCTCTGAAGACACTGAAGTCAGAGTGGAAACCTCCTGTGGGGCCGGCCTACCTTCCTTGCCCCAGTCAGGACCCCAAGCATCCAGACCAGATCCGATCCTTTGCAAATTGTGATGACCGCCCTCCTTCACAGAGGTTATCGCGATTTGTGTTGTTTCGGGTCGACTACCACTAGGCTAGGCCAAGGTCTGATCCATCCGAGTGGTCAGTCCGCCCCTGAACTCCCATGACTGCCATCTATTGAATTAAACTAATTCTGGAAATTTTAGGCCATTAACAACTGGAGGGTTAGCTTCTGAGATCCCTTATCTAGAGACTTTAATGCTAAAGGTGGAAGCAGCTACATGACTCTCTGCCTAAAAATATCATTTTTAAGATAACTACAATTCTTACATCTTTGTTACATTTTACGTCTGCAGTACATTAATACAGTTTAGTATTCTGAACATTTTAATGTAGTTTATCTGTTTAATATTTAAATTAATTGATCATTTATGCCTCATCATTTATTAGGATTAATCCAATTTCTTCAAATTGTATCTAATTTATTCATATCGTATATTAATTATGACTAAAATAATTTCACTTTGAAAGTCATTTATGAAAAAACCCGGAGGTCTGCTTTGATTGATAACTTATATAATTTACTAGAGCAGCATAAAAAGTACCTTAATAACAAATTGAGAAAGAACAAAGATCCAGAGCTTGAATAATTAAATTATTTGGTTATTAGGCTCAATAGACAAAAAAGAACTGTAAAAAACAAAAACCAACTAATTCCTTTGATACGTCAAGTACAAGCAGTGGAAAGTTGTCCATAGAGGCAGTCGGGACCCACCAGGGGGACTATTCTGGGCCCTTCGCTAAAACGAGGAGCTAACAAGGAAAACCTGTGTCTGCAGGTTTCCCCTTAGTGTCCCTGTTTTTGCACCACATTGCGGGGCAGGCGCTAATTCAACAGCCTCCCCCATAATGCAGCACTGACCTCCTGGATACTTGCAGCCAGGCTAACGTGCTGCCACTAGTATCACCTCCTGGAGTTCATAGGACTCCATGGAGGGTTGTGCTGCTGGGCCACTCTCGTGAGATCATGCAGGGCCGCAGAGTGATTCACTGAGGGAGACTGGGGACTATTTGTCCCCGGTCTCACTCTGCTCCCGGAGGCCAGAAGAGGCGGATTAGGCCACCGTTCGCGACGCAGGTTGAGAGGTGAGAATCTTGCAATCACCGATGCACTAACGGATTTTTTTAACCCGTTAGCGTTCAAAATGTAATATGGGGGGCATACGCTAAATGCACTTGTAGCGCTGTGTTTAAAACCTTACTGTGGCAGTACCCATTTTTGGCCACTGGAGGGAGACAAGCGCGATAAGAGACACTCAACATTGGGACTACATTTCCCGGCATGCTCTGGGAACGGACACAGGAAGTGGGTGGGACACGCCGAATTACATCCTGAGCCTCGTGGAGATAGCTGGCAGAGCGCGCCAGGGAGTGAAAGAGATAGGACACAGTGCTGCAGAGTGGAACAGTGACTAGGCCAGAATGCAGGTGCGGCCTATTAGGATTCCAGATTGGGTTATCCAGCCTTGTAAGAGGGAGACCCAGTGATCCACAGATATTACCCAAGCTGCTATCAAGGAAGCCGGAGGACCCCCGAGTTAGGAGTACCGCAGGTCTATCGGATTGGGAGAGCAGGCGGTAAGCCGGACAAGTCGTGGCCGGAGCAGAGAGAGCCAGACAACGGATCCAGTAGCCAGTATCCCAGTGAAGCATCGAGCGGAGAGACGTCCTGGGTCAGCGGAGCCTTGGTTATCGAGCGGATGGGTGAGAGGCCTCCAAGGCCGATTGTAAAGCAAGAAAGCACGCTGTTGTTTGTTCCAAAACCCACAGGGCCCCATCTTGACTAGTCGAAGACACCGCTTTAAGTAATTCACAGGCCAGTTGAATAGTACCCGGGTACCATAACACACACACACACTTACAGTCCGGGACTTAACCTGTGCGGGACTCACTCCATAATATCCAGAAAGGGGTTAAAGATTCGTATCTTATTTTTTCTTTTCCGCTGTGCGGTTTCCTCGAATTACGAAGCATTGTATTTTTCTGTTCCGCTGCGCATTTTCCCGAAATACGAAGCCTCGTATTTCTTTTCCGCTGCGCGTTTCCCGAAATACTGTAAATATATCCACGAACACCGTGTTATCCATTATATGCCTTTATTTCTAGTAAACTATTTAAATTATAAAATCCACAACGGTGCTGGAGTATATTTATTCCCTAGTGCGGGGAGACTGACCCGTGGTTCAATTTCAGCGGCTCCTCCGGGAGTGAGCGCTACACACTTAACAGCGCTAACGCTCATAAATCTTAACGCTAGCATTAAGAATGTATTAGGGCCCCAGGTCTTTTGCTAAAAACATAAAAATAAATAAACACAAAGGATTAGTACAACAAAAGGATAAAAGATCCCTATATATCTAAATCATGGTTGTGCAGCCAGGGTTGAAGGTTTAAAGGGAAGCAGGGTTCTGCTCCTGCTTAAGTATAGGATGGAGGATGGAAAAACCTAATGGCGCTGCAAATTATAGTAGCAAAATAGGATAGACAATCTATGTTGCAACCTCAATATATAAATTTGCGAAATTGATACGGGTCGGGTAGATGTTTGGTATACAGTATATAGCTTCATCAAATACGTACAATAATACCATACGATAAGTGGACAAGGATTACTTGTACTGTTTCATTTAAACACGTAATGTAGTTCAATATCACATATAAGCAGTGTAATGGCTAATCCGCAGCTTATAAATGTGAATGATAAATAAATAACTTGGCATATAAAAACATAAGTGGTTGGTGATCGTGCAGTTACCAAGTCACATTTGAACAGTGTAGATTTGAATCTTTGAATTTTTTTCTGTGCACAATAATTATTGTATGTATTTGATGAAGCTATATATACCCGTACCAATTTCTCAAATTTATATATTGAGGCTGCAACACAGAAGGTTGTCTATCCTATTTTGCTACTATAATTTGTTGCGCCATTAGAAGGTTTTTCCATCCTACAAAAAAGGATTTGTTGTTTTTTTCTTGCAGGATAGCTAAACTTTAAAATAAAACATTTTTAGAAAGTACTGTGGAGTATGGTCACATTTTCATGAGTGATAGTAAAGCAGAGGGGAAAAAGCAGCAGCATCTGAGCATGTTGAGATTTAGGGACCTTCTTTAAAATGTGCCTTGTCTGAGTTTTCTTTTTTTCACATGCTTTGTCTCCATTTAAGATATTTGAAAGGATTTTAATTTACTTCCATGGAGGGTGTCTGAACCAAAATGTCCTCAACATAAAAGGACTCTGATTTGCTCACTCTCAGCATCAGAGGAAAGTAATTGGAAATTAATGTGTGGCTTCTCTCTCCCTAGCTGGGGCTTGAATATAGTCAGGCAACACAACAGCCAGCTGTTTGCCTTCCTGCTCCCTCTGCCTCTCCTGGACCACAAGACCTCAGCTGCCTAAGGGCCCTATCACCTCCTTAACGCTAGTGCAAGCGCTCACATAAGTGAGCAATCGCACTAGGTTAAAAGAGGTAATAGCGTTACGTCCATATTACCCGCCCGATCGCTAACAGGTTAAAAAAAAACATTAGTGCATTGGTATCATTGCTCTTTAGCACGAGCGTACTTTACTTTGCTCTCCCTATGTTTAACATGGGGAGCGCTTAGAGTAATCAATCAGTAATTAGCATTAGTCCTAATGCTAATTACTCACTGCTAAGGCTGAAATGTTAACCACAGTTTAGAGCTGTAGCTAATGGATTCTGCTTCTGTGGAATCAGTTAGCAGCGGCTTCAGTGTTGATCTAAGAAGAGAAGATCCTGTGTTAACATCTCCTGAATATCCAGCACTAACACCAGAAGAAGACATGTTCAAGGATTTTGATTGGATGGCTGACTGGGCGATGTGAAATGACAACTAAAGGGCTGATAAAAATAATAATCTTAGAATAGGATGGATTATAAATAATACCACATACCCTTGCTTGATCCAAGGAGAAATTTGACCGCCATTCTGGGGTCAAGAAGGAATTTTTTTCCAGTGTGTTGCGTATTGGCGAGCGTTTCAGATTGGGGTTTTTTGCCTTAGTTTGGAGCAACAGCAGTAGGTGATGTGGGAAAATCTGATCTCGATGGACACACATCATTTTTTTTTCCAGCCAATGTAACTAAAAATAAAATCATTTGCAACACTGAATCTTCTTGCGTGTTTTTGTTTCATTATGGTTTTATTGAGAGGCTTTTGATTATTGAAATCATGCAAACTACTGAAAAAGAATAGGAAAGTGTGTTTTAGATGTTACCATTCGGTTAATTTTAATGAAAACGAGGGATGCACCGAAATGAAAATTTGGGACCGATACCGAAAATGCACGATGAGCTTGGCCGAAAACCGATACCGAAAATGACTTTCTATATATACATACTGTGATATATATATATATATATATATTAGTGATGCTCAGAAATGAAAATTTTGGAACGAAACCGCAAATGACTTTTTTCCCCTACAATTTATTTTAAGAGTTTTTTGTATCACTGTATTAATACTAGACTTTATTAAATTAATATCATGAATTTAAATTAATCCACATTAAAATGTTTAAGATATTTTTGTCCTGTTTTGGTGGAGTTATTTTGCATCTAGTGCATACATTCATGTGTAAAATTTTTGGACACGCACACATTTTATAGTTGCAAAATACATTTACATATCCCAGCAATTCAGAGAACTCTGCAACTATAAACTTTATTATTTGTTGTGTGGAGGATTTTAATCTATTTTTTTTTTTTGCCCTCCAACACAATTTAAGATTATAGATATATGTCTACTTAAGTGCAGAAAACCAAAGCATTATAAATGTGCCTTTTAAGATACAAAGAAAAAGACAAACATTGAATGTGTATATGTTCCATTAACTTTTTGGAGGCACGGATGTAAGCTCCCACACTAACCCCCCCCCCTTGTCCTCGGAGCAGACACCTCTGGCAGGAGGTCAGTGATAAATCACTTGTTCCTTGTCACTGAGAGGCCAGAGGTTACTGCTTGCCCTGATGGTGTGTATCATGCAGCTTTGTGTGCAGAAATAAATATGTGTAGCATCTCCTGCCTCTTTCCAATTACAATTATCTCCAGCTAAGCAGCATTGAAAGAGTTAACAAGACAAAAAGGGTTTATACTGCGAAAACACCCAAAAAGTAAGCAGCAAAAAACACCACCCTGATATCCACCAATTCAGAAAGCATGTAACATAAAAACAAAAATTGGTGATGTTGCGCTAAATGAAGTAAAAAAACTTTTGTAAGTCTATATTATAAGCATGCTAATATGCACAGCAAGAAGAGGAAAAAAGTTTTTTCTTTTTCTCTATAGTTCGTTCAATAAATATCCAGTCTTTGTTGTAAAAGGAAAATTTGGCAAATTCTTCCAATACTTTAAAACGAACGACCACTTCTTTGGCGAATCTTCATTAAGGGTATATATCTGGGCTCGAACTGTCAAATGAAGCCTCCGCCATATTGGTACCTCTAGGCGAACGAGTTGCAACTGCGCAAAGTACCTGGATGGAAAGGCCCATCCAATCAGCTGATTGGATGGGCCTTTCCATCCGGGTACTTTGCGCAGTTGCAACTCGTTCGCCTAGAGGTACCAATATGGCGGAGGCTTCATTTGACAGTTCGAGCCCAGATATATACCCTTAATGAAGATTCGCCAAAGAAGTGGTCGTTCGTTTTAAAGTATTGGAAGAATTTTGCCAAATTTTCCTTTTACAACAAAGACTGGATATTTATTGAACGAACTATAGAGAAAAAGAAAAAAACTTTTTTCCTCTTCTTGCTGTGCATATTAGCATGCTTATAATATAGACTTACAAAAGTTTTTTTACTTCATTTAGCGCAACATCACCAATTTTTGTTTTTAAGCATTGAAAGAGTGCTCACTCAGTGTCAGCTGGGATCAGCAATTTTTTGGCTGGTGTTTTGCTTTCGGGCCAAAACCGATAACCTCATTATCGGCAGAATCTATCGGTGGCCGAAATTTCGGTGCATCCTTGATGAAAACTAATGGATAAGTTTCAGCACTTATAAACTGCCCACGAGCTAGCAAATAAAACATCCAGTTTGCCCTGTGAAGATGGAGAACTGTTCCAATGTTCTGCAACTGAAAAATAATGACTTGCTATATTTCATTGATTTACTTGCTTTGTTTTCATGCATAAAAGTAAGAATGCTGAGATGATAGATAATGTGAAGAAGCACCAATTCCCAGATCTGTTAATGATGTAACGGTTAAATATTGTGTGACTATTTTGCATCTAGAATTTCAATGACAAATATTGAGCTAGATCTTCCAGCCAGGTACTATAATGTGCGCACCCAGGCAATGTTCGTAGAGACAAAATGCTCTTTGAGAGAGCAGGTGTTCCTGCACCTGAAGTCAATGAAGGGCAGGCACTCAATCTTGTTTGAGATTAACTCCCGCTCCCTGCGCAGTTTCAATCCTAAATTGCAACATTAAGGTTTATTCAAGTCTCTGGTAGACAGGGAAAAATCATTGATATGCCTAGTTAGGTCCACACACACCAGAAAAGGGATAGCTCCTCCATATGGAACAAAGGATGGACTGTCAAAGGTTTTGAATAGAATTCACTGATAGGAACCCAAGAGAAGAAAATTTCCCTCAAAATATGCTGAAAAAAAATACAAATTTCCTCTTTTTTCGACTAATATTGAGACCCTCCTTGGAAACTGCAAGAAGTTCTCAGCTATTAATGGTCATAGAGGTTTTGCGCATCATCACAAACTCCCCACTTGTGCTGTTGGCAAGGATGGCTCTGGGGTTTATGGGACCATGTAAAAGTCAAGTTAATTTCTTTTATTTACATATTTTTAGGAACCAACTTTAATACCAATTTAATTAAACAATTGTTCTTTTATTCAGCAGATGTATATACACATAATGTATGGAATAGATTGTGGACATATGTGGGATTGTATGTGTGATGGGAGTGACTGTGGCTGAATGCTGTGGAAATGAGGGACTGAGTGGGGTGGAAATGAGGGTTATAGTGGGGAAGATGAAGGTCTGAGGGGGTGGGAGTGGGGAAAATTAAGGTCTGAGTGCGGTGAAAATGAGCATTGTCGTTGGCTTACTAAGGTAGGAGTGCTTAGGTGGTTGAGTTGAATGGAAGAAAGCAAGTGGTTGACTGAATGATTCAACAATTTGAGCTTTTCTTGCAATTGTTTGAAATCCTCTTTTTGAAATACCAATGCTTGTAACAGTTGACACTGGCACTGTGCACACCCTAACCTCAATATATTTAACAGTAAAGTGAAAGTTTAGCTTATTATGCCTTCTACAAACACTATGCTGACATTAACAAACATAATGCGCCTTAAAAAAACAGCCATACACCAAAATTTATGGTTGAGTCACTAAAAAAACATCCAAACCCTCCCAAATATATGGAGGAGCACCTAAAAAAAGACAAACGCATACCCCATACAGATGGAGGAGACCCAAATTTGACAGTCACACACCACAAATATATGATAGCGACCCTAAAAAGAAAAACACACTGCACAAATACATGGAGCCCCTAAAATTATATCCACACACACCCCATATATATAGAAGCGCTCTTAAATGGACACTTGCACACCCCACATACACAATATGGGGATCTGCTAAAAAGACATCATTCACACCCCGAGAACATGGAGGAGCCACTAGAAATCCCCAAATACCCTAAATATATAGAAGGACTTCTAAAAAGACTTCCACACACCATGAATATATGAAGACAGTTCAATAATACACCCACAAACCTCAAATATACAGATGAAATTCGATAAAAACAACTGCACGTCCTGACTGAGACCTAAAAGACACCTACCTACCCTGAATATGTGGCGGAGCCACTAAAAAGACCCCAGCACACTCCAAATAAATAGACCCTAAAGACACCCTGAATATATGGCAGTGACTCTAAAACAATTCCAACACAACCCCAAATAAGTTGAGGAGGCACTGAAAAGACAGCCACTCACTCTGGATACATGAAGAGTCTTCAATAATACATCCACAATCCCCAAATATACGGAGGAGACCCTTTAAAACAACCACACACTCTGAGTATGTGATAGAGCCCCTAAAAAGAAACCCACACTCTGCAAAAAAATAGGAGTACATAGACACTCGTGCACCCTGAATAAATGGAGGAGCTGCCTTAAAGATATCCAATTACCATAAATATGTGGAAGAGCCCTTAAAAAGAACTTTACACACCCTGAATATATTGAGGAGCCTTATAAGACACCTGCACAACCTGAATATAAGAATTAGCTCTTAAGAAGAAACTCACATGTGACTCGCCATCACCAGCTGGATGGCATTCATGCGTAAGTCATAGATTTCGATGGAACACCAGAACTTTAAGAACAGCTGATCATTGGGCTCCACCTTCATGGGGGGATGCATTGAACCAGCACCTGAATTTGTGAAGTGTTGATCTGCGGCCTCCATTTTGGATGCAGTTTAGGTCTTCTACCCACCACACCTTGTGCCCTCAAGCCCCATTTATTGTCTGAGATAGGAGGCCATTTTAAATAAAAACTGCTGCGCCTGTTTAAAGTCTTATCTCATTAAATGTCCACAATCGCCAGAGTTTGCACTTTAATGAACTGTACAGGAATAAGATTAAGGAGGTAATGACTGAAAACAATTGTACAGTAAAGATACAGGGTTTTACTGTGATTTTCATATAAAGGCATTCTGCCATATATAGATATTATTTCTATATTCTATTGGTATTTTTTGGGGGGGAAGCTGGATCAATAATATTCAAATTATAAAGACAGAGAAAATGGAAAGCACCATTATATACACCATAGAAATAGCTTGCAGAGTCCTACCAAACACACATAATCATATGAATGCAATATAGGAGCACCTCAAAACTGTGTAAACAACAGAAAATGCTACCCACGTGGTATGTCTCACATTGCTTGTACTCTTGAACACCTGTAAAACAAAGTAACAGAAAAATACAATAGTGCAGTATGAATATCACAATATAACCCATGTGTCTAATCATGGACAAATGGCCACTCACGTGGGTCAGAGCCTGGGTATTTTAAGGCTCAATATGTCAGCATTGGGTCCCTTCAGGGATGACCCCCGTCCCCGGTCTGCTGGTTTTTATGGCAATCGACATATAAATCAAGCATACGGAAAAACCATAGCGTAATTCAATAGTGACATGATGTCTTCAAGCTAAAATCAAATGGCAACAAACTCACGTGGTCCAGAGCCTGTGGGATTTCACTGGCTCGGTATGTGCGCTTCTGGTGTCTGTATGGGTTACACCAATTCCACTTTCCCCATAAAGATGGTATTTTCTCAAGCAGGATAAAAAATTCTTTAATCAGCAAACAAAAAAGAATAATGAACAAAACAGGCAAAAATAAAAACCAGCTTCATCAGTTGGTACATGTGTGCTTGGTAGGACTCTGCAGCTATTTCTATGGTGTATATATTGGCGCTTTCCATTTTCTCTGTCTTTATACTATCTTTCAGGGGGTGTTGTGGGGAATACCCTCATTGGATAATAGCGACTTATACACTGTAGTCAGTAGAGTGCCTGGATACCGTCCCATCCCTTATTTCTGTCCTTTACTGTAATATTGATATTATGACCACATAAGAAGGATAGCTGACCATTTTTATTATCTAGCTTTATTATTCACAATTATTATATTTGACACAAAGACCATGTCTGCCTGTATGCTGGTAATGCAAACCCCTTTTGATCTTATTCTGAGTCCGATTGTTGTAATAGCGCTTTATCCCTTGCAGAGACCTCTATGCCTGGCCTGTATAAGCAGATACAATCACTGAGGACAATTCTTATCAGATAGCTGAACTCACCAAAACACCTCTTCCATCCACGAGTTGCTTTATTCCGTACATCAGATTACAGCAGATCACAGGATACAGCAAATGAATGAAATGTGGTATCTTATGCAGTCAAAAGATGATACTGTTTATAGCATGCAATGGAGAGACATGTGCTGCCTGTTAACTGCACCATGATACAGCTCTTACTCACAAAGAAGGGTGGAGCTTCACACACACAGGAAGCACATCATCATAAAGCGAGGGAACAGAGAAAGCATGTACAATACAGAAAGACCACTAGGTGGCAGCATAAGGACTATCTATACAGTATAAATACCCATCTAAATCAATATGCATACAACTGTAACAGCACAGATCTTGTATAAGACGTATTACACCATCTAGAATTCAGAATCTCTTTTTTTTATTTTCTTGAAAATTTTTGCATGTTAACCCCTTAAGGACGGGAGTAATTTTACAAGTTCGGCGCTGTTTCGAAGTAGAAGTTTGCTGAGCTCAGTTTGATGGTTTTAAACGCGGTTTTAAGTCACGTATTATTGTACCGCCCAGACAAATTATATATCGTTCTTTCCGGCAGACTTGGCAGATTAATAATATATCATTATTATATGTATACGTCATGCCCTGCCAAAATGCTATAACAAAACTGTAAAAGAAAATGTGGATTTTCAATAAAATTTAAATCATCCACAGTGTGTAAAGTGGTTTTCTTTTGCATTTTATTACCCGAGCCTTTGCAGATATATTGTATGGGGTAGACTTGTTAAAAAAATTTGAACAGGGAACCCATTTTTTTTTTTTTTTGGGGAGAAATTACGTGATTTTGTTAACTCCCCCCTGAAAAAAAATCATCATTGAAGCATCATTGTTCACATTATAATTGAAATGTGAACAATAGTGCTGCATTGAAAAAAATATTTTTATTTTTATTTATTTTTTTAATTTTTATTTTTTTTACACTTTAATTTTACTAGTAATATGGTCATGTTTGATATCATTCGAAAGGCCATGATCAGGCCTTTC
This sequence comes from Leptobrachium leishanense, assembly GCA_009667805.1. Taxonomy (NCBI): domain Eukaryota; kingdom Metazoa; phylum Chordata; class Amphibia; order Anura; family Megophryidae; genus Leptobrachium; species Leptobrachium leishanense. Next base: position 232,711,408 of record CM019067.1, read on the forward strand.
AAACGATTCCCCACATGACCCCCTAGCTGTCACCAATCATGAGATAGGGGGTTCAAAGAACCCCCTATCTCCTCTCCACCATGGGATTTCCTTAGGAAATCCCTTGGCAGCTAGGGGTTCCCTGGTTAACTGACGTCATCGGGCCACGCCCAATGACGTCAGGGGACGTGGAGAGTTCCGGAGGTGGGGCTGCCATCCAAGATGGCGGCCCTCACCGGAAAAAGGCTGTGACATGGCACCGATTGGTGCTGGATCACAGCCTTGTCACCAAGGGGTTAATGTCATACATCCCTGGAAAGGCCAGGCTATGCCCTTTCCAGGGATGCGTGGCATTAGAGGGATCCAAAGGATCCCCCTCACCTCCAGGCGCTTCCCCTGCTCCGGCTGGGGGGGGACGCCTGAAACCGACGTCATCGCGTCCGGCGCGATGACGTCAGTGCGCCGGGAGGCGCCAAAAGTTCCGATCTGACTCCGTGGGAGTCAGAGCAGCGAGGGAGCCGCCGGAGGAGGTGAGTATCGTCCGCCGGGGGGCTGCAGACGCCGGGGACGTACAGTTACGTCCTGCGGTGTTAAAGCCCGCCTAATGCAGGACGTAACTGTACGTCCTGCGGTGTTAAGGGGTTAAACAGAAAGCAGAAGACACAGAAAAAACGTAAACAAAACTAATAAGCAAAAACAGAGAAGATGAAATACAAAACATTTCCATAATCCTACTCAGAGTAATGCAAGACAATCCCAATGCACTCCGACCTTGAATCCCAGTAATCAGTACAACCGGAGAACAAAGTGCAATGATAGGCAACCAACCATACAGGACAGTAATCTCAGCAGCGGCCAAGCGGACTGGCAGAGCCTTCATCAACCAGTAAAGTAAAAATAGCCTACATTGCATATGATGTTCCAATTGATCGCACGCTGCATAAATCATATACTCATAAGTGTGAACAATCTCAACCTCGGACAACCAGTCCCTGATTGGGGGTGGTGGTGGGGGGTAATCACGTTTCTCCAGTATTTAGGGACAACCATCTTGGCTGCATTAAGGAGTCTGATTCCAGAGACCGTCTGTGAGGTTCTATATCTAAAGGCACATTGTTTAAGAGCAAACATTGGGCCTAAAGGACAGAGGGGGCACCACCAGGCGATTTTCCGTGTCATAGAATTGTCTCCAAATGGTCGTACCACTTAACAAAACCACCAAATATGCAGGAAGCAAGAATCAGTCTCCCTACACCTCCAACAACAACCATCCCAGTCAGGAATCAACACTTCAACCTATCAGGCGTTCTGTACTACCAGGTGAGAATTTTATAAGCAGTCTCCTGCATCCTTGGGAAAATAGACCATGAGTGTGACAATTGACATACTTTTTCCCAAGACTCATCCGTGAACTCAAGTCTTAGATCCACCACCCACCAATCCCTGAAAATTGGCCGTGATGATACCAGGGATTTCACAAGACCATACAATGCTGAAACAGCATGTTCAGGCCCTGCACTCTTATCCCACAGTTTCTCAAATGGAGTCAAAGGTCTCACAAAGTCTGCTAGGAGGGCAAACTATGCAGATATGAGACAAGATAGTGTTAGTGAAATTTAGACAGAAAAGATATCGGTAAGGTTTCTAAGGCCTTGGCCGTGTAACCCTCAACAAAATGGCCAGGAGACAAAGCAAGTGCAGCACCTTTAGGATCCCATTGAGTAAGATGTCTGGAAGATACAGGCAAGGAATCATTGAGTAGAAAAGGGGACAAAGATAGTTTCCGCCTCTTCTTTGGCACTAACTCTCACCAGATTCGCAAGGTGGAGCCCACAGTAGGATGGGAGAGCGCAACCCTAAGAATAACAGAGCGAAGAAGTCATGAGCAACGAGTACAGGGAAACTCCAGTGGTGCACCTCTCCACCGCCACCCACAATTTATCAGGCAGAGCAGCATCCTGTTCCAGTATACGTTGCAAGTGGCATGCATAGTATCGCTTGCAAAAATGGTTTGAGAGAGAGGGAAAACAACAGTGTGGATAACAGGCAGCCTTGGCAGATCCCATTCTTAACAAGTATCAGATCTGACAAGGAGCTGTTAATGTTGATACGAGCAGAAGGGGCAGAGTATAATGCTGTAATCCACCGTAACATAGTAGGGCCCAATCCCATGTGACGCAAAGTAGCGAATAAAGAGCCCACCGTGACGAAAGCCTTGTCTGCATCCATAGCAGCAAAGACTGTGAATCAGGGTGCGCTGAAGCATGATGTATAAGAGCATGGCTCTAGCAGTGTTATCCCGGGCCTCACATCCGAGAATAAACACAGTCTGGTCAGGATGAATCAAGCCTCGTACATAAGGTTGTAATCTGCTCGCTAAAGCCTTGACATAGTCCAAATTTCATTTGAACACTGATCAGCCTGCAAGCAACATCACAGCCCAGAAACACACAGCCCAAATTTCATTTCAACACTGATCATCCTGCAAGCAACATCACAGCCCAGGTATCCAGATCTCAAAACGATGGTCACCATCACATTCTGCAATATTCTATCATCGCAATTGTATTTTCTGTCTGCATTTATTAATTTCTGTCTGATTATCCTCTAAATTGCTGCATTTTTAGATAGAATATGTAGCTAGTATTTCACTAGTGCCCCTCCCCCCCATTACAAAGGCCTCTGACACCTAGACACTTACCTGAACTAATTTCCTTTTCACACAGAAACACACAGCCCAAATTTCATTTCAACACTGATCAGACCCACCCCCCCTCCCCATCCACCCCCCCACACCCCATCCACCCCCCCACACCCAGGACTGGCCTCTAATTTCAGGCATCCTTTCCAGCTGTCTCCACTTCTCTCTAATTACTCTTACTAATCCCAGGCTTCTGGTCTCTCCCATGCAAGCTCTGCAGTGGTTTACTGGCCACCAGCTCCCCCTCCCCTCTGCTGGAATTAGGGAAGTGCAAGGTCCACATACTGCTGGACAATGCACTCCCTGTCTCTTCTACTCTTTTACTCTGCATTCATCCTAAAATGGAACTCCTGCCTCTGTACCACCAACCCCACCACTATCTACATATCTCTCTCTCGTATAAGACATTCCCATACAGGGAAGCCTGCCACACAACTCAAGTCACTAATACAGATTACTGCCTCAACCAGTCCATCACTTTCACCTTGCAGTCCATCACTCTCACATTCCAGTCCTCTCCTCTTGTTTCCACCCCAACCCTTCTAGATTGTGAGTTCCCATGGGATTAGGGCCCTTGTTTCCTCATGTATCAGTTTATCAAATGTTGTTCAATGTATTGTAACCCTGTCTATATCATACCCATTGTTCAGCGCTGCGGAATATGATGGCGCTTTATAAATAATGTATAATATAATAATAGAGCTTAATATCCAAATTCAATAAGGAAATGGGCCTATAGCCACTATGAGAAAAGACATCTTTGCCCAGTTTTGGAAGTAAGGTTTATATATGTGTATGTGTGTAATATATATATATATATATATATATACACAAAGAGACACACATATATATATCTATATACACACACACATGTATATAATCAAATGTTTGAATACATTTTTACTGAAGAATATTACTGATAAAGATAAACAAGGGCAGGATGAAAGGATCTCCGTATAATAGAATTCAGTGGAAATAATTTCTGAGTCATTATAAAGGGAAGCGGAGCTTCAATTCTTCTGATGGTCAGAAAGGGAAAATGGAAAACATTACAGTTGCAATTATGATGCATAAAACACATAGTTGAGTGCATTGCTCTCAGAAGTAAAAAAAAAACGGACAGGAACATTATGACTCTGTTTTACATTTACAATATTTTCCAGAAAGTACAAAAGCATAATTACATATTTGTTCTGTTTGCTGGCTTTTTTGATTAGATTTTTTTTTGCTATTGTTCATGTTAAGTCTTGTTCCTATTGTTTTGGATAGCTACATAAACATATATACCATTTTTAAAGGAACAATTCAGGCTTTCTTTCTCATACCAAACCTGTTTTCATATCTCAAAATGTATTATGAAAATGTAAAAACATGGAGAAAATATGCCCCACCTCCCCGCATATTGTCATGGTTTTGCATACCTTATTCGAAAACACAGTTGGTTCGACTACGAATAATTCTCAAAGTAGATACAGATGTCTGTCTTGTTTTTTGGGAATTATCCATATTTATAGGATTTGCTTTATTTTTCTTCAGTTACAATCCTTTTATTCATGATGAGTGAGTACAATATTTCCAAGGAATGGTTCATAAAAACGCAAGAAATTAGTAGTGATCTGTGTCACAACAGACAATTCGAATGGTTCAATATGTGTCCTTAAATAGAATAGCCGTGCAATGTAAAGAAAAACAAAAAAGTAGCTGTAACACTGACTGAGGAAGCTCTTATACAGCAAAACGCGAATCCGTACCATTTTACATATATTTTTACCTAGTATGGTATTTAAATTTGTTAATCTAAATTAATCTATTTTATTACAATAGAACAAAGTGTGGTTGTCCAAACTCTCTATTAGATACTCACCTCCAATCGCTCGAAACCAAGGACGAAGTCTAGATGTTGTGACTGCTCTCTGACGGTTAAAGATCCAAATATCCGACTAATTGGCAATTTTGATATAGGTTGGGAGAAAGTTAAGGAAATCTGTAATAGATTTTGGCCCATTCTCTCTCAGAACAGACACTTGGGGGAAAAGCTGCCACCTGTAGTGACCATGACAGCAAGAAGAGCAAAAAAATCTAAATGACCTATTGGTCAAGAGCCACTTTCAAAGATCAAAAGTATATAAATCTAATTGGCTGCAAAACTCTCTAAAAGGCACGTACAGGTGTGGAAAATGCAAAGCCTGTAACTTTATCTACAAGGATTTTAAGATCTGGCATAATCATGACAATTCCACCTCCTTTAAGGTTAATAATTTCTTCAACTGCAGGAGCAAAGGAGTGGTGTATCAGATAAATAGCAAAAAAGGTGATAGGTGGATATATATCCTCAACTTAGTTGTAGTGCTGAAGTAGATTCCCAGGAGATGGTCCACCACTCCAAACAGAAATATCAGATACACACGGAGACTTCAGCACCTAGTAGTTGTACGTGGGAACCAACCCAATGTGGAATACCGCTTTTCCTCACCACAATCAGGAATGATGAAAACAATCCAATAAAATAAAATGTTTTATTGTAAATAAAATATATCATAAAATAATGATAAAAGCCCGACGCGTTTCATCTATTACTAGACTTTTTCAAGGGCAAAGATAATATATAATCAGTCAAAAATCATATAACATTACATTTCCCATCATTCCTTAAATAGTCTTAAAAGGTTTTTGATTGATTCCCATTCTCACTGCGGCATCTTCCTTATAAGGCAATTTCCTGTTGTTGACTCCTTCCCATAATTCTAAGCTCCATGTCCCAAGGGCTGCTTGCACCCAGTTGTCCATAGCAACCTTGATTCTGTTTGGTCCGCCACTGTTTCCCTTATGCACCATCCCATTGGTTAAATCTGGTTTAATTCTCTCTATTTCCGGGTCCCATTTGCGATACATCACATCCTGTTTTGATCACGACGTCACTTCCTCGTTCTCTATCCATCACATTTACCTTCATATGGAACATATCGCTGGAACTTTTCAATGTAGCGTGCCATTTGGACATACTCCAGTTCACCTCTTTGCCAGGAGAAACAAGATCCAGCAATCCAAAAACAAAAGCAGGATAAATTAGATACAAATTTCACCATTATATATACTGAAAAATGAAAAAAAAGGGGGGGTAGTAGCGCTAATATGTAAAATAGGAAATCGCTCATACACATAAATGGTCCTTGTTACTCAACCATCAAAAAATAGATACAGTTCAAAGAGATAGTGTAGCGATGTCAATGTCCTTCTTGAAATGAGATGAATCCCAGAATTCTTGGGGTCCTCTTCTTAAAATATACTTTCTTTCGGTCTTCATTGGAGGGATATCATAGTGCGACCCATAAAGAACCATATAACAAATAGAGATATACGCTAGCACTCACATGAGGTGGAACCCTCCTGGTTCTACGTCAATCGCCTTAGGGTAGTTTATCGGCCACCCAAATGCCCTTTTCGAAGTAGATCCACTCAAAGTATGGGGGAACCTGGCTCCAGGTCAATTGCCTTAGAGTGGTTTCTGGTCATCCGAATATCCTTCCAGAGTGAATCCGCTCACCACATCCACACGAATGACCCACAAGAGTCGAGATGGCAGTGTGTATGAAAGTCCGCTCGAACAGGAGCTATATAATAAGTAGTAACTCCAGCAATAACAAATAAAAATTTAATAAGAAATAAAAACAATTACAATAGCCAGGACGCGTTTCGCCAAAATAGATAGTATATCAAAGGCTTCCTCAGCTGGCTGCTGTCATCTACATCTACATCGAAAAGGGCATTTGGGTGGCCGATAAACTACCCTAAGGCGATTGATCCAGAACCAGGAGGGTTCCACCTCATGTGAGTGCTAGCGTTTATCTCTATTCGTTATATGGTTCTTTATGGGTCGCACTATGATATACTTTCTTTCTGTCTTCATTGAGGGATATTTTAAGAAGAGGACCCCAAGAATTCTGGGATTCATCTCATTTCAAGAAGGACATTGACATATATACTGAAAGTTAGATCCACATCAAAAACAAGTTCAATCCAACTCTTCATTTAAACCCAATGGTGACATTTGTTTTAAGTTTGTAAATCCAATAAGACTCTCTTTGCAATAACTTTTTGTTTCTGTCTCCACTTTTCCAGGCTTCTTCCACATGGTCTAAGCCTACAAAATTGAAATCTCCAAAGCTAAAAGATACACAGTTGTTACAATGTATAGGGACAGAATGTTTAAGAAAATTATTTCTGATATTGTTTTGATGCTCTAATATTCTTTCTTTTAGTTTTCGAATAGTTTTCCCTATACAGTCAGGTCCAGAAATATTGGGACATCGACACAATTCTAACATCTTTGGCTCTGTACACCACCACAATGGAGTTGGAATGAAACAAACACAATGTGCTTTAACTGCAGACTGTCAGATTTAATTTGAGGGTATGTACATCCAACTCAGGTGAATGGTGTAGGACATACAGCAGTTTGCAGATGTGCCTCCCACTTGTTAAGGGACCAAAGGTAATGGGACAGAATAATAATCATAACTCAAACTTTCCCTTCTTAATACTTGGTTGCAAATCCTTTGCAGTCAAATCACAGCCTGAAGTCTGGAACGCATAGACATCACCAGACGGTGGGTTTCATCCCTGGTGATGCTCTGCCAGGCCTCTACTGCAACTGTCTTCAGTTCCTGCTTGTTCTTGGGGAATTTTCCCTTCAGTTTTGTCTTCAGCAAGTGAAATGCATATCCAATGTGATTCAGATCAGGTGATTGACTTGACCATTGCATAACATTCCACTTCTGTCCCTTCAAAAACTCTTTGGTTGCTTTTGCAGTATGCTTTGGGTCATTGTCCATTTGCACTGTGAAGCGCCGTCCAATGAGTTCTGCAGCATTTGGCTGAATGTGAGCAGATAATATTGCCCGAAACACTTCAGAATTCATCCTGCTGCTTTTGTCAGCAGTCACATCATCAATAAATACAAGAGAACCAGTTCCATTGGCAGCCATACATGCCCACGCCATGACACTACCACCACAATGCTTCACTGATGAGGTGGTATGCTTAGGATCATGAGCAGTTCCTTTCCTTCTCCATACTCTTCCCTTCCCATCACTCTGGTACAAGTTGATCTTGGTCTCATCTGTCCATAGGATCTTGTTCCAGAACTATGAAGGCTTTGTTAGGTGTTGTTTGGTAAACTCTAATCTGGCCTTCCTGTTTTTGAGGCTCACCAATGGTTTACATCTTGTGGTGAACCCTCTGTATTCACTCTGTTGAAGTCTTCTCTTGATTGTTGACTTTGACACACATACACCTACCTCCTGGAGAGTGTTCTTGATCTGGCCAACTGTTGTGAAGGGTGTTTTCTTCACCAGGGAAAGAATTCTTCGGTCATCCACCACAGTTGTTTTCCATGGTCTCCCGGGTCTTTCGGTGTTGCTGAGCTCACCGGTGCGTTCCTTCAATTTGAGAATGTTCCAAACAGTTGTTTTGGCCACGCCTAATGTTCTTCCTATCTCTCTGATGGGTTTGTTTTGTTTCTTCAGCCTAATGATGGCTTGCTTCACTGATAGTGACAGCTCTTTGGATCTCATCTTGAGAGTTGACAGCAACAGATTCAAAATGCAAATAGCACACTTGAAATGAAGTCTGGGCCTTTTATCTGCACATTGTAATTGGGGTAATGAGGGAATATAACACACCTGGCCATGGAACAGCTGATAAGGGACCAAAGGTAATGGGACAATTGGCTTAACAAGTGGGAGGCACATCTGCAAACTGCTGTAAGTCCTACACCGTTCACCTGAGTTGGATGTACATACCCTCAAATTAAAGCTGACAGTCTGCAGTTAAAGCACATTGTGTTTGTTTCATTCCAACTCCATTGTGGTGGTGTATAGAGCCAAAGATGTTAGAATTGTGTCAATGTCCCAAATATTTCTGGACCTGACTGTATATTGCTTCCCGCACTCCTATTTTAATAAATATGCTACAAAAGGAGTATCACAGATGCATGGATTTTATAAATGCGCAAGATGCAAAGCCTGCAGATATTTAAAGAGAAACAAAGTGACTACTTTTTCTAGCATGGCTACGAATGAGCCCTTTAAGATTAACCATATAATCACTTGTGATACTCCTTTTGTAGTATATTTATTTTTCTCTGTCTTTTTGAATAAACTGTTTAATAAAACTTGGGTTACTTTCCAATCGTGTATGGTGTACTAATGGTACCTCTTTTTTTTTTTCGAACATATGTTCGGTGTGTTGTATGTGTCCTTAAATAGAATAGCAGTGCAATGTAAAGAAAAACAAAAAAGTTACTGGAAGCTGTCTTTTATACAGCGAAATGCGTATCAGTATCATTTTACATAAATGTTTTACCTAGTATGGTATTTGAATTTGTTAATTTAAATAAATCTATTTTATTACAATAGAACAAAGTGTGGTTCTCCATACTCTCTATTATATACTCCCCTACCATTGCTCCAATCCAAGGACAAAGCCTGGATGCTGTGACTGCTCTCTGACGATTGAAACAATACCAAAAAGTGTTTAAGGCGAATAAACTAGAGCCGACTACAGGGGCTCTAGTCCAGGCGTGCAGAACCTCTACACATTATTCAACTGTATAAGTTATAACTTCAAAGGAGATTGTGTCTCTCTCAAAGTTGACACAGGTTGCCACAAATAGCCACGTACTGCCAAAGTTGAGCAAAGTTTATTGGGCTCCTGAGGATGAAATGTTCAATTGGACTATTCTGAAACTGTTTTAATATAAGGCAATATTGCACTATTATTGCCCCCTTTTTGTTTCCCCTTCATCCCTGTATGTACCCTGCGAGGAACTAACATTGTAATTTTGATTGGAGTATTATTTTTTCTTATTCGCACCAAAATTCACGTTTGATTCACATAGAAGATTTATATAACGCTACGTCAAGTACCTGTAAGGCTAGGGTCAGACTGAGGCAGTGCGAACGCGCGTTCTGGCGCACATAATCACGGCCGCACTAGCAGCAGATGCCGGGCAATGACAGCCAATATACGAAGTACGGTCGCACAAAAGTCCGGCCGCGCAACGCAAGTGGAAAATGAACGCATTTTTTCGAGAACGTTAAACCGCTGCTACTGACGTACAGAGTGCGCTGCGGCCGCATGGCAGCGTGTGTGCGTGATTAGGAGATGTCAGACGCTGCTAGTGTGCGGCCAAACATAACGTTCAAACAGCCGGATTTCCCTAGACTTCTTTTTACCCATCGTCATGAAATACGTCCAGAATTGCGCATCGTCTGACCACTTAAGCGTATTCCGTGAAAAATGCGTGCGCACGCATCGACGTACATTTTGACGGTGGCCGCAGAAAATGCGCTCATCTGTCCCTAGCCTTACGGGCGCAGTGGCGCTCACACAAGAGTAGCGAGGTTGAGATCCTTTTGGACGGATTTATCAGTTTGATGTTAGTGAAATAGACAGTACTTTCAAACTTATACTCCAAAGCCAAGGAGTATGACAAGACAAGAGAACTGCTACTAAGCTCCAAAGGTTTCGAGACCAACGGACAATTTAGAGCACACAATAAGACATCAGATTGCAAGACAGAAACATTAGTACTGAGACATTTGGCAGGACAGGCAATTAATTGATCAGACTGCAGGGCAGTCAACACACTGACAGATTTTACATTTTCAGACCACCTTGATCGAGTACTTTGTAACTTGTGATTACCAGGGTCTGTAGATACACACACAGTTTTTTTTTAAAAAATATAAGTTTTTATTAAATTTTTCAACAATATAACACACAATCAATCAAGTGAAAAAGAATAGAAGCAAAAAATAAATAAATAAATAAGATCTGAGATAAGGATTAAAAAAAAGGGGGTAGGGGGAATCAGGGTATCTACTCAGTTGTATGACCAGTTTTGTTGCACTTTCCTTTGATCACAAGCCGCATGCTTTATAAAGTTTATGGATGTCCCAAAGCGACCAAGGGTCTTGTTGAGGCGGTGTTATACCACACATAGTAGTCGCCTTTGAATCAAAGGCGCGGTATTGATCCATAGTTTCCAAGATTTGTTTTCGCGTTGGTATGTCTATGGATTTCCATTTCCTGGCGATTAAAAGGGCCGTTGTCGAGATAATAATGAAAAGCATTTTTAGATGTTGGCGAGGAAGCCGTATAATTCCTAGCAGCATGACCTCCGGTGTGCATGGGATCGGAGTACTCAGCACCTCCGTTGCCAGCAGAGACATATCTGACCACAATGGAAGTAGTTTTGGGCAATGCCACCATATATGTCCTATAGAGCCAACAGAGGAGTTACATCTCCAGCAAGAGTCCGAGATTTGCGGCGCGAAACGATGGATTTTTTCCGGAGTCAGATACCACCTATACAAAATCTTTCGTTGTGTTTCCACTAAAGTAGCGCACCGGGATGCCCCCACTGCAAACATATAAGCTGAAGACCATTGCGTAGGTGTCAGAGAAACCGAGAGATCTTTCTCCCAGGCCTTTTGAAAAGACCATCTCTCCGCCTTTCTAGGAGTGTTCAATAAACGGTAAAACATTGAAATAGGCTTAATAGTGGAGTCTTCATCTAAACAATACAACTCAGAGTGCGAGAGGAGTGGGATCATAGTCGAGAGTTTGGGTTGAATTTTACATACATTCAAATAGTGTAACTGCATATGCGAGAGAAACAATGTATCAGGAACTGAATATTTAGTCTGCATGTCTCGGAAAGGCAGGATGGCTGTTAAAGAAAATAAATGATGTACATGTGTAATCCCACATTTTATCCAGGGACCCGGTTGAAAGTGTGGGAGGAGATATATATAAGAGGATAGCGGGGTCGCCATGGATAATGGATTATGAGTTGTGAGAAGTGAGAAATGGTGATCCCAGCCTCTTAAGTGATATACTGTGGAGGCCAGAGAGTTTGGTAGTTGGGGTCTATCTCTCGGGGGAATCCATAATAAGTCTCGTAGTGCATGTCCTTTCATAAATGCTGCCTCAACAGCCAGCCACTGTGGCATCAGTTTGGAATGGAAGAGTTCAGTTACGGAAGCTAAACACGTAGCCCATTGGTATTTGTGGACATGGAACAGGTTTAAGCCACCATCGCGTGGGCGGTAATAAAGGAGAGTGCGTGGGATCCGGGGACGTTTATTGTTCCACACATAAGACATGAGTAGGGTTTGAAGGGAGTCCAGGAATGTTTTTGGAAGTTTAATAGGGAGAGTACGGAGGACGTATAACGGTTTGGAATGATCATCATTTTTACCGCAGCCATCCTACCTAACCATGAGACCTCTCGTTTGCACCATTGGTGAACCAGAGATCGAATTTCCGAGAATAACCTTTCATAATTATGGCGAAACAGTTCAGCAGGAGTGGACGTTATTCGCAAACCTAAGTATGTTAAAAATTGTTTACGCCAGTCAAATTTGTATCTATGTTGTAAATCTAATAAGTGGTCGTGTGGTATCTGAATAGGGAGTGCTTGTGTTTTTTGTGTGTTTATTCGGTGATAAGAGACTGTCGCTAACGAGTCCAGTTCTGTCTGTAAAGCAGGGAGGGATGTGTCTGGGTCAGTCAGAGTTACGAGGATATCATCTGCATATAAATTTAGCTTATAATTTTGGGGGCCTACATCAATACCTCGTATGGAGTCATTCTGTCTTATCGCTTGAGCCAGTGGTTCTAAAGCTAACGTATATAAAAGGGGGGACAATGGGCACCCTTGTCTCGTACCATTCGTGATCATGAATTCGTTGGAGATAAACCCCGAATTAAGTACTCTGGCTGAGGGTGCGTCATACATAGCTTGTATCGCTGTTAGAAAAGTTTCTGGAAAGTGGAATTTGCGAAGAACTGAATTTAAAAAAAGCCAGCCAACCCTGTCGAACGCCTTCTCCGCGTCAAGTGAAGTCACTAGGCTGGGGTGATCCATACGTCTCATAACTTCCATTAAATTGATCAATTTTTTGGTGCTATCTGAACCCTGTCTTTTAGTGATAAAGCCCACTTGGTCTAGTCCGATGATCGAGGGGAGGATGAATTTCAATCTAGTTGCTAATATTTTACTGTATATTTTTAAGTCCACGTTGAGGAGCGATATGGGTCTTAGAGTTTTACATATGTTTGGCATCTTTCCCGGCTTTGGGAGGGTTACTATATGTGCTCGCAACATATCTACAAGAAAAGATCCCTGATCCAGAGCCGTGGCAAAGGCAGCGTGCAAATGGGGTAGGATTTGATCAGAGAATGTCATGTAATATGTGCCAGGGAATCCATCAGGCCCCGGTGCTTTATGTCTCGGAAGGGATTTAATGGCTTTAACTAGCTCCTGTACCGTGATTTCAGAGGACAAGCGACTGGCTTGAGACGTTGACAGGGTCAGCAGGTTAAGGCCCGATACGCATGTGTCTACCGCGTCTGCTGTCGGGTGTGTAATGGAATCGTCAGTAGATAGGCGAATTCATTCGCTATGTCTTTAGGGGAGTAAACAGTTCCCTTCTTAGTGATTAGGGAGATAATTTTGGAGGAAGTCTTATTGGGCTTCAGTTTTCTGGCCAAGAGTCTGCCAGATTTATTTTGAAGGGCGTAGTATTTCGCATTCAATCTGGACATTGTAGCAAAATAATCATCTGCCTCCAAAGCCCGGAGTGAACTTAAAGCCGCATCTAGTTTATCCGCCGAAAGGGTAAAATTTCGCTGGCACCCACGTACGGGAGAACTGCTCCCGACACCAAGAAGTAGTCTATGCGGGTCTAGCTGTTATGTACTTGAGAGCGGAAAGAGTAGTCTCTTTCCGTTGGGTGTAGTAAGCGCCATGTGTCGTATAAGTTGTATTGATCAAGGAGCTTGTGCAAGTATGTGGGTATAGTAGCAGGGGAAGATGTTGCGGGAGCAGCAGATCTATCTTTAGAGGGATCGAAAATGATATTCAAATCTCCACATAAAATGAGAGCACCTGAAAGGACATCCGATACCATATTAAGAAGAGTAGATAAAAAGGGGTTCAGAGACACATTTGGGGCATATACAGATACTATAGTGTAGGCTCGAGTATTAATGGTACATACCAGTATTATAAATCTACCTCTGGGATCTGTGATTATGCGATGCCCCTGGAACGCTACACGGTTATGAATAAGCAGTGACACACCTCGTGACTTCGCCTCGTGTGTAGAATGGAATTGTGTATGATATTGTGGAGTAAGTAAGTTTGGATGATCAATACGTCGAAAGTGCGTCTCTTGTAAGCATACCACATCCGCATCGTATGCGCGAAGATCTCTATATAAGGAGTGGCGCTTTACAGGCAGGTTTAAACCTTTAACATTGTATGATATTATTCTCATAAAATATTAGGAGCATGGTATGCTTTGATCACAGAACACATTAAACTCGTATAAACATAAGGCTTGTCGTGGTTATAGTGGCGACATGAGGCAGCGACACATAGTACCCTGAGGGAAAAAACCAAGGGAAAAAAGGGAATAAAAAGGAAAAAAGAGGGAAAAGAGAGTCACTGAAAAACACGTGACCAAAGAAGAAAAAAATAAAAATCACACAAAAGCTCTCCGACCAGAGACCTCTATAACAGAGGATCTGTACCCTTCCATGGAAGAGGGAGAATGGGGGTAACCGGTCCAGAGGCAAGGACCCATATGCAAAACCAATTACAATAGGCTAATATACAATTCTACCAGACTAAACAGCAGAATATCTTATAACAGTATGATACGTCACCCAGCCCGTTCGGGCTCAAAAAAGGTATGGGGGCATTCCCGGTGTCGCAATATGAAAGAAAAGATGCCCGTGATGTCTTGTAATCCTTCAGCGGTTGTGCCATTCCTTATCAATTCTTTTTAAGGGACTGCGTACTCCGGATTGGACACCTGATGGTTGTAGGCCCCAGCCCTCCAGGGTCTGGCGGCCCTCTTCGATCAAGGAGATCACTGTGGTGGTACCTTCGTTTTGCACGATCAATTTTGTGGGGTAACCCCAGCGATATGACATCCCAGCGTCTCTCAGAGCCGTAGTGATCGGGCGATAATTGTGACGTTGCTGCAGCGTGGCTTTTGACAAGTCTGGGAAAATCGCCAGGTGGGCATATTCGGCGCCCAGCGTCTCCGGATTCCTGAGCACCTTCAATATATCTTCTCGGGGTTCGAAATAATGCATTCGCAGTAGAACATCTCTCGTCGCCTTCGATGGTGCCGACGGGGGTTTAGGGTTTCGGTGTATTCGATCCATCAGTGACTCCAAAGAAACGCCAGGGAGAAGATGTGAGAACAGGTCTGTAACGTATTGTGTCAAATCTTTAGGATGCACTTTTTCAGAGATGCCTCTGATTTTCAGATTATGCCTGTGTGAGCGGTCTTCCAAGGCTGCGATCTTACTAGCATACTGTTGCATCATGTCTTCCAGACTCTCCACACGTGCGGCCATAGTATTGTGCGCTTCCGCCATGTCTGCCATCTTGTCTTTTAAATGTGCAGTTCTGTCCCCAATCGCTTTTATATCTTGCCTTATGTCTGCTGACACAGCGTCCAGACGTGAGGTCAGTGTGGTGGATAAAGTTGCCAACATATCCTCCATCATGCTGGTAAATGCTGCCAGATCTGAAGGCACAGCGCCAGAATGTGACTCAGGGGAAGCCGGAGGTGAACCGCCGCCATCTTGGGAAGATGCAGAGCGTTTTTGCAAGCTCGATTTTGGTGTGAAAAAAATAGATTTTTCTGCCGTTTTCCGGGTCTTTGAGGATGCCATGTATGCTCTGTAGATGCCCCTGCTTAAGGAGATCAAAATCGCTGCTGTAGTTGTTTTATATCTGCTGTTTTGCAGGTCCTGCCTGTGGAGCTGCCTGACTACACGTCCACCATGTGCAGCCGCTAGCCACGCCCCCCACACACAGGTTTAGGCATGGTACTAGCCTGGGTACTTGTGGCAAAACGAGCAAGCTGAACTCAAGCTGATAACCAACAGTCCTTCGTATTCGCAGATGGTACAAGCGTATCAGATCGTAACTCAGACCAATTAGACCTGGAGCAAACCCCCAATAACACTGCAGTACGAAAACCAGGGCGAGAGGGGAATCTCCCCACGAAACGAGTAAAACCCCAAACAACGTGCATGGGGTTAAACCTACAGCGCCCAACACTAGTCATTGCTATAGCGTAAAACATAGATTGGTCAGAGACAAGCCAGGTCAAAATCAGGAGCAGGAATCGTAAACAAGCTGGGTCAGCAACAGATAGGCAACAACAAATAATAGGAAGCGATGCGGGAACAGAACCCCACGTCAGGGCGACGAGGCAACTCCTCGCGCCCTGTTTTAAACCCGGCGTCTCCTCGTCGCCAGGCCCCGCCCCCTCGGATGCCGCTCGGCCATTACCTGTGCTGGCAGTCGACCAGCTCTTGGCACCGAACCTTGCCCAGACCCCCCAGGAAGTACAGCAGGGGATGAGGATGTAACAGTACCACTGTTTTATAAGACAAATACCGTATTTTTCGCTCCATAAGACGCACCTAGTTTTTAGAGGAGGAAAACAGGAAAATAAATATTCTGAAATCAAATAGTGTAATAATGGATATACTGCCCCAGCTCATGGATACTGTCCCCCAGCTCATGGATACTGTCCCCCAGCTCATGGATATGCCCCCCAGCTCATGGATACTGTCCCCCAGCTCATAGATACTGCCCCCCAGCTCATGGATATGCCCCAGCACATGGATACTGTCCCCCAGCACATGGATACTGTCCCCAGCACATGGATACTGTCCCCCAGCACATGGATACTGTCCCCCAGCTCATGGATGTGCCCCAGCTCGCTCATGGATGTGCCCCAGCTCGCTCATGGATGTGCCTCCGCTCACCTGTCGCCGCCGCGTTAGGCTCCCTCTGAGCGTGCGTCCGCGGCAGGAAGCTTGGGCACTCGCCTGGGGGAGCCACGTGACCGCGATCTCGCGAGATCGCGGTCACGTGGCTCCCCCAGGCGAGTGCCCAAGCTTCCTGCCGCCGGACGCACGCTCAGAGGGAGCCTAACGCGGCGGCAACAGGTGAGCTGAGGCATGCATTCGCTCCATAAGACGCACCCACTTTTCCCCCCACTTTTTGGGAGGAGAAAAGTGCGTCTTATGGAGCGAAAAATACAGTAAGTGTTTTTAAGGATTGTTTGCTTTTATGATATTTATGCAGGAAGCACTTTACTATTGAACCACTTTAAAAGGTGTTACAGCACCTTTTTTTTTCTTTACCTTGCTTTACTATTCTATGTAAGGACACATACTGAACTATCAGAATTGTCTATTGTGACACAGATCACTACTAATTTCTTGCGCTTTTATGAACCATTCCTTGGAAATATTGTAGTTGTATGTCTGGTAATTTGTAAAGGGACATATTACCCCGGTTCATTAGCTGAATAAACTATAGAAAACACTGCATATACCTACTGTTTATACAGGGCGCTTAGTCCACCTTTTCCCTCCTATTTCAATGATGAATGAGGAGTTTATTTTAAATGATGTCGCACAAGGACAGTAAAACCCATTTTACGTCATTTGTTTTGGCACCTTTTCTATTTGTAAGGCCAAAGTCATCATTTTCATTTGTAGATTGTTTTGCATTTTGTTTTACAGATTTGTGTGTATTTAACCCATTCACTACCAAGTGCTCTTTGTTGGTAAAGACAAACTTTCTCATAACATTTATTTGAAATACGGGATGCAACGTTAACAGATTTGGGGTAAAATAAAAATTTTGTACAGAAATTGTTCTTCTGAAATAATGTAAATTTTCTCACTTTTAATTTTTCATATATTCATTTATCCTTTACACAGAGATGGTTAACACCACACCAGCTTGAGCAGGGAATGGTCGTCTGTGATAATGGCAGCAACCTTCTCTCCGCCCTACGCCTGGGTAAGTTGACGCATGTACCATGCCTAGCACACTTCCTAAATCTGGTGGTACAGCGTTTCCTAACCAGGTACCCAGGGCTGGCAGAGCTTCTAAGCCAGACCAGAAAAGTCTGCAGCCACTTCAGAAGGTCATTCCCAGTAAGTGTTCGCCTGGCAGAAATTCAAAGAGAATTCCACCTTCCCACAAACCGTCTGATCTGTAACATGCCCACCAGGTGCATGGGCGTCCGCAGACATTTTTCCAGGGGGGGGCAAAATTTTAATGGCATCCATATTCTGCCGTTTTGACAATGTCATGAAGGGGACAGTTATAAAATAAAGCGTATTAATACAAAGGCTGCGAAACATGAAGCAAGTCTAATAGAAGAATAAAAGGTGTAAGCGTCTGATCAGAGTGTTGCATTTTCTAGTCTGTTAATGCCATTCAATGCACCGAACTAGTCACACAACCAGGATCAAGGCACTAAGGGAAGTGGTTTTTAAGGCCATCTCTGTATACACAAACCATGACACACACCAGGCTCCCCACTTCAAATATAAATATATATACATACACACACACCAGCCCCCCTTCCCACACACACACATACTAATTATATATATATACATATACACACTCACCTTCCCTGCACACACACACATCCTCTCCTCAAGCCTCGCTTAGATTGTAAGCTCTGGAGCAGGGTCCCCTCTCCTCTTAGGACCCTGCTCCAGCGCTTACAATCTAAGAGGAGAGGGGACTCTGCTCCAGAGCTTACAATCTAAGAGAGGGGACCCTGCCCCAGAGTTTACAATCTAAGAGGAGAGGGGACCCTGCTCCAGAGCTTACAATCTAAGAGGAGAGGGGACCCTGCTCCAGAGCTTACAATCTAAGAGGAGAGGGGACCCTGCTCCAGAGCTTACAATCTAAGAGGAGAGGGGACTCTGCTCCAGAGTTTACAATCTAAGAGAGGGGACCCTGCCCCAGAGTTTACAATCTAAGAGGAGAGGGGACCCTGCTCCAGAGCTTACAATCTAAGAGGAGAGGGGACCCTGCTCCAGAGCTTACAATCTAAGAGGAGAGGGGACTCTGCTCCAGAGTTTACAATCTAAGAGAGGGGACCCTGCTCCAGAGCTTACAATCTAAGAGGAGAGGGGACCCTGTCCCAGAGCTTACAATCTAAGAGGAGAGGGGACCCTGCTCAAGAGTTTACAATCTAAGAGGAGAGGGGACCCTGCTCCAGAGCTTACAATCTAAGAGGAGAGGGGACCCTGCTCCAGAGCTTACAATCTAAGAGGAGAGGGGACCCTGCTCCAGAGTTTACAATCTAAGAGAAATATTGTAAATTCTGGAGCAGTGTCCTTTCTCTTAGATTGTAAGCTCTGGAGCAGGGTCCCCTCTCCTCTTAGATTGTAAACTCTTGAGCAGGGTCCCCTCTCCTCTTAGATTGTAAGCTCTGGGGCAGGGTCCCCTCTCCTTTTAGATTGTAAGCTCTGGAGCAGGGTCCCCTCTCCTCTTAGATTGGAAGCTCTGGAGCAGGGTCCCCTCTCCTCTTAGATTGTAAACTCTTGAGCAGGGTCCCCTCTCCTCTTAGATTGTAAGCTCTGGAGCAGGGTCCCCTCTCCTCTTAGATTGTAAGCTCTGGAGCAGGGTCCCCTCTCCTCTTAGATTGTAAGCTCTGGAGCAGGGTCCCCTCTCCTCTTAGATTGTAAGCTCTGGAGCAGGGTCCCCTCTCCTCTTAGGACCCTGCTCCAGAGCTTACAGTCTAAGAGGAGATCCTGCTCCAGGGCCTACAATCTAAGAGGAGAAAGGATCCTGCTCCAGAGTTTACAATCTTTCTCCTCTTAGCAGGGTCCCCTCTACTTAGATTGTAAACTCTGTAAACTCTCATAAATAAAGACACTGGCATCAAGCTTAGTAAAAAAGTATTTATTTGACAATCATTACCTTTTTTCCTGTGGCCCATAGTAGCAGCTGCATCTCTGCCCTGCCTCTCCCAGCATGCAAAGTGAGGGAGAGCACGTGGTGGATTGGAGGTGGAGTGGGGATGTGACGCTGGTGCAGCCTAGTGGAGAGCCCAGGAACTGCAGCGTGAAGTGAATAAATTATAATTTAAGCCTGTTGATCCAGGGGGGGGGGGCGAGTGCCCCCCCTTGCCCTATGCTGTGGACGCCCATGACCAGGTGGAACTCAACATTAGCAATGCTGCAGCGTCTGCACAAGCAGCAGAGGGCCATCAACGAGTACCTGTGTGAGTATGGCACAAGGACAGGTTCAGGTCAACTTGTTCCCCCCCCCAGTGGCTGATGATCAAGGATGCATGCACTGTACTGTAACCATTTGAGGAGGCAACGAGGATGGTGAGCAGGGACAGTGCATGCATCAGTGACACAATTCCTTTAGTGTTCCTGCTGGAGCGCACTCTGTGGGAAATTATAGATGTGGCTCTAGAGGCAGAGCAGCGGGAGGAAGAGGAGGCCTTCCCTAGCTCTCAAGGCCCCAGTCTTTCCGCAGACAGCATTCCAGCGGGTCCTCCTCAGATCAGACAGGAGGAGGATGAGGTGGAGGAAGAATATTTAAGAAGTGGGGCATTGAAGGTGGGGATTCCTCAAGGGAGGGTTTTGTGTGCCCAGAAACCCAAGGACTAGTACGTGGCTGGGAGGAGGAAGTGCACGATGGGGTCATCCTTCATTGACCAGGAAGACTCGGAAGCTAATGCCACCTCCAACCTACGCTGCATGGGCTCCCTTATCCTGCAAAGCCTGGTAAAGGACCCCAGGATTCGTGCTTTACAGTCCACCTCAGCTGCCAAAATATCTAATTCAGCCTCCATGTCCACAGCTACTCCTGCCGTAGCCTCACTATCACACATGGAGGAGTTAGCTGAATTGTTTGACTACAATGACCGTGACATGCTGCTTGAGGATGTGCAGCAACTACAGTGCTCTGATTCAAACTCTGAGGTTGAGGAAGGGAGTATAATCAACCTAGAGGAAGGGGGTGCCAGTGACACACAAATAACTGACACTCATGTTGCCCCAGCAGCTGCAGCATAATGTCAAGTTGGCTCCAGTGATGAGGAAATAGGGGGTGATGATGATGATGAGGTCACTGACTCCTCCTGGGTGCCTGATCGAACAGAGGAGTCAAGGGAGGAGGAGGAGGAGGAGGAATATTTAAGTAGTGTGGGCATTGAAGGTGGGGATTCCTCAAGGGAGGGTTTTGTGTGCCCAGAAACCCAAGAACTAGTATGTGGCTGGGAGGAGGAAGTGCACGATGGGGTCATCCTCATTGACCAGGAAGACTCGGAAGCTAATACCACCTCCAACCTACGCTGCATGGGCTCCCTTATCCTGCAAAGCCTGCTAAAGGACCCCAGGATTCGTGCTATCAAGGAGAGAGATCATTACTGGTTGACAAGCCTTGTTGATCCATGATACAAGGGTAAAGTTGCAGAGCTCATCCTGCCCGCAAAGAGGGAGGACCGGATGAAACAACTTGAGTACGCTCAAAAGCGACACTTGTGTATCAACTTTCCAGGCACTGGTAGGTTACCAAGTGATGATACAGTTGCTTCTGAGGCTGCGGATGATCAGAGGAAGAGCGGTGAAGGCCGGGGCCGCTTGACTGATGCCTTTTTAAATTTTATTAGTCCACAACGCCCAGGGTACATCAAATGTAGGCACCCATTGCCAGCATCTTCACCATATG
Source organism: Leptobrachium leishanense (assembly GCA_009667805.1). Lineage (NCBI taxonomy): Eukaryota > Metazoa > Chordata > Amphibia > Anura > Megophryidae > Leptobrachium > Leptobrachium leishanense. Next base: position 232,732,695 of record CM019067.1, read on the forward strand.
GTGCAGGACTACCTAGGGGCAAGGGCAGACATGGATACCTTTACAGCAGATGATCCACTGGCTTACTGGGTGTTGAGATTGGATCACTGGCCAGAACTTAGCCAATATGCTATGCAGCTACTAGGTTGCCCTTCATCCAGCCTGCTTTCTGAAAGGACGTTCAGTGCCGCTGGAGGTTTTGTCACAGACAAAAGAGTGCGTCTGTCCACCGACTCTGTAGACCGGCAGACATTTATAAAAATGAATCAGTCCTGGATCAGCAGCTATCAATCCCCTGATGCTGACGTAACGGAATAGATCGGGATGTCTTCTGCATTCACAAAACCTCCACCACTGAACTCTTCCACAATACCACAAAGGGGTTATGGTGTGATGGCACTTGCTGCCATGAAAGACACAATATTTGGCTACACCGACGCCTGTACCAGATTTATATCATTTTAATTTTTTGAACCACAGGGTCCAACCCTGCACTCTTCCACAATACCACAAAAGGGTTACGGTGTGAAGGCACTTGCTGCCATGAATGGCATAATATTTGGCTGCACTGACGCCTGTACCAGATTTATATAATTTTAATTTTTTGGAACGCAGGGTCAAACCCTGCACTCTTCCACAATACCACAAAAGGGTTACGGTGTGAAGGCACTTGCTGCCAGCAAAGGCACACTATTTGGGTGCACTGACGCCTGTACCAGATTTATATAATTTTTATTTTTTGGAACGCAGGGTCAAACCCTGCACTCTTCCACAATACCACAAAAGGGTTACGGTGTGAAGGCACTTGCTGCCATGAATGGCATAATATTTGGCTGCACTGACGCCTGTACCAGATTTATATCATTTAAATTTTTTGTAACGCAGGGTCAAACCCTGCACTCTTCCAGAATACCACAAAAGGGTTACGGTGTGAAGGCACTTGCTGCCAGCAAAGGCACACTATTTGGGTGCACTGACGCCTGTACCAGATTTATATAATTTTAATTTTTTGGAACGCAGGGTCCAACCCTGCACTCTTCCAGAATACCACAGAGGGGTTACGTTGTGACGGCACTGTTGCCGACACTAAAGGCCCAATTTTAAAGCACCTATTGTTACTTTCATCCAAAGCCTGCATAAGTTTCACCATAATTTAGCCAAAAAATCACTAAACTTGTTCTGCGTGTCCTAAAATGTCTTTTCATACAGGCTGCCGCCCCAAGCAGTTGTTTATGAATAGATTAAAGGAAAACCGTTTACCGTCATTTGAAATGTCATTTTTTTTGTTTTAAAATGTTTCTATACATCCTACAAATCCGCCACTTCACGGGTTAGGTTATGGGGTCCTCCTAGGCATGATATTTGAAGGAATCTTTCATTTTTATTTTTAACCCTTATTTCATGGAAAACTCACTGTCCCTTTAAAATACGTTTTTTTTTTTACTTTTTGTCCTTGTTTCCTGTCCCCCAGGGCACTACCCGGACCCCCATACACCTTTTATGGCAAATATCTTGCATATATGCCCTCTTGCAGGGCACTCTAAAAACCTGAACTTTTGAGTCCCATTGACTTGCATGGAGTTCGGTTCGTGTTCGAGTTCGAACTCGAACTTTTGAAATTGTTCGAGTTCGAATGCGAACCGAACACGGGGGTGTTCGGCTCATCCCTAATCACAATGAGTTTATTAGCAATGCAGCTTCCACCCACAAAAAAACAATAGAATATAAAAATATTATCTGTATGTGGCATAATGCCTGTTTATGGAGATTACAGTAACACCTTTTATCTGTACTGTATAGGGAATTTCAGCAATTATAAATCCCTGAATCCTATCCCTGTATAGTGAGTGACCTCAGAGCTCTCCCTGTACTCTGCTCTCTTCCTTGCTGTTGTATTGCTGCAGCAAAGTTTTGAAACTTTTTGTTAAAGATAGGTTTGGGGCTGCTATTGGAAACTTGTTTACAGTAATACAGGGAGAGAGATAAATGAAAGAAAAATAATTTCTCCAAGGAGGCACACTAATCTTGCTTTAACTCATAAATTGCTACAGTGTGACGAATGTTCATGGAGAGTCTTTAGAGGATGCACCATGCATGTCATTTTGGCTTGGTGCTGATCTGACATTCTCTCACAGCAGGCTGACATCTTGGATGTCAGTCTTCACTGTGGGACTGCCCCCACTAGCTGGAGTCATGGCTTATGCTCGCGATGACATCATAAATGGGATTCCTTTGGACCCCTGTATCTTCAGTAGTATGCATTCTAAGGGGCAAATGATGTGTCATTGGGAAGGTCAGATGATACCAGACAAAATCATGTGTATTGTAAAATTTAAAAAAATTAATAAAGTTTCCCTTTTTTATTTCAGTTATGAAATACACAATGTTGCCCCAATAACTCACTTTCTCATTTCTCATGCTGTTGGGAGCAGGTGTGGAAGAGATGACACCCCTGCCTACATCTCCTCCCTTATTAGCAAGTATATCCCATCCCGAGCACTTTGCTCTGCCATTGATCTGATGCTATCAGTTTCTCGTACCCCCACCCCTAACTCTCGCCTTCAGGACTTCTCCCGAACTGCCCCCTTTCTATGGAATTCCTTCCCCCACAACATTAGACTCTCCCCGTCTCTCCAGTCCTGCAAGAAGTCTCTGAAAATGCATTACTTTAGAGAAGCCTATAGGCTCACACCATGATATCCCCACTGTCATCTCCTCCTCTTCTTCCCATTCAGCCCTCCTGCAACCCGTCACCTCACCTACCCTATTCACCCTCACCTAATGGGTCACCCCTCTCCTCTTAGATTGAGAACTCTCGAGCAGGGTCCTCCCTCCTTCTGTTCCATGTGTGTATTGTGTATGTATATATTTTTTTCTGTCTCTCCCATTGTACAGCGCTAAGGAATTTGTTGGCGCTTAATAAATACTTGTAACACATAATTTCATCAAAAAACACAAGACGCAGCACCACTACAACAAAAAGGTGGGAGACCTGTAGACCCCTGTCTCTAAATTCTGTACAACCCACAAGGGGAAACGAGGGGTCATTGCTTTCAATACCTCTGCATAACTCACTTATTTCCAATGCTGGGAGCCAGTATGGAGGAGGCGATGCAATGCATAATTACCAACGGTCATCTAACACATACACCAGTACACCGGTACAGTGGTGGGAGGAGCGGCGGGGTCCTTTGGGCCCCTGCATCTCCATTCTATACGCCCCACAAAGTGAAGGTGCCTTTGGACAGGTCACGGTCAAGCCTTTTCAATGATAGCTAAAATGACTAGGTAAAATGTCAAATATTTAAAAAAATGAAATAAATATCCTTTCCTTTTTTTCCCTAAGGCAGTGTACATTTCCCATTTTTAAAGTAGAACACAAACAATGCTGTTCTCATTAATCAACTTCCCATTTCTCAGGATGGGAGCGAGCTGAGTGTTTTATACATAGTCATGTTTTTCATGAAACGCAATGCTGCAAAATACAAGTGAATATTTTATTTTATTCAATTTCTGTTAAAATTGCATATTTCCTTAGAAAAGTTTAGTAACCAGTTCTCCATTTCTGATTTCTTTTGAAAAAGTACCCCATTAAATAAATGATAAAATGTAGAAAAATAATTTTTCATGCTGTAAGTGATATCTGAATGTACCGGCTGGGTGGAGTAGAGGTAACATCACTGCTCTGTGTGGAGAGAGCGAGCCTGTGGAGTCATGGGTTCGATCCCGACAAGCACCTCTCCAGTAAGTGTCCTTGGGCAAGACACTTAACGGTACATACTCACCACCCAGGACATACTTGAAAACGAGGCACCTGCAGGGGGAACCTGAAAGGGGAGGTCTTTTTGACGCCTCTCCCTCCAGAATGGCTAGGGCTAGAAGAAAAAGAAAGGTACTGCTGGAAAGGGCAGAGTCTACAAAAGCAAAAACATGTAAAAATTGGTTATTTCTAACTTCAGGATAAAATTTCAGAACTATTTAGCCAGGGTCTTTTTGGCGGCTGTAGATTTTGGGGATTAAAGTTCCAAAAAGTGTGTTTTTTCCCTTTTTTTTTATCATATTTCATAATTTTTTTTATAGTAAATAATATTATATGATGGAAATAATGGTATCTTTAGAAAGTCCATTTAATGGTGAGAAAAAATGTATATAATATGTGTGGGTTCCATAAACGAGTAAGAAGAACGTTAGACCTTATCACAATAACACCCCCACCCTCCCAGATTGTGAGTTCCTACGGGAATAGGGCCCTCATCTCCTCTTGTACTGTTTGTCAAATGTTGTTCAATGTATTGTAACCCTGTCTATACTGTGCCTATTGTACAGCGCTGCGGAATATGCTGGCGCTTTATAAATAAAGAATAATAATAATAATAACAGCGCAAAAATGAAAAACAGTACTTTCGGACTGACAATTGTAAAACCGCCTGGTCACTATGGGTTTAAATAGTATTTGACGTAATAAGAAAAAATGGTGAAAATGAGCAAAGCACATGGGGGTGTAAAGGCTCAGCAGCTGAGAGGGTTTAAAAGGATGCAAATAGGGTTTTGATATGATATCAATTGCCTTTCAATGCATTTGCAAAATCTATTTAAGTCTAACTTGGTAGTGAAAGCATAAACTGAGGGCACATCATGAACAATCCCCATAGAACTATATATTTTTAAAATGTTAAAGACTTGAGTTATTATATTCTGGATACGTCGATCGTCATTTAGGGCTGTAACTGCTAATTGGAATGCCTGTGTTTATGTCAGGATGACCCTTTAAGTGCATTTGCAGTGCACATTACATTAGTATTCACCTATTGTAGCACATTTGCAGTGTAATATTGCTTTCTGTGATAATGAAATATTTTGAATATAAAGTAATCTAGTTCTTGTAATGCATAACATGGTGCATGCATTTAGATTGTGTTTGAATTAATTTCACGCTGCCCAAATGTTTCTCTCTTCATTCTTTCCTAGACCATTGTTCCCTTGCAGTAGCTTTAAAATGTATTTTTTATATATGTTTTTACAAAGAACTAAGCTAGTTATTCTTTTGTTCCTACTTTCCTATCCTGGCAGCATATTGTAGCACAGATTTCTTACACTGCATCATACAATATTTATGTGCTTAATATACTGCATAATGAAAAGAATTTATTTGTTTATCGCTCTCTTCTGGCATTCTCTCCTTTATTGTTTATTTTATAAGCAATGTTACTGGTTTAAATTACATGAGGTACTGTATATTACTAAATATAGTAGGAGGTGATTGATTTGGTTATATTTTTCCCATATGTAAAATACATAATATTCAAACAAGTCTTAGAAAAGCTTGTATTGTGAATTTTAATTAAAGTGTCCTACTGGTGTCACGGTGGTTTCCGTGGTTTGCACTCCTGGTCTCTAAATCCAGTGTTGGTTGCGCTTACATGCAGCTGATTAATGCAGACCAACCATCCACAATTGTGTGAATGCCGAGGTCGCCTTTAGACCAGCAATATAATTTTATATAATTTGTCTAGTGAGTAGCTGAGAAATGTATAGATAAGATACATTGTTTCAAGAGAATACGATTTTTTCTTGGACATTGACTGAGATCCTCCTGATCAACAGGTAATCTATTTTTCACCTTTAGAATAATGACATCAACAATAAAATATAACCAGACATATCAACTGTGCAGTAAAACTTACTATGGAGTCATTTTAACACCACTAACAATGTTAACGTACATTATAGTGATGAATTGTTATGCCAGAACCTATAAGGACTCAAAGTGCATAGAATACTGTTTCTCTAAGTTTACATATTAGAAGAGGCTCAGGGAATGTTTAGTTTGCTGCGACTCAAGCTGAAGGTACGTACTTCCTATCTTCAGAGTGTTGCAGACTCAGGGAAATTCAGTTCCTGACCCACATACCATTAATGGCCACTGTGGTCATGTTAGAAGGACCTGTAGGCACTTGCAGGAGAGAATAGTGTAATATTATAATAAATTTTGTTATTTCCCTCCCCACCAATGAATTTTTTATTTATTGCAAACTATCCAAATTAAGGTCCCCTGCTCTTTCTTCTCTTCTTTGCAACTGGCTATAATCTGTTTAATATATCAGCATAAAAAACCGAGAGTAAATCTTGCCCATTTCCACCTACCTGCAGAAAAAAAGGCTAGACATTCCCTCTGTAATTCGTCACTACCTCGCCACCCACTCCAATCTGTCAGTCTGTGCAGCCACTGCGGAACTTGTGTACGTAAAGTGTACAAGCCTGTGGCAGTGCGCGATTTGCAGTTCCTACTACGCAAGTTGAATAGGAGTGCAAATTATGTTAGATCGTTGCAGGGACTTTCAGGTTCGGGAGTCCATGAACTGAGGAGTATAAGGTTTCGGTTTCGTGCTGCTGAGGCGTTTGTACTGTGATCCAGCACGTCACAGGGGCACTGTAGCACAGTCCTCTAGGGCAATTATGGCACGCGTACACAGTCTCATGTAGTTTAAAGTTTATTTCTGCACACCAGTAATCAAACAATCTGTAACAGAAAAGAAAACCTAACTCTTCTGAGCACTTACTGAACAATAAAGCATCCCTCACCAACAGAACTAAAAATGAAAAAACCTTTGCCAACCTTATCGTAGGCACCGCAAGCCTCAGAGCTCCACCGTGTTTGCTGCCTGCTTGCTCTCTCACTTTCTTCTCTCCCTCGCCTCCCATGCTGGAAACACTTATCCTGATTCACAGCAGGTGGGAGGATCCTTGTGGCAAGCAATTAAAAAACACATATTGCCCTCTTGGGCTTAAACAACCCAATCCCCTCGCACAAATATAGGGAGAATATACACACCATTGTAAACCACTCCCCTCACCTTATCACAGTACCAATGGCGTTCGAATGCACAATTGAGAATAAGCGTGGGACTGGTTTATTAAAATACAGCAGAGCTGCAGAATACCCATTGCTCACACAGAGGATGGCAGATTTTTTTTAAAAAGCTACCAACTGAAAACAGACAGTGCAAGGTCACCAGACAATTCGAACACTGGCATATGATTGGTTAGAATATACCATCCATTGCTATGCTTATGTTGTAAGTCAAGATGCACACAATACTATGGTTGGCTCTCATACTGCTTACACTTTATAATGTTATATAATATACTATAGTATGTTTTCATTCTGTAACTTCATAGACACAATCGTGTCATCTGCCTTTCAATAAACTTGAATATGTTAAAAAAAAGAATATACCAGTGCAAATATTACATCTTCCTTCTTTTTTCTAATAAAAAATAATAAAATATATGCAATGTGTGAAAATCTCAACTAAATGTTAAAATATAAATATCTTCATATAACTAAATAAACACACAATTAAAACTAGGCAGAATGAGTCTATCATTGCAGCAAGTAGCTGTCAGTGTACACCCCTCCATGGTCACAGGTCCAGGATGTCTCTTGACTTCATCTGCCGTCCATACCTGGTTCTCTACGCTGTCAGCACCCTATGTATAACTGCTGTAGTCGTTATCTTAATGGCTCATTTGGAACAGGGCCCACCCTCAGCTCTGAATTAAATAATTTGTTGTGCATGCAATTCTAAAGATTGGATGACATATAACCTTCATTCATCTATTTGTGTAATACATATAAATTATTTGTCATATTTTAACTCCATAGGCAGTTAGCGCTTTTTAAATTCAGAAATCACCGCTTTCAAAAAATGCAGGAAAATGCCTTTTTTCTATTGAGGTTGTGCAAGGTGCACATGAGGGCTCCTAACTCTATCTAAGGGGACTGAGTCCAATCATATGCTGTATGTTATTATTTTTCTCAAGACACCTAGGCCTATGTTAGTATCTTTTCTTTTATTCAGCAGAAAACCCAGAAAAATACATGGATAAGTACAGGTTGGGCGCCTGTACTTTCACAATCTGTAAGACTCTGATGTCACAGAGTACGGAGATCAGGGCAAGAGAGCCACAATCTCCATCCTGCTTCAGCTCCTAGCGTGCACACATGCTGGGAGCTATCTACAGGCTTCAAAGACATGGTACCCGGGGTGACTCTGGGAAACATGTAACTTTGTGGCAGCGCGTTTCAGAGCGCCCTTATGTGGATTCACTAAAATCAGGAAGGGCTCTGTAAATTCCAGTTTTCGTAGTCTTCTGGATTTTAGAAATCTGGGGGTGACCGAAATGTATATCGATTTGTATAAAAAAAAATCCCACAAATTTATAACGACCATTTTTGATCAGGGTGGAAAATGTTACAGACTGTACTATTTAATCCCTATTTGGTTATTGGATTTGTGTATTTTTTAAAAATATCACTTCCATGTTCAGTGGTTTCAGGGTTACTATCATGTTGTTTAAGTGATATAGCATTGTCCCCTATTGTGGGATGTTTGTATGTGGTAATACCTATCACCAATAAAGATTAACAAGTTCTTGTGTCTTTGGCCGATTCTACCCTGTAATCAGGGTGGATATACCACGGGTGTCACATGTGTCACTGGTGCTATGGGCCTGGTCCGCGGCCTCGTCTTGGCCCTGGTCCAGGGTCTTGGGTCTTTTTTCGTAGCCAAGCCTGGGCACTGGTCCCGGGCCTTGCCTGGGACCTGGTCCAGAGCTTTGTCTTGGTGCCTGGTTCGAGGCCTGGTACCGGGCCTGGTACCGGGCCTGGCCTGGTCCAGGGCCTCCTACCGGGCCTGGCCTGGTCCAGGGCCTCAGCTAGGCTGCACGGCCACCTGGATGAAGAGGAATTCAGGCCCCAACCCTGCAAAAAATGTTTGTAACAAGTATATATATTTGTTAGAATATAATTTATGTTAAATTAAATATAAAAATTATTATATTAACTGTAATTAAATAAATTTAATATTTTTATAATATTATTTTTTTTTACTTCTTTGTGAGTTTTACTTTGGAGCTCTGTGATATGCTCACACACACTGCATTTTACTGTGAGTTATATTGCGGTGGAGCTCTGGGATACAGTAATGTACATCGTGTATGAGTGTGAGTTTTATAGCTGTGGAGCTGTGTGATACGGTCATACACATTGCACAATACTGGGAGTTTTATTGCTGTGGAGCTGTGATGCACTCATACACACTGCACATTACTGTGAGTTTTACTGCTGTGGAGTCGAAATTGTGGACTTGATGCGGTGGTCCAGTGTGTGGTGACGGGGGGGGGGATAGGTTTTTGCATAAGGTGGTGTTGGGGGGTCCATCATGGATTTCCGCACCTGGGCCCTGAGGTTTCTAGTTACGCCTGATTGTAATGTATATTTTATGAACATGTTTGAAGATATTTAATAAAGATCTATTTTTTAACATACTTAATTTTTAGTGTGCACATTTATTACATTTGGATCAAATGTCGTAATAAATTTCAGCATGGAGCCAAGGGGTCTTAGTTATACAAGTTCTTAAATAGTAATGGATTAGGAAGTATTATCAGCACCTCTGTTCCAGATTGAAGAGCTAACAATCAGGAGAAACTAGTGGTCTTGGGGAAGGGGTCCTATCCAGACTGAAGTTTTGAAACTACATTTCCCATGAGGCTCAGCCAATATATTGAGTACCTGAACATCATGGGAGATGTAGTTTCAAAACATCTGAGAGGCCAAGATTGCTGATCCCTGTCAGTGTCATTTTTTCTTGCCATGCTATAGATGACAAAACAACATGTAGCCTTCATATTCATGAATTTGGGAGGGAGAGGTTAGTTCTAACCTAAGCAGTTTGCTATGAAATGGTTTTTATTTTTGTTGTTGGAATTACAATAGAGGGTGCCGTGCTAATTGACAAAATCATAAATTGTGTATAAGGTTTGTTTGAAGAGTTGAAAGATGCAGGTGCAGCATAGATAAAAAAATATGTTTGCTAAATTTCAGCCTTCTTTTTCTGGTTTTACCGCAGTCTATCTCACAGTCTCGTCCTGGGTCTTGAACATGTGATAGCAAATCCCAGTCGACTTACAGTTCAGTGGGAATCGATAATGTGACCTGACTTACTACTTAAAGAGGTCAAGATTCCTTTGTTAATTGTTCGAGAGTTCCTGCAGCATGTGATTTGTTTATTCCAGAAAGAATGTCGGCTGCAGAGCAGTACTGTTTTATTTCCATCATCTTATTTACTCATTAGTAATGAATGTCATCCTAATCTGCAAGTCATTATTTTATAGGTCAGAAATAGCTGTATAATTACATATTGTTATGATTAAGAGGCAAATGGTATGGTTTGCTGACGAAAAGCAAATATTCAAAATGTAAGCTAAAACCTCTACATCGGCAAAGATATAATGGTTACAGCAGTAGCAAGCTATTTTGACTTAATACTACTTTAATATTTTCATCACTGTGTAGTTGTAATGTTACACTATTGGCTATATACTGGTTTTATATCACTTTGGATTTTTTTTAAGGTTTGATGGCTCATAACACCAGTCTTTAAATGGATACTACCACCAAAAAATTTAATGTTCTTATGTTATTTTATTTTGCTACATCTTACATGTATTTTGGTTTTCACTTGTTTGTAATAGAGTAAAAAAAAATTTAACTAATGTCTCACTATGTGCATCCATTTTATGATATTTTGGTTGTACTTGTAAAACTACTGCAAAGGGGGCAGTTTACAACACTTATTCCTCAATCTGTGGCATTGGGCATAGAATGGAATGAACTGGTCAGATCTCCAAAAAAAATCACCTCATTAAGATTACATTGTGTGGGGTGCATGCTAGGGACCTCATTGTGGGGTAGATTAAAGTGTTTGAAATCAACTATAAGATCTCAGCAACTTGTGCGCACGCTACACTGTGTAGCCTGTCCTGTCGAAACATCACAACGCTGCGACGGATGTCAGGAGGCGAGTCAGTATGCGCACACTTAGTGCTCTCGTACTGACAGCAGCATTAAGGGAAACAATCATTAACGATCCCGTCCTGGGAAAATTAAATTCCCAAATTTTAATGAGCCCTGGTGCACCAAAAACCTGGGTGTGTAGGCACTGTTTTCCAGAATTTGAAGTTTGCGCAAACTGGCTGAATCCCGCCACTGACTGTAATGTGAACAAGCAGCAGCAGCAAAATAGTTATTATAATGCACAGCATGAGTATTTTTCTGACAAACAAACCTGTGATGCTGAGACATTTTGAAAAAATGTTGCGTATCCTCATTAGTTTGAAGAAACCAATTAGTCTCTTATTTTATTAACTTGTGCCAATTTCAAGGAGCTTCTTCTCTTCTTCATTAAAATGAAATCTTTGTGTGCACGCAGTTTTCTGAAATGTATTATAGTCATTGTTTCTAACACATTCCCTATCCAACAGCACAATTTTAATTATTTTCTAAAGATTACTGTCCATTAAAATAAATGATTGTTATTTTCATTATTCCAACCAGACGTTCCTAACTGCCTGAGTCTGATTATATTCGAGCAGTTTGTAAAGTCATCTTAACAGAAAATATTTATTTATTTTAATATAAATCCATTCATTGATGCTTGTGGCTCAGCTCTTCTATGTATCACACATTTTAACTTCAAAGTTATGGTCCATTTTATTTGTCATTTTAAGTTATTTGCAAAATATATACTTTCCAATGGTTTGTTTGGCTTATGAAATTGGCAGGTGTAAAAATATAGCATCTAGATTTATGTCACTCAGCAACCTGCTCAGGGCATGGGTCATTATATCTGTCTTTTTTATGCAGCTGTTATCTATATTCCTTTTAATCTTACCGATCAATACCATTGATACTTTGCTTCAGAATAGTATCAGTGGATCAGAGGACAGGTAACATTGTATCTAAAATGTAACATTTATTAAGTGGATAAAATACAGGACATACACAGAACCCACCTATCATAGGAAATGTTGCTTGGCTCACAATTGAGCTGCCTTTTAGGTAAATACCAGCTGGGTGGAGTAGGAGAAACATCAGTGCTCTATGACTGTGGAGACACAGGTTTGAATCTTGGCAAGAGCACCTCTCCAGTAAGTGTCCTTCGGTAAGACACTTAACGGTACATACTCGCCACCCAGGACATACTGGAAAACAAGAGAAATCTCAATGTATCCTTCCTGGTAAAATACTTTCTCAAAATAATAAAAAAAAAATTGATGTGTGGGGCAAGTATTGCTAAGCACAAATGTTACTACTTAACTAACTAGGAACGGATTGCTCTGAAGTCTATCTAGATCAGTCAGAAGGCAAACCTTCTAGGGTTCGCTGCAAAAGGACAGATAGGAAGTCAGAGAATTATCTAAGGTACAGTGTAGGTAGAGCTTATAGGTTAGTATTCAGTCCCTAGGAGTAGTGATGGGCCGAACACCCCTGTGTTCGGTTCGCATTCGAAAACAAACATTTGAAAAAGTTCGAATTCGAGCACGAACACGATTCGAACTCAATGCAAGTCAATGGGACTCGATTGCTGGATTTTTAGAGTGCCATACAAGAGGGCATACCTGTATATGCAAGATATTTGCCATAAAAGGTGTATGGGGGTCAGGGTAGTGCCCTGGGGGACAGGAAACAAGGACAAAAAGTTTTAAAAAAACGTTTTTAAAGGAACAGTGATTTTTCCATGACATAAAGGGTAAGAATAAAAACGAAAAATTCCTTCAAATATCGTGCCTAGGAGGTCCCCATAACCTGCCCGTGAAGTGTAGGATGTATAGAAACATTTAAAAAGAAAAAAATGACATTTCAAATGACGGTAAATGGTTTTCCTTTAATCTATTCATAAACAACTGCTTGGGGCGGCAGCCTGTATGAAAAGAGGAGACATTTTAGGACACGCAGAACAAGTTTAGTGATTTTTGGGCTAAATTATGGTGAAATTTATGCAGGCTTTGGATGAAAGTAACAACAGGTGCATTAAAATTGGACCTTTGGTGCCAGCTAGTGCCTTCACACCGTAACCCCTCTGAGGTATTGTGGAAGAGTGCAGGGGTGGACCCTGCCGTCAAATATTACAATGATATGAATCTGGTACACTTGTCAGTGCACCCAAATATTGGGCCTTTGGTGCCAGCTAGTGCCTTCACAACGTAACCCCTCTGGAGTATTCTGGAAGAGTGTAGTGGTGGAGGTTTTGGGAATGCAGAAGAGATCCCCGATCTATTCAGTTACATCAGCATCAGGGGAGTGATAGCTGCTGATCCAGGACTGATTCATTTTTATAAATGTCAGCCGGTCTACAGAGTCGGTTGACAGACGCACTCTTTTGTCTGTGACAAAACCTCCAGCGGCACTGAACATCCTTTCAGAAAGCACGCTAGATGAAGGGCAACCTAGTTCTGGCCAGTGATCCAATCTCAACACCCAGTAAGCCAGGGGATCATCTTCTGTAAAGGTATCTAGGTCTGCCCTTGCCCCTAGGTAGTCCTGCACCATGGTGAAGACGCTGGCAATGGGTGCCTACATTTGACATCCTTGGGTGTCGTGGACTAACAAAAATTGCAAAAGGCATCAGTCAAGCGGCCCCCTTCACTGCTCTTCCTCTGATAAACCACAGCCTCAGAAGCACCTGTGTCATCACTTGGTAACCTATAAGTGCCTGGAAAGGTGTTACACAAGTGTCTCTTTAAAGCGTCCTCAAGTTGTTTCATCCTGTCCTCCCTCTGTGAGGGCAGGATGAGCTCTGCAACCTTACCCTTGTATCGTGGATCAAGTAATGATCCCTCTCCTTGATAGCACGAATCCTGGGGTCCTTTAGCAGGCTTTACAGGATAAGGGAGCCCATGCAGCATAGGTTGGAGGAGGCATTAGCTTTCGAGTGTTCCTGGTTGCTGAGGATGACCGTATCGTGCACTACCTCCTCCCAGCCACGTACTAGTCCTTGGGTTTCTGGGACACAAAACCCTCCCTTCAGGAATCCCCACCTTCAATGCCCCCACAACTTAAATATTCCTCCTCATCCTCCTCCTGTCTGATACGCATACAGCATTCCTGTGAGTCCTCAGAAAGACTGAGGCCTTGAGAGCTAGCGAAGTCATCCTCTTCCTCCCGCTTGCTGGACCACGTGTCTAAAGTCATGTGCACCATGCTGCTGACTGCCTTTCCCAATGACTCCATAACATTGTCTTCCACATACTGGTATAGTGCTGGAATGGCCTTCCGTGAAAAGAACTGGCATTTTGGAACATGCCACTGTGGTACAGCACATTCGGCAAATTCACGGAAGGAGGCAGAGTCCACCAGCTGGAAAGGCAGCAGCTGTAATGCGAGTAATTTTGCCAAGCTGGCATTTAGACGCTGTGCAAGGGGATGGTTGGGACTATATTTTTTCTTATGTTGCAGCAGCTGGGGCAACAAAATCTGACTGCGTAAATCTGCAGCTGATGGGATGCTGTCTCATTCTGAGGAAGGACCTGGTACACCCATTACTGTAGCATCATCCCTGTCAGTGGAGGTTGTAGGGAATGACATGGCAGGACATATAGTGGGGGTAGAGACAGATGAGGGGGAGGACCTATGCAAAGTGTTGTGCCAACGGGATGCGTGGCAGGTGGTCATATGTTGCTTCAAGCACGTGGTACCCAAGCGTCTGATGTTTTTCCCACGCTTGATCCAAAAAACTTTTTTTTGAGCCATTTCACCGCTGTGCGCTCAGCCCCACCCCCACCCATGATTGCCACCCGGGGCCCTGGATGTCACAATATTACAATCCAAAGGCAAACGGGATAAATTACCAAATTTGTAAGAAGAAGAATTAATGCAGCATATGAATCCTCACACTGCCGCGCAGCACCTCTACAGTCTGACGCTAGCTTTAACCAGCGCGCTGTGTGCAGCTTCTGAGAAGATACAGTATGCTATTAGTGTAGCGAGGAAGCCAGCTGCGCATTTTGCATCGGTCCCTCTACACTAATAGCGTATCTTCTCAGATGCTGCACACAGCCCGCCGGTGTATGCAGCGTCTAACAGCGTGGGAGACGGGAGGCTGCGCTTGTTGGTGGATCCAGGAATCAGGTGAGTATTAGAAAGAAAGAAAAAAAAAAAGGTTTTATTTTATGTTCCTTGGGACATTTAAAAATGTCCTCGTATTTTATTTTTTTTAGAAATGTGTTGCCTTACCTTAGCCTGGTGGTCAGTCAGTGGAGGCTCCCTGGATCCTGGTTGTGGGGTGGGGTCTGCCGTGGCCGCAGGTGCAGTGGCTCCCTCCCAGCGCCACGTCTCTGCCACATGCACCCGGCTGGCCTGCCCGCACAGTCGCAGCTCTGTCATAAGGCGGCCGCATGTTCCTTAAGGGATCATTGGGAGGCCCCGGCGGGCAGCCCTCTACAGTGCCTTATTAGAGGGCCTCATCTGCCTGATGTTTTAGCAACAAGATTGTTTTATCCCATAGGCTTCAATGTTAAAAATATTTCCATTTTAATTCAATATCTAATAAACCGTTGCTTATAATATTCTGCAGTAAAGAGTCTCTTTATTGTTAGATTTTTTTAGGATTTTGTTTAAAAAAATATCAAAAATTATTTTTTGGAACTTTTTGCGAACGGCCTGAAAAGTTTGAAGTTCGCGAACTTTCGAACGGCTGATGTTCAATGCAAACTCATGTGCGCATTGAACTGCCAGCCCATCCCTACCTAGGAGAGGTTTCAAGACAGAAAATCTCCTCATAGAGCCTAGAAGTCAGATTTTAGCAAATACATGGTTAATGTATTCCATATTCCTCTGTACGCGTTTCGCCTCTAGAGCGTCCTCAGGAGCAATATGGATTTATGCTGTAGACAAAATGCTAGGCAGAGGCTGATGCTCACTTACATTCTTATACCAAAAATCAGCGACCACACCAGGATCTTGCTCATATAAAAATATTTATTGTGAAGCAGCCACAGGGGTACTGGATTCAAGCAACGTTTTGGATTAGGCATGACTAAGGCACTTCACCAAAACTTTGCTTGAATCCAGTATCCCTGTGGCCATTGCACAATAAATATTTTTATATGGTAAAACTCCTGGTGTGGCCCACTGATTTTTGGTATATACTATTGGTGGACTGTGGATCCTAGACGGTGGAGCACCCCGGCGCTGACCCGGCATTTGGTGAGTCCCCTGTGTTAGCCACGCTGTGTTTGACTTTCCTTATGTTCTTATATATTGTAGAAGTAGTATTAGCAGTTAGTAGGTGCTGGGCAGAGGTGGCTCGCATCTGTGTGGTCCACCCATAGGAGGTGTGGTCAGACGGGTTCCATCACTGTAGGGCTCAGTGGGGAGGGCAGGGAGAAAATCCTAATGAGGGAGGGGTGTGTAAACTAATGGGACAGGAGTTACGTCCTTCTGAGGGCCGAATGGCGCCAAAACTGATTCGATCGCATCTGGCGGTGGCAGATGTCAGTATATAGCGCATGCATGAGTTCCTTCGCTGTCTCTGTTCTGTGCATGCACGGAGACATCATAGTGAGAGGTGTCTTGCTGTAGACAGTGGGCTCATGTGCACTGTCGTTTGAAAAGTCAGATTACCTGTAAGGGCATACGTACTCTGTCAGAAGATAGTGCTAATTGATGTACTGCTTGAACAGTGCAGGGAACGTCGCCCAATGTAAGTCATATTTCCGCATTATCGCCCATACGCTACAACAGTCCAAAATACATTGTATAGCCATCTGCCAGTGTTGGTAGCGGTTATGCGGATTCCAGTGGCATAGTGACATATACTTGATTCTCCAATCAATGTGATGTACAATATATCAGTCAAATAAACCTAAATGGGATACAGTGAGCTCAAGAGCCCTGTATTGCACAGGGATGCATTGGTGGGTCACACTGGTGAAGAGGGTGTTATAATGTGCTCCATGGCATTTTATTGTATCACACTTATATAAACCACGGTACCCTATCGAATACATCTGTATGCCGTGTACCCGGTTAGGGGAACTCAATGGAATATGTGCCACACTGGTATGAATGCAGTTGGTCAAGGGTGTCCTAATTGGTGCATCAGTATGGGGGTCTACCTTGGGCGGGGGGTACTTTGAGCCTGTAGGGTGGCTTTTTGGATGTGCTGGTGGGCCACACCTATGTAAGAGTGTTCTGTTACATTCACATAGATCGCATTAGTATAGATTATGCATCCACGGTACTTTGTCTATGGTATCTATATAGCATATGTCTGGTAAGAGGAACTTGTGGGCACCTTAAAAGTATCTCTGTATAATACACTGATATGAATGCAGTATGCTAATGATGCCCTAAATTTTGCAACAGTCTGGTGTCTACCCAGGTTATGAGAACGTCAGTAAGCCCAAAAAGTAAACCATAAAGGCGGCACCTGATATTGTGTGACTGACCACACAGTTGTCACACTCACAACGCCCTATATGCTACATCAGTACATCTTTTGATTGGTTAAAGAAAGGGGGTGAAAGTGAACCCCTCGTTGAACCCTCTAGGATGTAGGATTTTGAGAGTAAACATCCAGTAAGCTTCACGCTGCTGGAGTTTCTATCAAGATCGCTGCCTCTGTCTGCCATTTTTACTTTTTGCTACTACTTTGCTGCCGGTATGAACTGGGGTCATGTGTCGAAACCTTAGCCTTAGAGGGCTAAGGTGTATGAACAGAATCCTAGCACAAGAGGAGTTTGTGGCTCAGCCTGGCATAGGATGGAGGCAGTTAACATTAATTAGTGGGCCATTATACTTAACGACCCACTTGTTAATGCTAATAGAGCCCCATTGTGACTAAAGCAGAATAGTCAGCGTGATTTAATGAGAAACTAGATCACTGAGTCAAGCTCTGATCCCCTTGTTTGAAGATTATGATTGTGTACATCAGAGGTCAACAACATTGGCTCTCTGGCTGTTTTAGAACTACATATCCCCCAGGCTCTGCCAAACATATGAATTGCTGTGTATCATGGGCGATGTAGTTCCAAAACATCTGGAGAGCCAAGGTTGCCCTTCCCTGTTATAGATAAATGATCAACAACAACAAAATAATTCCCACTGCTAAACTAATATGGGAAAGTGTAGAAGTTTTAAAATAAATTTGCAAAATATTTCCTGTAAATCAGAAATTTGTTGTTTCAACCCTAGCACTTCACTAAAGAATATCACTGATGAAATCAACATGAAGCCTACAGCTTTTACAGAGAGTAAGCTGAAGCTTAAAGCACAGCTGGTAGGAGTCTATTAACTAGGTGAATAGTGATAATAGATAAGTTTACAGATATAAAATGATCACAAAGGCAAGCAATACCAATATGTGCTAATTAAAGATGGCTCATTAAACTGACATAAAAGAAAGTGCTATTTATCTTGCAAAATCCAGCAATAAAATGGGTAATTAAGCAAAGATGGCTTGTGTAAAGGTTATTTAAAACCAAGAAAACACCATCTACATTAGAAGCTTTTATTGTTAGTTTTCACTTTTCCAGCAAAAATTAAAATAATAGAATAATATACAAAAAGTAACCTAAAGTGGCTCAGTAACTAACTCACACCTAGTAAATAAATATTTAGTTAAAGGGCCACGACCATCAGAAAAATTAACAGGGTTATTCAGAGAGCAGTGAAAAGCAGGAGAATGACTGGAGAATGGAAAATTCTAGGTCAAAATATTCAAGCCAGAAAAATTCTCCAATTCATCTCACTTTCCAAATCGGCTATTTTGACCTATAATTTTCCATTCTCCAGTCATTCTCCTGCTTTTTCACCGCTCTCTGAATAACCCTGTGTATGTTCTTATTTTGTTTATGTTACAGTTGTGTTCAAAATTATTCAACCCCCAATGCTGTAAAGGGTTTTAGGGAATTTAGTGTACATTTGTAATTGTATTCAGAATGAAATCCTACAAGGACTTTTTAAAGAACCATATGCAACTAAAATGACATCAATTGGTTTTGTAATACAGTAGTAAATGTTTCTTTTGTGAATTCTTCATTGACACAATTATTCAACCCCTTAAAGACTACCACTCTGAAGAACAGAGGTTCATTCAAGTGTTTTCAATCAGGTATTGAAAACACCTGTGGATGTCACGGAGCAGCAATAAAACATAATAAGCACCAATTAGGCAGCTTTAAAATGACTGTGATACGCAGCTCCTTCTAGACATTTACTGGTGTGGTTACAAACATGGTGAAGTCAAGAGACTGGTCCAGGAAGACATGAGAAGAGGTGATTACTCTTCACAGGAAGGGCAATGGCTATAAGAAGATTGCAAAGATGTTAAACATACCAAGAGAGACCATAGGAAGCATCATTCGCAAATTCAAGGCAAAGGGCACTGTTGCAACGCTACCTGGTCGTGGCAGAAAGAAGATGCTGACTTCGACTGCTGTGCGCTACCTGAAGCGTAGAGTGGAGAAAAGTCCCCGTGTGACTGCTGAGGAACTGAGAAAAGATTTGTCAGATGTGGGTACTGAAGTTTCAGCTCAGACAATACGGCGCACACTGCGTAATGAAGGCCTCCATGCCAGAACTCCCAGGCGCACCCCCTTGCTGTCTCCAAAGAATAAGAAGAGTCGACTGCAGTATGCCAAAAGTCATGTGAACAAACCACAGAAGTTTTGGGATAGTGTTCTGTGGACTGATGAAACAAAATTAGAACTGTTTGGGCCCATGGATCAACGCTATGTTTGGAGGAGGAAGAACAAGGCCTATGAAGAAAAGAACACCTTGCCTACTGTGAAGCATGGCGGGGGGTCAATCATGCTTTGGGGCTGTTTTGCTTCTGCAGGTACAGGGAAGCTTCAGCGTGTGCAAGGTACCATGAATTCTCTTCAGTACCAGGAGATATTGGATGACAATGTGATGCAGTCCGTCACAAACCTGAGGCTTGGGAGACGTTGGACCTTTCAACAGGACAATGATCCCAAGCATACCTCCAAGTCCACTAGAGCATGGTTGCAGATTAAAGGCTGGAACATTTTGGAGTTGTCATCGCAGTCACCTGACTTAAATCCAATTGAGAACCTCTGGTGGGACTTAACCACTTCGCTGCGGTGGACGCTCTCAGCGCGTCCAACTGCATGTCACGTTCCATGCGGTGGACGCGCTGAGCGCGTCCAGCCTTTGGGGTCAGCGTTCGGCCAGGTTCCGGCCGATCGTTGGCCCCCCCGGTGCGGGCTGACATCCTCGATGTCAGCCCAGCATCCGGAACCGCCGCCGGGCTAATTAGGTGTCATCGCGGGGGCGTGATGACACCTAATTCAGGCACCCCCCCCGCATGTGCGGAGGAGGCGCCTGAAAGGGAGGGGGGAGGTCCTTCGGACCTCTCTCCCTCCCGATCGGCGGCATCGTGGGGGTTAACCCAGGCACCATTTGGAAGGGCACAGCCTGCCCTTCCAAATGGTACCTGGCATTAACCCCTGGGGAGCCGGATCACGAATCGGCGCTGAAAAGCGGCGGTTTGTGATCCTTTCCCGGAGCTGGCCGACATCTTGGATGTCGGCCAAGCCTCCGGGAACTCCCCCTGAGGACTGGCGTCATCGTGCATAGCACGATGACGCCAGTCCTGGAGTTAACCCCTAGCTGCCACCAATGGTGGAGATAGGGAGTTCCAATGAACTCCCTATCTCCCGATCCGTGGCAGCTAGGGGTTAAAGTTTGGTATTGTTGGATCGGCCAGAGCATGGCCGTTCCAACGATATCAAACACGAAAGTGAAAAAGTTTGTAAAAAAAAAAAAATTAAAAATAAAAATAAAAAAATATTTAAAAATAAATTATAAAAAAAAAATAAACAAGTTTTTTTTCTTTTTTTTGGTTTGTTAATGCAGCAATATTGTTCCCATTTCAATTATAATGTGAACAATGATGCTGCACTAACGATTTTTGTATGCGGTGCGTTTGTTAAAAATCGTGTAATTTTCCCCGAAAAAAAATGTAACGAGACCCCATCTCTAATTTTTTTAACAAGCGCACCCCATACAAAATATAACCGCAATTGCTCGCATGTTAAAATGTGAAAAAAAACACTTTACACATTGTAAATTATTGAAAAATCATATTTTATTGCATTTTTTGTTATAATATACAGACAGGTCATGACGTATACATATAATAATGACATATTCTGAATCTGCCGAGTCTGACGGAAAGAACGATATATAATATGTCTGGGTCATATACTAAAATAAGCCTTCAAAACACGTTTAAACGTGAGGAGCAAAACCAGTAAAAATGACCTCAGCACAGGGGCGGGAAAAGCCTCAGCAGCGAAAGGGTTAAAGAAAGCAGTTGCAGTGCTCAAGTCTAAGAGTGTGACTGAACTGGAGGCTTTTGCCCATGACGAATGGGCGAAGATACCCGTAGATCGCTGCAAGACACTTGTGTCAAGCTATGCTTCACGTTTAAAAGCTGTTATAACTGTAAAAGGATATTGTACTAAGTACTAAGATTGAATGTCACTTGGGGGTTGAATAAAACTGATAATGATGTGAGCACAGAAAAGACATTTGTGGTTATTTCATTATAAATGTTATATTTGTCTGACCTACACGGGCCTCTTTGATTTAATTGTAAGCAAGATGACTGAATGATCAAAATCAATGTCAAACTGGCCAAAACACTCAATTTCAGTGGGGGTTGAATAATTTTGAACACAACTGTATGTTGCTGATATCTTACATGTTCCTTTTTTTCTCATGTTTGTTTAGTTAAGAAAATATTTTACTCTGTACATAACATTGTGTGCATCCATTATGTGATATTGTGTTGTAATATCTTTACATGACAATGTGTGGCATGGGGCATAGAATAGAGTAAATGGGTCAGAAGTCCCTAAAACCGATCTATGGATTTGTATTGTATGGAATGCATGTAATAACATTGGGTGATATTTCATCACGCTAAAAGGGGGACGCCAAGGAGAAGAACCTGAGCCTGCAGGTTTCTCCTTAGCGTCCCCGTTTCAGCATGATATTACGGTGTAGGCATATTACAGGGCAGGCGCTAAACCAGCAGCCTGCATCGTAACACAGCACTAAGCCTCAGGATGCTCGCGGCAGTGCTAAGCTCCGCCGTGAACATCCCATCCATGAAGTCAGGCTTCTGCTGCCGGTTCATGACCTGCAGGATCTCGCCTTGCGGCCAGAAGAGAGGGATAGGGTAACCGTTCTAGCCGTGGGATAAGAGATGAGTATTTGTTTTTTTGCGTTTTTTTTAGCTCGTGCTAACTTGTTCCGCAGAAGAGGAATCCATTAGCACCAGGTCCTAGCTGTGGTTTACTTCTGAGTTAACCGCAGCAGGATGGTAATTAGCATTAGGACTTTGTAATCCTAATTACACTAATTAAAACTTTGAGCTCCCCATGTTAAGCATAGGGAGCGTAAAGTACAGTAAGTTCACGCTGAAAAGCGCAAGATCCGAATTGCTAACGTGTTTTGTAACCTGTTAGTGTTCGGATTGTAATATGGTCTGCCTGCACTAGGGCAACCAGAGCTAACGTTAACACTCACACACATGAGCACTAACGTTAGCATTATCAATGTATTATGGCCCTTTTGAGTGTTGCTAGCCCACTATCAGAACTCACTCAGCTGCCATCTATTATTTAGGATAGTCTAGAAAACACAATAGAACCCCTGCATCCTTGTCTAAACATTCACTCCATTCCATTGCCTCTTCACTATTGCAGAAGCAATACCACAGATGTATAGTCAGATTTGCCATACGATTTTGGTAAATGCTGCATCATGGGAAAAATCACAAAATGGAAACAGGTGATAAAAAAAACTAACGTGCAATTAGTTCAAACAAAGTAAAAAAGTAGCATGTGTTTTTGTTTGTAATGCACAAGTAATCTAGTTGCATCTTATGTTAGTGGTAGTGTCCCTTTTAATGTATGTGAACGCAAGACAGAATAAAACATTTATACAAACATATTTTTTCACACAGCATTTTATTACTCCTTCAGTTAGAAAATGATGAGAAAAAGTACAGAGGTTGCTACTACCTTTATTTATGCATACAAAGCATTAAAATAACGTGTTTAGTCTCTTAATTAAATAGACTGGATTATTTCTTTGAAAAGAGTTTATATTTGTTTGGTTTTCCTTCTTTGTCTGTATGCTTATATCTGGTTTTTGCAGCTGGCTTCTTCCAGGTTGTAGCCAAGAGGTCACTCACTACTACAAAAGGCAATAGCTTACACTCATAAGAATGAGAATATATAATAAGTACAATATTCATGCAGATGCAACTTAATTTGATTTAAAGTCGAAAGCAAAACATATGATGATGTATGTTCCCTTCATCCTTTCTAAGAAAACAAAGCAACAAGAGAACCTACCCGGAATCATTTTTTCCAACAATGTCAAGGAGGCCTGAATTAACCTTATGTGTGATATTTGATATTAGAGGCTCTGAAATGTTTACAAATAGTTTATTATTAAGGATTTTGGAACAAGGGTCTGCAATATAAGGTATTTAACCCCTTCACTACCAAGTGATTTTCCAAAAGAACATTGTCAGGAACCAGCGGGGCAGGACTGGGCGGGGGGGAATTAACTGGGGGGCTGAAATGGACTTGGATGAGGGGAGAAATTAACTGGGGCTGAAATGGACTGGACTGGGGAAGAAATTAACTGGGGGCTGAAATGGACTGGGGAAGAAATTAACTGGGGGCTGAAATGGACTGGCCTGGGGAGAAAATAACTGGGGACAGAAATGGACTGGGCTGCGGGAGAGATTAACTGGAGCTGAAAGGAAATTAACTGTGGGGGCTGAAATGGACTAAACTGGGGACAGAAATTAACTGGGCTGGGGAGAAATTAACTGGGGACAGAAATGGACTGGGCTGGGGACTGAAAAGGACTGGGCTGAGGGCTGAAATGAGCTGGGCTGGGGAGAAATTAACTGGGGACTGAAATGGACTTGGCTGGGGAGAAATTAACTGGGGGCGGAAATGGACTGGGGGGAGAAATGAACTGGGCTGGGGAAAAATTAACTGGGGGTTGAAATGGACTGGGCTGGGGAGAAATTAACTGGGGACTGAAATGGACTGGGCTGGGGGAAACATTAACTGGGGGCGGAAATGGACTGGGCTGGGGGAGAAATTAACTGGGGTGCTGAAATGGGCTTGGGAGAGATTAAATGAACAGGGGAGAAATTAACTGAGGGCTGAAATGAAATGGACAGGGGGGAGAAATAATACGAACTGATGGATACCGAGGGCGGCATTATCCTCGGCATTATCCTCTGCCTTCTCTGGCTGGGTGGAGTAGAGGTAACATCACTGCTCTGCGTGGAGAGAGCTTGTGGAGTCATGGGTTCGATCCCAGCGAGCAACCTCTCCAGTAAGTGTCCTTGGGCAAGACACCTAACGGTACCTACTCGCCACCCAGGACATACTTGAAAACGAGAGAAATCTCAATGTATCCTTCCTGGTAAAATCCTTTCTCAAAATAAAATAAAATAAAAAAATGTATTCACGGCTTATAGATAATACAGCTGGTAAGAGAGCTGCTAAGGGGTAACTGCTCCCTATTACCATCTCAGTTGGAATACGGCTCGTACAGGAAACTTTTGTGAGTTCCTGTACTTCATGGTTTTCTTCCAGGCGTCAAGTTAAAAAAAAAGAAGACATTCACTGCTTTAAAAAATAAAAAGTTACTTCATGCCTGGAATTTAACACTCCATACTGCTACTGGGAAAAGTTTTTTGACTTGATGAAACTAAATTTGGGTTGTTTGGGAAGAACAAACCGGGGTATTCAAAGAGAATCGAAAAGTTACCGCACGTTCGGTGACTTTTTGTTCTCTTCAATTCGGTGCTATTCGGCGATCCCAATTCGGCGACCCTGCGGTGTATTCAGCAGGCACCACAGGGCCGTCGTAGTACAGGGAAAAGCTGCAGCAAACCTGCCGAACACTCACCGCATAACCTGGCGAATGCACACCAAAACCCGCTAAAACATCTGGATTAACCCCGCCGGACACGCCGGAAAAGCCCGGCACCGCAGACGAATGGAGTGAAGAAAAAAAAACAGTACGCTTGAATGTTTGAAAAGCGAAACGCTGTTAGCAAAGAAACTACAGAATGAAAATGCCTGGAATTTACATATAAGATCCAATGAATGATAATAAAAAGAGCAGTAACAGAAAAAAAAAAGATTTTAAAAAATAAAACGGAAAAGACATTTCTGCATAAAAATCCCAAAAAATGCCTAAGAGATCATAAAAAATCTAAAAATTAAGAGACTTTTTACTGCAGAATAAAATAATAAACGGTTTATTAGATATTGGATTAAAACGGGAATATTTTTAACATTGAAGCCTATGGGATTCGCCTGAATAAAACTCTCGAATGAAACCACCGAATGGCTGGGCATTTCGGCAACTTTTCACTGCTGGTTTTTGTTCTCTAAATAGACGAAGCATTGCTTCTCTATGGGGATTTCACTGCCCTCGAACACGCACCAAACAGGCACTGTATGTGCAGGCAATTTGCCGACATTTGGCGAACTGCCTGCTCTCTGGATAGCCGAATGGCCAGGAAAGGTAACCTTTCGCCAGCAATTCGGATCTCTTTGAATAACCCTGTATGTGTATAAAGGATATTGTACACCAACATGAAAACATCATCCCAACGATTAAGTACAGTAGAGGGAGCATCCTGATTTGGGGAAAAAATAATTACCAAGTGTGACGGACTGCCTGACACTTAATGGGTGCCTCCGTCAGATTATAACTTTCTCCAAGCTGGAACCCAAATTCCAGCAACCTCAGCCCAAACCTCTCTAAATTAGCAGACAAAACCTGTAACATTTATTGCAGGAACACGACCTCCAAATAAATATGTTATTAATATTTACCCCAAATCACTAGGCAAGACCAGTGTTCAGAACATTGGCGTAACTAGTAACCTCAGGGCCCTGGTGCAAGAATCCATGAAGGGCCCCCCAAAAAATCCATTATATTTTTTTCCTGCAATATAAAAAAATAATAATAGTATGCCACTTATATTATTTATATCAACTTACTTTAATTGTTAACAGTGGTAGCTTCAGGATAGGCCTTGGTCACTGGGCAGGTCACACTGATACCCTGTAATCAGACTCCCAGATACATGTATACCCAACTTCAGACCCCCAGATATCAGATTCTCCAGATACATGTATACTCAGATATCAGACCCCCAGATACACGTATACCCAATTTCAGACCCCCAGATGTCAGACCCCCAGATACATGTATACTCAGATATCAGACCCCCAGATACATGTATACCCAATTTCAGACCCCCAGATATCAGACCCCCAGATACATGTATACCCAGTTTCAGACCCCCAGATACCAGGCCCCAGACTCCCAGATACATGTCTACCCAGTTTCAGACCCCCAGATATCAGACCTCAAGATACATGTATACCCAATTTCAGACCCCCAGATACATGTATACCCACTTTCAGACCCCCGGATACCAGGCCCCAGACCCCAGATGCATGTATACCCAGTTTCAGACCCCCAGATACATGTTTACCCAGTTTCAGACCCCCAGATACATGTATACACATCTATTGGACCCCAGAAGATACAGATCAAACAGACCTCAGTGGTGGCAGATAGAGGGATCCTCCTGGTAGAAGGCACTAGCAGGCAGGGTGAGGGCGGATACCAGACAGTGCAGAAAGCAGGGCCCCAGGGACATGCAGCCTGGAGGGAGGAGGAACAACTCTGGTGGAATCAGCTCCTTCCACTGCCCAGAGCTGTTGCTGCCCCCCCCCCCCTCACCTTACAATACTTTCCGGGCTGCTCTTGTCTCTTCCCTGCCTCTTCCCTGCAGCACGCAGCCTCCTCCTCCACACCTGTGTGCTGTGTTGGCTGGGTCGCAGCTTTGAGCTTCCGGCAAACAGGTTGTGTCACTGACTCACGTGACACGTCGGCGTCGAGGAGAAAATTAATTCTCCTGCTCCTCCGGGCCTCCTAATTAAAGATGCCACTGCCTGGGCCCCCCTCCAGTGGCGGAATGCCAGGGCCCGGTCGCAAGTGTGACCGCTGCGACCCTGGTAGTTCTGCCACTGGTTCAGAATAATAGCAGAGAAACTAACTCTTCTAACTTTACTGAGAAATAGCCATACAGATATGTGAAGTTAAGAGAACATCCCCCTTCATTAATAAAACACAAATAAGATCAGCAGATAACCAATAACAGGACAAGGGAAGGGAGATTTGAATTTGGATGTTAAACAATAGACAGTTTACACACTCACTGGGCAACCCTTATCTTATTCTGGCCTGCCAGAGAAATCCCCCCACCCTGCCTCCTCAGTCTACATGCTGGAAAACATATACACAATAAGGGTCATATTACATACTTGGTGCTAACTTAACCAGAGCTGTTGTTAATTTACCAGAGCCATTATAGCCTATGGAGCTGTTAACTTAACCAGAGCTGTTGTAAAGTTATCACCAACTTTGTAATATAGCCCTATGTCGGGAGTGCCCACCAGGATGCCCAGACACAGTTCAACATAAATCCTGGATTTCCTGGGCAATCCATTTGCAAACCTCAGGTAGTCAGATTAGCCCATAGTCAGTAGGGAGGAGGCTAGCCCCAGACTCCGCCAACTGCCCCAGTGATGGCTAAGTCTGCCACATTTCTCCCCTCCCAACAGTAGATTAAGAAGGTAACAGGTAACAGCCACCCAACTGATCTGGACCTGTGTTTGGCAGACATTACGGACTCACATGTCTGGTGTTTGGTTCTGGAGGAAACAGACAGCGCCAATAGGGTGTTAAGGTTTCATCCATGTCCCTTCGCCTGCTGTTGGGGAGTGGACCTGCCGTCTCCCCTCCCTGAACCACAAACTGCTCCTGGGAAGCAGAATTGGCTCCCTTTCCTTCTGGCCCCTTGGCCTGTAGTTGCGGAGAGGGGCCGACAACCTCCTCTCCTGGGATCAAGAACTGCCGCTGGGGAGTGAGACCGCCTGTCCCCACTCCTTGCCCCTTTGCCTGTAGTTGGGGAGAGGGGTCAACAGCCACTACTAGTTATGAAAAGAAAAAATGTGTACTTTGTACTGGATTATATGCAAAGGTTGTTGTACAGGAACAAAAGAGAATCATTAAGGGAGATTTTATTTGGGGACAATGTTCTGCTGTGAGTTTCCATCCAATCAAAAAGGTCATTGGCATTGTTTAGTCATTCACACAATGTCTTAAAAATATTGCAAACAAAATATATTTTTGGCAAAGGAGTCATAGATTGCAAAGGTCTTTTTTTGGGAAAGCCAGACCTTGCTCACACCCACTAACTCTAGTCTAGAAAATACACTTGACATATTTTCAGGATATTGAAAAGAATGTTGATGATTGTATTACAAAAGGTTTTAAATTGCCACATTAACAGGAAGCAAATTCAGTATACATACTGTATGTAAACATTTGTGTGTTCTTTCAGATACTGCTTTCAGTAGCAACAAACCATCAAAGCATTAATAATATATAGCAAAAATATTACAACTATGCATTGGTCAAGTCCTACATAAATAAGTGTGGGAACTCACCAAGTATGGGAACCCACCCCCCTATTTAGACATTGATACCCATCCCATAACCCAACACCCACAACGAAGTTTGATATTAATGCTAGAGTTTTAGGGAAAATGTATGATGAAAATATATTTATTATGACTAAACAAGGAAACATATGGTTGAACATCTACAGGGTTATTCAAAGAGAGCCGAACTGGCTCTGAAAGGTAACCGAACACTGAAATTCAGTGTACCGCTACATTTCCTGGCCATTCGGCTATTCTGAGAGCAGGCAGTTCGCCAAATGTTGGCGAATTGCCTGCACATACGGTGTCTATTCGGTGCGTGTTCGAGGGCAGTGAAATCCCCATAGAGAAGCAATGCTTCGTCTATTCAGAGAACACAAAACAGCAGGGAAAAGTTGCCGAAATGTCCTGCTGTTTGGTGGTTTCATTCGACAGATTTATTCAAGCGATTCCCATAGGCTTCAATGTTAAAAATGTTCCCGTTTTAATTCAATCTAATAAACCGTTTAATATTATATTCTGCAGTAAAAAGTCTCTTCACTTATAGATTTTTGTAGGATCAGTTAGGCATTTTTTCGGATTTTTATTACAAAACATTTTTCCCATTTTTTTTTTAAAGGTCTTTTCTTTTTACTGTAACTGCCCTTTTTATTATCATTCATTGGATCTTATATGTAAATTCCAGGTATTTTCGTTCAATAGTTTTTTTGCAAATAGCGTTTCAAATGTAAAACTTTCAAGCATACTGTTTGTTTTTTCCACCTCATTCGTCTGCGTGTTGTGTTTTTCCGGCGGCTGCTCTGCGCTGTGATCGGCGGCTAGTCGTGTTACTGCGGCATGTTCAACGGGGTTAATCCAGCTGTTTTCTGTGGGTTTCGTGAGTGTTTGGTCAGTGCAGGGGCGGATCCAGAGACTAGTCTCGGGAGGGGCACTGACAGAAAATAAGGTGTTTTAGCAGAGAGCCCGACTCACGAGAATTTACAGAGGGCCCGGCTCACAGGAGCTTACAATCTAGAGGAGCAGAGGGCCCGGCTCACAGGAGCTTACAATCTAGAGGAGCAGAGGGTCCGGCTCACAGGAGTTTACAATCTAGAGGTGTAGAGGGTCCGGCTCACAGGAGCTTACAATCTAGAGGAGCAGAGGGTCCGGCTCACAGGAGCTTACAATCTAGAGGTGTAGAGGGTCCGGCTTACAGGAGTTTACAATCTAGAGGAGCAGAGGGTCCGGCTCACAGGAGCTTACAATCTAGAGGAGCAGAGGGTCCGGCTCACAGGAGCTTACAATCTAGAGGAGCAGAGGGTCCGGCTCACAGGAGCTTACAATCTAGAGGTGTAGAGGGTCCGGTTTACAGGAGCTTACAATCTAGAGGAGCAGAGGGTCCGGCTCACAGGAGTTTACAATCTAGAGGAGCAGAGGGCCCGGCTCACAGGAGCTTACAATATAGAGGAGCAGAGGGTCCGGCTCACAGGAGTTTACAATCTAGAGGAGCAGAGGGCCCGGCTCACAGGAGCTTACAATCTAGAGGAGCAGAGGGTCCGGCTCACAGGAGTTTACAATCTAGAGGAGCAGAGGGTCCGGCTAACAGGAGCTTACAATCTAGAGGAGCAGAGGGTCCGGCTCACAGGAGCTTACAATCTAGAGGAGCAGAGGGCCCGGCTCACAGGAGTTTACAATCTAGAGGAGCAGAGGGCCCGGCTCACAGGAGTTTACAATCTAGAGGAGCAGAGGGTCGGCTCACAGGAGCTTACAATCTAGAGGAGCAGAGGGCCCGGCTCACAGGAGCTTACAATTTAGAGGAGCAGAGGGTCCGGCTCACAGGAGTTTACAATCTAGAGGAGCAGAGGGCACCCAGGAGCTTACAATCTAGAGGAGCAGAGGGCACCCAGGAGCTTACAATCTAGAGGAGCAGAGAGCCCCTAGCTGACACGTGGATTTGCCCCCAGCTCATGGATTTGCCCCAGCTCACACATGGATTTGCCCCAGCTCACACATGGATTTGCCCCAGCTCACACATGGATTTGCCCCCAGTTCACACATGGATTTGCCCCAGCTCACACATGGATTTGCCCCCAGCTCACACATGGATTTGCCCCCAGCTCACACATGGATTTGCCCCCAGCTCACACATGGATTTGCCCCAGCTCACACATGGATTTGCCCCCAGCTCACACATGGATGTGCCCCAGCTCACACATGGATTTGCCCCAGCTCACACATGGATTTGCCCAGCTCATGGATTTGCCCCCAGCTCATGGATTTGCCCAGCTCATGGATTTGCCCCAGCTCATGGATTTGCCCAGCTCATGGATTTTCCCCAGCTCACACATGGATTTGCCCCCAGCTCATGGATTTGCCCCCAGCTCATGGATTTGCCCAGCTCATGGATTTTCCCCCAGCTCATGGATTTGCCCAGCTCATGGATTTGCCCCAGCTCACACATGGATTTGCCCCCAGCTCATGGATTTGCCCCAGCACATGGATTTGCCCCAGCTCATGGATTTGCCCAGCTCATGGATTTGCCCCCAGCTCATGGATTTGCCCCCAGCTCATGGATTTGCCCAGCTCATGGATTTGCCCCCAGCTCATGGATTTGCCCCCAGCACATAGATTTGCCCCAGCTCAAGGATTTGCCCAGCTAATGGATTTGCCCCAGCTCATGGATTTTCCCAGCTCATGGATTTGCCCAGCTCACACATGGATTTGCCCAGCTTACACATGGATTTGCCCCAGCACATGGATTTGCCTCAGCTTACACATGGATTTGCCCAGCTCTCACCTGGATATTGCTCCAGCTCCGGCAGGGGTTGAGGGGACCCAGATGCCGAGCAGCGCGGGAGTGCCTGCCCGGTCCTGAAGAGTCCATCCTGTTGAAGGTGATGCGGCTGTGTGGCGTGCGTGCGCAGGTCACGCGGTCCGGCCAGTCAGGTGGTACAGAGACTCAGTACCACCTGATTAGCCGGACCACGTGACCGGCTGCGCCTGCACACAGCCGCATCCCCTTTAACAGGACGGACTCTTCAGGACCGGGCAGGCACTCCCGCGCTGCCCGGCATCTGGGTCCCCGGCTCAGTCGATTTATCAGAATCTCGGGTGGGGGCAATTGCCCCGTTGCCCCCCCTGGATCCGCCCCTGGGTCAGTGTTCGGCGGGTTTTGCAGTGAGTGTTTGTCTGGTTTGTGGCGGGTTTTCCCTTCAGTGCGGCGGCCCTTTGGTGCTTGGTGAATACACTGCAGGGTCGGCGAACTAGGATCGTCGAATCGCGGCAAATTGCAGGGAACGAAAAGTCCCCGAACGTGCGGTGACTTTTCGATTCTCTTTGAATAACCCTGCTAAATAAAAGCTTTAATTTGCGGGGGGATGAATGGGAACTTTGTTCCCTCTGCAAAAATAGTGGAGGAACTGCATTCCTCCTCGACATGACTCTCTGTAGCTATGTAATCATAAATATAACCAGATAATAATCTATTGAGGAGATGAAGGATGTGAGTGCGGAATTAAGACCATCATCTTTATATACACAAAGAATTTGCTGCTGAATTGAGGTTAGTGTTGAAGAAAATATGTAGCCTGATACATCATCCTTGAGGTGTGTGGTTATCTCTGAGTCCTCTGTACTAAGTATAACATAAAATAAATCAAGTAATTCATTCTAAATTGTCATAAGCTGCTTGAGCTGGTGTAGGTTAGGAATGGGATACCAGCCCCCTGTGGATCTCTTTGCCAAGAACTGTAGGGAATAAAAACATGAATGCGTTCGCCAGTCACTGTAATCAGTGAGGGAGAAAAATGTCAACTTTCAAGCATAGTTGATCAAAAACACTCTCTTCAATGCATTGCATGAATGCACTGATAACATCTGCTTTATGAGCTTGCACTTAATGCTCATGTGAGATAAAATGCCAGTACCTTCCCGATTATTCACTGCCATTTATGTTTTAAACATAAGCACTAAATTGCTCTTATTATTCTGCCATAGAAATGTTGCTTTATTCTTTTCATACAAATCCCCGTTGTAGGGGATGAAAATGGATTTGGTATTGAGATTGTGAATTGTCAGTTCAGTGCATAAACCCACTACACATGCATTAGACATATTTTTCTAAACAACATATACCTTGATGATAAAGCAGACATAAAAACATGTAAAGAAGCTACACAATGGGAGTCTTTTAACCCTTTATTAGATAATGAGTGAAGAATCAGCTTCAGGTTGAGCCATGCATTTCTCAGCAGCAGACCTTGCACTGGTCTCTAAATCAATTGTCACGCATCAATGGTTTTTGTCTCCATTATACTTTGATCTGCATAGTTCTCAGTTTTGAGAAATGTAGTATCACAATTAAATCACAATCCATTCTACTGGAGGTTTCTTGTCCCTGGTCCAGCATTTGAAATCCTCATTGCCCTAACGCAAAGGTATAATATATATATACAGGTTGGGCACCTGTTACCCAGAATGCCAGGGACACCGGGCATTCTGGATTTCAATTTTTTCCAGATGTTGGAATCTGGGAGATTCCAAAGCCAAACGGGAGGATGGACATGCAGGAGACAAGCACTTATGCGGCATCAGTGAAGTACACGGAGATGCTGCTCAGCCCTTTACGAGGGACATGCTGCACAGAGCTAGCAGGACTTAAAAGAACCTACTGCTAGTGTCTTGAGGCCAGCAGGGCCGGATTAACATAGGTGCTGATGGAGCATCAGCTCCAGGACCATGCCCCAGAATAGGCCTAGAGAAAGGATAACTATGTCTGCATTGATGGGCATTTTGACCCCTGTATCTCCAACTCCATAGCAGCTACAGGATCATGTGAGGTATCACTGGAAAAGCCAGCATGACCTTTCTAAAGAAACCAAACATGAGCAGGTTTTATGTAACAATAAAATTAAAATAATAAATATTCCTTTGGTTTTTTCTTTCTTACAGCAATATTTTTCACTTTTCAATGAGCAATGATGCTGCACTAATTCTCCATCTCATTTCTCATGTCACCAACAAGTGTGGAGGTGATGGCACAATCCGTTGTTACAAATTGTTACATCAAAAACCTAAACCGCCACACTGCAGCGAAGAGCACAGGTGGGGGGGTTGGGGGCTTTAGAACCCTGCATCACCAATCTTTACACCTCACAAGATCAAGTGAGGTGTCATTGGACAGGTCAGAGTCTGGCCTTTGCATTGATCCCAAATGCGACAATGTAAAATTTTAAAGGAACGTAACAAAAACCCACTTTATTTATTTATTTTTAGTTCCTAAGCGATGGCATTGTCCATTTGTCACGTATAAAATGAGCATTACCACTGTCATTACTCACCTTTTACTTTCCCATGCTGGGAGCAAGGTCAGTGTTTTATACATACAGGGTTATTCAAAGAGCTCCGAATTGCTTGAGAAAGGTAACCGAACGCTGAAAATCAGCGTTTGGTTACCTTTCTTGGCCATTCGGCTATCCAGTGAGCAGGCAATTCGCCAAATCCTGGCGAATTTCCTGAACATACGGTGCCTGTTCGAGGGCAGCGAAAACCCCATGAAAAAGCACTGCTTCGGCTATTCAGAGAACACAAACCAGCAGTGAAAGGTTCCCGAAATGCCCTGCCATTCGGTGGTTTAATTCGGCAAATTTATTCAGGAGAATCCCATAGACTTCAATGTTAAAAATATTCCCGTTTTAATTCAATATCTAATAAACTAATAAACCGTTCATTATAAAATTCTGCAGTAAAGAGTCTATTTATAGATTTTTTTAGGATATTTTAAGCATTTTTCTGATTTTTTTTTTTTTAAAAGTCAGTTTTTTTTTAAGTTTACTTATTTTTTCTGTAACAGCCCTTTTACATTGGCTTTTATATGTAAATTTCAGACATTTTCGCTCTGTAGTTTCTTTGCAAACAGTGTTTCACTTTTCAAACATTCATACAAACTGTTTTTCTAATTTATTCACTTCACTCTGTCTGCGGTCTTGGCTTTCTCCGGCGGCTTCGCTTCGGTGATCGGCTCCTGCTCGGGTTTTTCGGCAGGTTAGTCCAGATGTTTTTGTGGGTTTTCGGCGTGCAATCGCTGGTTTTTGCGGTTTGTTTTCGTCGGGTTTGCGGTAGCTTTTCCCTGCAATTCGGGGACCCTGTGGTGCTTGCTGAATACACCGCAGGGTCACCGAAATGGGATCGGCAAAAGGAACCGAATTGAAGAGAACGAAAAGTCACCGAACGTGCGGTGACTTTTCGAATCTTTTTGAATTACCCTGATAGTCATATTATTCATAATAAAACATCCTCAAAAACACAAGCAAAATATTTATATTTTTTCATTTTTTGGTTAAATATGTATATTTTCTCTGAAAATTGCAGTAACAGGATCAATTTAATTTTTTTATCAAGAATTCCCTATAGAATATTTAACCAGAAAGGTTTGGATGATAAAATGAAAAAAAATTATTTTACACACTGTAAATCATTGAAATCTGAATGGAATTTCCTCACACAGTATCTGTCTGGTTAGATATACCGTATCTGCATGATTAAGTAACCGAAAAATGTTTTCATTTCACAAAATTTCAGAGAAAGCCACCAAAGTCTTCAGCTCCAGTCCCATAGAGACATTAATTCGGCCCTGGATGCCAGATACCACAGGACACGGTCAGAGGTCTTGTGGAGTCCAAGCGTCGACACGTCAGAGCTGTTTTAGCCTACATGATATTACGCAGGTGGTTTTATCATCTTGGGATCTATTTGTGGTGTGTGGTTGTATAACAGAGCTGCAAAATCGAAAAACCTCCCAGCAATGAGTTTCTATAATAAATATTGTTAGAAAATAATGTATAAGACATGTGTTTGTTTTAATTACATCTTTTTAGCATAAAAAGCCCCAAAAGGTAATGAATATTTTCTTAATAGCATCACGGTTATTCAAAGAGCTGCTCTTTCGTTCCCCACACTTCGGGGAGTCAAATTCCCTGACTCTGCAGTAAATTCAGCATTCACCGCAGAGTCCCCGAAGTGCAGGGAAAAGACACCGACCACATCTGAAAACCGCCGATTCGAACACAAAAACCGCTGCAAAAAAGCCCAAAAAAATTCAGAGCAATCTGATAAACTGCCAACAAAAAGCTGAATGCACCAGACATTCTGCCACAGAACCACCTATCGCATCCAAAAAGAGCTGACAATCCGCCAAACAGAGCGCTGACCAGCTGCCGGAAAAAGCAGACAAGCCAACGAACGGGATAAAAAAAAACAAAAAAAAACACTGCAACATTTAAAAGCTGTTTGCAAACAAGCTACTGGACGAAAATACCTGGAATATATAAGGTCCTATGAAAATAATAATAAAAAGGTCTGTTACAGAAAAGAAAACGGTATTTGTCTTTGACTGTAGGACCTCATGTTTCCTAAAGCTCAAACTTTCGAAAACTGAACTTCTCATCTTCCCTCCCTCTATAAAACCTTTATTCTTGTACCCATCTCCCTTCAGGTGAATGGTGCCACCATTACTTCTTCCTCTCAGGCTCACTGCCTCGGGGTCATCTTGGACTACAATCTATCCTTTAATCCTCACATTCAGTTACACCAAATCTTGCTACTTCTTATTATCTCCCGCCTTAACTACTGTAACCTCCTTCTCTCTGGCCTTAAGAGATCCCAGATTCTCCCTCTGCATTCTATAATGAATGCCGGCCACTCATACACCTCACATTCTGCACCTCCCACAACTCACCTCTTTGTCAATCTCTACACTGGCTCCTGGTTTCCTTTAGAATACATTGCAAAATACTGGTGCTCACGTACAAAGCTCTCCATAACCGCGCCCCTGCCTACATCTCCTCCCTTATTAGCAGGAATACCCCTTCCCGACCACTTCGCTCTGCCAATGATCTGATGCTATCAGTTCCTCGTACCCCCACCCTCAAAGCTCACCTTCAGGACTTCTACCGAGCTGACCCCTTTCTATGGAACTCCTTCCCCCACAACATTAGACTGTCCCCGTCTCTCCAGTCCTTCAAGAAGTCTCTGAAAACACATTACTTTAGAGAAGCCTATTGCCTCACTCCATAATCCCTCACTGTAAATCTCTTGCTCCATCTTTCCAATCAGCCCACATGCGCCCCGCTACTTCCCATACTCCAGGTACCCTCGCCTACTGTGTCACCCCTCTCCTCTTAGATTGTAAACTCTCGAGCAGGGTCCCTCCCTCCTACTGTTTGGTGTGTGTATCGTGTATATATATGGCGTTTTTCTGTCTCTTCCATTGTACAGCGCTAAGGAATCTTGAAAAAGTGAGCAATTTTCTTGGCTGGGATACTGCTGGGTCCATTATACAGGATATACTACACTATGTGTGGTTTATTTCTTGTATTTCAGGACTGGTCCATGTGATAAATATTTGAGAAGCCCTCCCCAGCGTGCTGGGATCTGCATGCGCAAGGACTTTTCTCTTTTTTTGCTTTGTTATATGGTATAATCAAGTGATCATATACTGGGACTTGCAGCAGCTCTTTACGATCCCTTTAATTTTGTGAATTCTACCTGCGCTACTGCTAAGGAATCTGTTGGCGCTTTATAAATGCTTGTAACTGTAACTGTATTTAAATTAAAATTGGGGAAAAAAATAACTGAAAAAATCCTGAAAAATGCCTAAAAAATAGAGACTTTTGCTGCAGATTAAAAGAATAAATGGTATAATAAATATTCAATAAAAACGGGTATATTTTTTAACATGTATTGTAAATAGGCACAGGTTGCAGGCACCTACAGTATATATAACATAGGGGACAGGGTACGGCTGTCCACGCGTCACATACGATTGCTTGTGCCCTCAATGAAAATGGCTCCTTATCGAATCCTGTGCTGTATCTATCCGGCTTCCTATGCCCTGTCCTTGCCACAATATCTGAAAATTCATAGCGTGTTTCCTGTCAGTTTATTAAAACCCCTGTTATGTAACAGATACACTAAACGTCATCTTAGATTCCAGAGTGTCCAGGGGGGCCCGCAATAGCTGGAAAGGATATGGCCCTGAAGATAGGTCCTGTTACCTGCCTTTGAGGTACATGCACCCAGGCTTGTGCATGTTTCCCACTCCTCTCGTCTTTCTGCTTCTGGTGGTCGTTCGGTGGCCGCCCATGGAGGGGGAGTACTGTCACGTCCCATGCTGTCCTTGGATCCTGGCGCCAGGAAGCGCCATGTCAGGTCTCAGCATGCAGGGGTGAAGTTGCGAGCCCAGGAAGCAGTGATGCAGTGGAAACACTGGATATGGTGAAACCAGGGTGGGTTTATTAAGGCAGAAACAATAAACACAATAGTGGGGCAAAGCATGAAAGTCTCTGGTTTACAGAAGGGGAGTCTTGGGGCAGGTGCAACAGAAGGGGGGTCTTGAGTCACGGTTACCGGTAGTGATAATCCAGAGAGAGAGTCCAATGGGATAGCCAGGGTTCCGGTACACGAATATCAAGCAGAATACAGGAGCTTCCTTCCAGGCTGGATACAGATACAGACTGTGCTGAGGCAACAGAATGCAGAATTGAATTACCTGCAATTGGGGAAATCATGCGTCTGCAACAATAGCCGCTCTATCAAGTATTATACAGTATTATACAGTAACTTCACCTTACAATGCCGTTGTCTATATGTTGTTTTTAAGGTTGGTATCTGGGAGTGTCTCAGGTTGATGAATTAAAGGCATTTGTGTCATGGTTTTGTGCCACTCCTAGATAAACAGTTACTGACCCGTCAGGAGGAGCAGTTTACTGGAAAAAACTTGCAGGTTCAGTCCTGCTCAGGGAGTGTTATCCCGAGTAAATTTTGGGATAAGTGATTGTATGACCAAGGGGTGCTCCCTTGGTCTTTCTTTCTTTCTATTGTAGCGCTCACTCCCGGAGGAGCCGCTGAAATTGAACCTCGGGTCAGTCTCCCCGCACTAGGGAATAAATATACTCCAGCACCGTCGTGGATTTTATAAATTATATCGTTTACTAGAATAAATGGCATATAATGAATAACACGGTATACGTAGATATATTTACAGTACTTCGTAATGCGGGAAACGCGCAGCGGAAAAAGAAATACAAGGCTTCGTAATTCGAGAAACGCGCAGCGGAAAAGAAAGGAAAAATATATCTTTACTCCCCTTAGTGGTTGGGGAGTGAGTCCTGTACAGGTTATGTCCCAAGAATGTAGGTGTGTGTGTGTGATGGTACCCGGGTACAATATTCAACTGGCCAGTGAATTATTTATGAGGTATCTTCGACTAGTCAAGTTGGGGCCCTGTGGGTTTTGAAACAAACAGCAGCGTGCTTTCTATTTTCACAATGGCCTGGAAGGCCTCTCACCCATCCGCCCGATACTTGGTGCTCTGCTCGACCCAGGACGTCTCTCCGCTCGATTTTGACTGTGATTTTATGGGTTACCGGATCCGCTGTCTTGCTTTTCTGTAACTGCCGCAAGATGTCCAGCTCACCGCCTGCACTCCCTGTCCGATCGATCTGCGGTGCTCCTAACTCGGGGTCTTCCAGCTCACTCGATATCAGCGTGGGTATTCTGGTGAATCACTGGGTCTTCCTCTTGTAAGGCTGAATAACCCCGTCTTTATCTCTGTCAGGCCCCAGCTGCGCTCCGGCCTGGTCACTGTCACGTTCTGCAGCACTGTGTCTTGCTTCTTTCACTCCCTGGCGCGCTCTGCCAGCTCTCTCCACGAGGCTCAGGATGTCAGCGTCTGTGTTCCACCCTCTTCCTGTGTCCGCTCCCAAAGCATGCCGGGAAATGTAGTCCCAATGTTCAGTGTCTTCTGTGTTTGTCCAGCATAATCTTACCATGGTCTCTGTCTCCCTCTGGTGGCCATTGCAAGTAAATGCAGCAGAACTGTCTTTTTAAACACAGCGCTACACTCTCCCCCCCTAAACTCTTGGGTCCTCCCAAGGGCGTGTAACGGGTACATGTGTCGGTCATACATAACACGACATAACATAACAACAGTTGCATTACATTTCAACATAACATTTCTAACTTTAATACAGGAAAAGTGGCGTCGCGCCCATACTCACCGGAGCGGCAGCAACTGCCAGGAGTTTAGCCTATATATTTCTAACTTTAGCCTATATATTCAGGGTTGACAACAGGCAGCAATTTTCCTCAATCTCCCCCAAACCCTTAGACACCTCGGCAAGTAGAGCTGACACTTCTGGAAACCTCCGCCCAGTTGTTACAGCTTCCTCTGTGCTATGTCCTGGTGAATCATACGTGAGTCTCTGAGGGGTTTGAACTGAACGCTTAGGTTCAAATTTTTCAGGAACCTCTTCAGTCGGGAGAGCTGACTCTACAGGCTCAATTCTCTCTCCTGCAGACTGAGTAGATACATCTTTGGTGTATAAACCTTCCAGGGAGGGCATAGAACTGTCATCACCCGATACGTCTTCAGGTGGGTGTGTGGTAGTTACGGGCTCAATTTTCTCATCAACAATCGGAGCAAACACTTCCTCGGAATATGAGCCCTCCAGTGAAGGCATAGAACTGTAATCTATGGATATTTCCTCTAAAACTTCAGGAACTTCCCAGGTCTCAAGTACTGCAGGTGCTCGAGTCATAACTTCAGAGATATCAGGTTCTAAATCACTCTCACTCCGGTCAGAGACTGGCTTGACGCCGTGAGACTCAGGTATCCACACCCAGCTCAGACACCAGCCTTCCTCTTCACTGTCTTCTTCACTCTCTCCGACGGGACATAACTGCTGAGACCGAGTAATAGGAGTCGGATGAGATATAGGCAGCCCAGGCACAGAGAATTTGTCTCCAATCGGTACTTGTACAGTCTTTCCTGACCGTAGGGCATTCTCTGTCCCTTCCGTTCTCCTCAGCCTTCTTACTTCTGTAGTGGCTCTCTGTTCTTTGACCCTCCGTGGACAGGCCGGTCGTGACATTGAGTGTGCCTTCTTAGGAGCAGGACTCTCTTCCGTGACCAGTGGGGTTAAGAGGTGTCTCAACACATCAGTGTTCATCCCCACTATCATAGAACTTCGATTAGCTCCCGAGGGACGAGGACACACAATTGCAAACGTGTCACATACTCCCGGTTGTCCAACGTTTACCGAACTGAATTCTGGCTTCACCTGTACAGTTGTGTTCAAAATTATTCAACCCCCAATGCTGTAAAGGGTTTTAGGGAATTTAGTGTACATTTGTAATTGTATTCAGAATGAAATCCTACAAGGACTTTTTAACGAACCATATGCAACTAAAATGACATCAATTGGTTTTGTAAGACAGTAGTAAATGTTTATTTTGTGAATTCTTCATTGACACAATTATTCAACCCCTTAAAGACTACCACTCTGAAGAACAGAGGTTCATTCAAGTGTTTTCAATCAGGTATTGAAAACACCTGTGGATGTCACGGAGCAGCAATAAAGCATAATAAGCACCAATTAGGCAGCTTTAAAATGACTGTGATACTCAGCTCCTTCTAGACATTTACTGCTGTGGTTACAAACATGGTGAAGTCAAGAGAATGGTCCAGGAAGACAAGAGAAGAGGTGATTACTCTTCACACGAAGGGCAATGGCTATAAGAAGATTGCAAAGATGTTAAACATACCAAGAGAGACCATAGGAAGCATCATTCGCAAATTCAAGGCAAAGGGCACTGTTGAAACGCTACCTGGTCGTGGCAGAAAGAAGATGCTGACTTCGACTGCTGTGCGCTACCTGAAGCGTAGAGTGGAGAAAAGTCCCCGTGTGACTGCTGAGGAACTGAGAAAAGATTTGTCAGATGTGGGTACTGAAGTTTCAGCTCAGACAATACGGCGCACACTGCGTAATGAAGGCCTCCATGCCAGAACTCCCAGGCGCACCCCCTTGCTGTCTCCAAAGAATAAGAAGAGTCGACTGCAGTATGCCAAAAGTCATGTGGACAAACCACAGAAGTTTTGGGATAGTGTTCTGTGGACTGATGAAACAAAATTAGAACTATTTGGGCCCATGGATCAACGCTATGTTTGGAGGAGGAAGAACAAGGCCTATGAAGAAAAGAACACCTTGTCTACTGTGAAGCATGGCGGGGGGTCAATCATGCTTTGGGGCTGTTTTGCTTCTGCAGGTACAGGGAAGCTTCAGCGTGTGCAAGGTACCATGAATTCTCTTCAGTACCAGGAGATATTGGATGACAATGTGATGCAGTTCGTCACAAACCTGAGGCTTGGGAGATGTTGGACCTTTCAACAGGACAATGATCCCAAGCATACCTCCAAGTCCACTAGAGCATGGTTGCAGATTAAAGGCTGGAACATTTTGGAGTGGCCATCGCAGTCACCTGACTTAAATCCGATTGAGAACCTCTGGTGGAATTTAAGGAAAGCAGTTGCAGTGCGCAAGCCTAAGAATGTGACTGAACTGGAGGCTTTTGCCCATGACAAATGGGCGAAGATACCCGTAGATTGCTGCAAGACACTTGTGTCAAGCTATGCTTCACGTTTAAAAGCTGTTATAACTGTAAAAGGATGTTGTACTAAGTACTAAGATTGAATGTCACTTGGGGGTTGAATAAAACTGATAATGATGTGAGCACAGAAAAGACATTTGTGGTTATTTCATTATAAATGTTATGTTATATTTGTCTGACCTACACGTGCCTCTTTGATTTAATTGTAAGCAAGATGACTGAATGATCAAAATCAATGTCAAACTGGCCAAAACACTCAATTTCAGTGGGGGTTGAATAATTTTGAACACAACTGTATATATCCATCATAGGGAAACTTCTCCATTCCCATACCCCAGATTTCGAGATCCTTCAATTTCTTCAGGGGTATATGCTTCAAATATTTCTGATAGAAGTCGTGGTAAATCAGCGTTACTTGAGCACCTGAATCTAAAAGAGGCTTAGTATAGACTCCTTCCACTTGAACTGGGATGATGGGCGAAGGACCTATCAACTTGTCAGGGAACTTTTCGTAGCAGCAGGAGAGGTAGACCCAGTCTGTTGTACTCTAACCCTTGTCCTCATACGTGGTGACTGCGGGTGTACATTGTCTTTCCGTGATGTAGGACAAGACCTCCAGGGAGAGGATCTCCTAGGCACATATAGAGACCCTCCCTGTCTCCATTCCGGGCACTGAGCCTTGAAATGGCCGAATTCTCTACAGGCGAAACATCTTCCCCACGAGGATGAGGGCACACTTTCTTCCTGTGGCTCATTTGAAAATCCCCTGTCGGAGACCACAGCAACCGCTGCTGTTCGTATATCTGAGAGAGACTTCTGTATTTCAGTCTGCATTTCTGCTACTTTCAAGATTGCCCGGCATAGGTCCGTGTGTGTCTGTTCCATCTTAACTTGGGCTTCTTCTACTTTCTTGAGAGTCTTTTGTATCTCACCATACACCTGGTTTGACGACTTTTGAGTTATCTCCGGCTCATATGTCTCTTCCGGATCATCTTCATCTGATGAACACTCGTTATACTCTATGGGTTGCGCATAGACCTTTTCTCCCCTTCTTCCAAGCTTCTCTTCCAGAAGGGCTTCTTCTTCCCGAACAACTCGAATCAGTTCCAGGTAATTTAACTCTTTATTACCTTCTCGAGTCTTCAGTTGCAACATCACAGGATCCAAGGGTAAGGCACCTTTCAATATCTGACGCATTCTAACCTGATCTACTGTAGTGGAGTCTGTTCCTTTCTTCAACAGTACTTGGTAAAGTATCTTATCCAGGCGCCTCATGTATTCTGTCATCTTCTCACCCCTTTTCTGGTAAGTATGCTCATACTGGTACATAAGCTCAGCAGCCTTTTCCGTTCGCCCGAAGACTTCCTGTAATATGTTCAGGTAATC
Source organism: Leptobrachium leishanense (assembly GCA_009667805.1). Taxonomy (NCBI): domain Eukaryota; kingdom Metazoa; phylum Chordata; class Amphibia; order Anura; family Megophryidae; genus Leptobrachium; species Leptobrachium leishanense. The sequence continues at coordinate 232,775,931 of CM019067.1, forward strand.
TAGAGCAGTACAGTCTCTCTTACTCAGCTTCAGATTCCTGACAGCCTCTGACGCAGGTCCCTTTAAGCTCTCAGTAATTCTTTGCTTCTTCTGCGCTTCAGAGACGTCCCACTCATCCAGAGCCTGCATCGCTTGTTCTACCCATTCTTCGAAGGTTTCTTCTCCCACCGGAGTTGGCAAGTTTCCTGAAAATTTTTCCAACTTCCGATATCCGAAGCTGATGTAAGAAGGGTGAGCCCTCTGACACTTAACCACGAGGTCTCCAATAGCAGCAATGAACTCCGGCCCGATCATGGCCAGCGGGCTGGATGCAGGAATGTTCGCTGAATCACCACGTGGCTTACTTGGCTGGAACAGACGAACTTCCACGTCGTCGGTTAGCTGTATACTCACGCCCTGAAAACACACAGGAACACCCTTTCTCCACTCAAAAAGAACATACGTGTGAGAAGTCTCTGGGTTCACTTTAATGTCCGCTAGAAACCCCCGATGGTCAGGTGCCAACGCTGCCACGGCCAGGCGGATCTGCTCTTCTGCCCAGGTGTCTACAGGAATATCCATTACTACACTCAACTCTAACTGGCCACCATGTGCTTTACACCACTCTGCTGCTTCGTCTGGATCCATATTTAACCATTTAAATGCGTTTTTTCCAGAAACTGAATCCCGGAAACGAGCCCCCACGTGTAGAGCTCACTCCCGGAGGAGCCGCTGAAATTGAACCTCGGGTCAGTCTCCCCGCACTAGGGAATAAATATACTCCAGCACCGTCGTGGATTTTATAAATTATATCGTTTACTAGAATAAATGGCATATAATGAATAATACGGTATACGTAGATATATTTACAGTACTTCGTAATGCGGGAAACGCGCAGCGGAAAAAGAAATACAAGGCTTCGTAATTCGAGAAACGCGCAGCGGAAAAGAAAGGAAATATATATCTTTACTCCCCTTAGTGGTTGGGGAGTGAGTCCCGTACAGGTTATGTCCCAAGAATGTAGGTGTGTGTGTGTATTGGTACCCGGGTACAATATTCAACTGGCCAGTGAATTATGTATGAGGTATCTTCGACTAGTCAAGTTGGGGCCCTGTGGGTTTTGAAACAAACAGCAGCGTGCTTTCTATTTTCACAATGGCCTGGAAGGCCTCTCACCCATCCGCCCGATACTTGGTGCTCTGCTCGACCCAGGACGTCTCTCCGCTCGATTTTGACTGTGATTTTATGGGTTACCGGATCCGCTGTCTTGCTTTTCTGTAACTGCCGCAAGATGTCCAGCTCACCGCCTGCACTGCCTGTCTGATCGATCTGCAGTGCTCCTAACTCGGGGTCTTCCAGCTCACTCGATATCAGCGTGGGTATTCTGGTGAATCACTGGGTCTTCCTCTTGTAAGGCTGAATAACCCCGTCTTTATCTCTGTCAGGCCCCAGCTGCGCTCCGGCCTGGTCACTGTCAACTGTCACGTTCTGCAGCACTGTGTCTTGCTTCTCTCACTCCCTGGCGCGCTCTGCCAGCTCTCTCCATGAGGCTCAGGATGTCAGCGTCTATGTTCCACCCACTTCCTGTGTCCGCTCCCAAAGCATGCCGGGAAATGTAGTCCCAATGTTCAGTGTCTTCTGTGTTTGTCCAGCATAATCTTACCATGGTCTCTGTCTCCCTCTGGTGGCCATTGCAAGTAAATGCAGCAGAACTGTCTTTTTAAACACAGCGTTACACTATCATACAATTATGATCAATAGAGACCCACACACGAAGTACGTCTGCACAGAAGTGCGGACGCGGCAAACGGACGTAAGTTAGACAACAACGTAAACCGCTATAACGGACGTGTGGAGTGCGCCACGTCCGCATAGCTTTGTGTGTGAATGATGGAACGTAGTCAGACGTACTGTATTTTTAACGTCCAGCATTTTTGACGGACAAAATGTTTTTTTATATTAATTTTATTTCCCATCTACATCAGTCAAAAAAACCAGTCACAAAAACGGACTGTGTGGCCACTACCTTGTCGTCAGTCAGAAAGTACGTCCATTGTGCACAGGCGCACAGTCCGCACAGAATGCGTTCATCTGACCCTAGCCTAAATAGGAGATTCAGGGCTGATTGCACACCTGCTGATGCTGCTGGAGAACCCGGCAAGGAAAGTCCAGCCAGACAGCACTTTAAATGCAAGACCTGTGCTGTCACTGTTTCTTGCCACGGCAACGGCTAGCTTTTCCTAGATTGCTGGGGAATATCAGGTAGGGGTCTTGACAGCCTTCCTCGCTGGCCGGCCGCTGAGTGAATTACTGACCAATCGCGTCTGTGGGTCACTGATGTAGGTGGGGTGCCGCGTGATGACACGGCATCCCGCAAAGATCAAAATGAGACGCCTGAGCCCTGGTTCCTTGCCCTGACGTGGTTCTCCCTCCACAGTGCTACCCTTGTGATTTTCTTACTGCTCACTTGTGTAAGACCTCTGACTTAGCTAACAATTTCTCCTGACTGTTAACCCCTTGGCTCCTGACTGACAATCCGCTCTGGTATAAGAACACTGGCATTTGGCTAATGACCCGCTCTGGTATAACGACCCCTGACATTCAACTGATGACCCGCTCTGGTATTACAACCCCTGGTATCTGGTTCACTTGTATTCTGGTAATAACCCCTGGTGTCTGTTGTTCTGGTACGTTCTATGTTTGGAACATTCTATGTTTGGAAATAGATAGAAATCTGGCCACTTCATGGACCAGCAGTGTAGGATAGCTTGTCTGCATACAGGGATTAGGGATGAGCCGAACACCCCCGTGTTCGGTTCGCATTCGAACTCGAACAATTTCAAAAGTTCGAGTTCGGACGCGAACACGATCCGAACTCAATGCAAGTCAAAGGGACCCAAACGTTCGAGTTTTAGAGTGCCCTCCAAGAGGGCATATATGCTAGATATTTGCCATAAAAGGTGTATGGGGGTCTGGGTAGTGCCCTGGGGACAGGATACATGGACAAAAAGTAAAAAAAAAAGTTTTTAAAAGGAACAATGAGTTTTCCATGAAATAAAGGTTAAGAATAAAAAGGAAAAATTCCTTCAATTATCGTGCCTAGGAGGTCCCCATAACCTGCCCATGAAGTGGCGGATTTGTAGGATGTATAGAAACATTTAAAAACAAAAAAATGACATTTCAAATGACGGTAAATGGTTTTCCTTTAATCTATTCATAAACAACTGCTTCGGGCGGCAGCCTGTATGAAAAGAGGAGAAGTTTTAGGACACGCAGAACAAGTTTAGTGATTTTTTTGGCTAAATTATGGTGAAACTAATGCAGGCTTTGGATGAAAAAAACAGGTGCTTTAAAATTGGGCCTCTAGTGTTGGCAACAGTGCCGTCACACCGTAACCCCTCTGAGGTATTGTGGAAGAGTGCAGGGTTGGACCCTGCGGTCAAATATTAAAATGATATGAATCTGGTACAGGCGTCAGTGCACCCAAATATTTTGCCTTTGTTGGCAGCAAGTGCCTTCACACAGTAACCTCTCTGTGGTATTGTGGAAGAGTGCAGTGGTGGACCCTGCGGTCAAATATTAAAATTATATGAAACTGGTATAGGCGTCAGTGGCAGTGCACCCAAATATTGTGCCTTTGGTGGCAGCAAGTGCCTTCACACTGTAAGTACCCCCTCTGTGGTATTGTGGAAGAGTGCAGTGGTGGAGGTTTTGGGAATGCAGAAGAGATCCCCTATCAGTTATGTCAGCATCAGGGGATTGATAGCTGCTGATCCAGGATTGATTCATTTTTATAAATGTCAGCCGGTCTACAGAGTCGGTGGACAGACGCACTCTTTTGTCTGTGACAAAACCTCCAGCGGCACTGAAGTCCTTTCGGAAAGCACGCTGGATGAAGGGCAACCTAGTAGCTCCATAGCATATTGGCTAAGTTCTGGCCAGTGATCCAATCTCAACACCCAGTAAGCCAGTGGATCATCTGCTGTAAAGGTATCCAGGTCTGCCCCTGCCCCTAGGTACTCCTGCACCATACGGTGAAGACGCTGGCAATGGGTGCCTACATTTGACGTCCCTGGGCGTCGTGGACTAAAAAAATTTAAAAAGGCATCAGTCAAGTGGCCCCGGCCTTCACCGCTCTTCCTCTGATCATCCGCAGCCTCAGAAGCACCTGGGTCATCACTTGGTAACCTACCAGTGCCTGGAAAGGTGTTACACAAGTGTCACTTTAGAGCGTCCTCAAGTTGTTTCATCCTGTCCTCCCTCTGTGCGGGCAGGATGAGCTCTACAACTTTACCCTTGTATCGTGGATCAAGAAGGCTTGCCAACCAGTAATGATCCCTCTCCTTGATAGCACAAATCCTGGGGTCCTTTAGCAGGCTTTGCAGGATAAGGGAGCCCATGCAGCATAGGTTGGAGGTGGCATTAGCTTCCGAGTCTTCCTGGTCAATGAGGATGACCCCACCGTGCACTTCCTCCTCCAAGCCACGTACTAGTCCTTGGGTTTCTGGGCACACAAACCCTCCCTTGAGGAATCCCCACCTTCAATGCCCCCACTACTTAAATATTCCTCGTCTGATCTGAGGACCCGCTGGAATGCTGTCTGCGGAAAGACTGGGGCCCTGAGAGCTAAGGAAGGCCTCCTCTTCCTCCCGCTGCTCTACCTCTAGTGCCACATCTATAATTCCCTGCAGAGTGCGCTCCTGCAGGAACACTAAAGGAATTGTGTCACTGATGCATGCACTGTCTCTGCTCACCATCCTCGTTGCCTCCTCAAATGGTGACAGTACAGTGCATGCATCCTTGATCATAAGCCACTGCGGGGGCGGGGGAACCAAGTTGACCTGAACCTGTCATTGTGCCATACTCACACAGGTACACATTGATGGCCCTCTGCTGCTTCTGCAGATGCTGCAGCATTGCCAATGTTGAGTTCCACCTGGTGGGCATATCACAGATCAGTTTGTGGGAAGGTGGAATTCTCTTTGAATTTCTGCCAGGCGAACACTTGCTGGGAATGACCGTCTGAAGTGGCTGCAGACTTTTTTGGCCTGGCTGAGAAGCTCTGCCAGCCCTGGGTAGCTGGTTAGGAAACGCTGTACCACTAGATTTAGGACATGTGCTAGGCATGGTACATGCGTCAATTTACGCTTGCGTAGGGCGGAGAGAAGGTTGCTGCCATTTTCACAGACGACCATTCCCAGCTGAAGCTGGCGTGGTGTTAACCATCTTTGTGCTTGCCCCTGCAGAGCTGACAGAATTTCTGGCCTGGTGTGGCTCCTGTCCCCTAAACAAACCAGCTCAAGCACAGTATGGCATCTTTTTGCTTGAGCCATTGCGTAGCCCCTGCCATGCGTCGGTTTAACTGCCACTTCGCCAGAGACAGAGAAGGAGGAGGAAGAGGTGGTGGAGCAGACAGACCTCATATAAGCAGCTTTCTGGAGGCGTGGTGGATGAACAAGCTCCAGCACAGAGTCCCGTCCTGGATCCCCCCAGCTGCAAGCAGAGTTACCCAGTGTGCCGTGAAGGAAATGTAACGGCCCTCTCCATACTTGCTGGACCACGTGTCTAAAGTCATGTGCACCTTGCTGCTGACTGCCTTTCCCAATGACTCCATAACATTGTCTTCCACGTGCTGGTATAGTGCTGGAATGGCCTTCCGTGAAAAGTAATGGCGTTTTGGAACCTGTCACTGTGGTACAGCACATTCGACAAATTCACGGAAGGAAGCAGAGTCCACCAGCTGGAAAGGCAGCAGCTGTAATGGAAGTAATTTTGCTAAGCTGGCATTTAGATGCTGTGCTTGGGGATGGTTGGGACAATATTTTTTCTTATGCTGCAGCAGCTGGGGCAACGTAATCTGACTGCGTAAATCTTCAGCTGATGGGATGCTGTCACATTCTCAGGAAGGACCTGGTACACCCATTACTGTAGTATCATCCCTGTCAGTGGAGGTTGTAGGCAATGACATGGCAGGACATATAGCGGGGGTAGAGACAGATGAGGAGGAGGAGGACCTATGCAAAGTGTTGTGCCAACAGGATGCGTGGCAGGTGGTCATATGTCACCTCAAGCATGTGGTACCCAAGTGTCTGTTGTCTTTCCCACGCTTGATCCTCTTCCGACATAGCTTACAAATAGCAACGCTGCAGTCTGCTGCACATGTTGAGAAGAACTCACAGACAGCAGAGATCCTGGACGTGTGCTGCGAGACAACAGCGCTCTGCACCTGATTAGCTCTGACATGACTATGGTTGGTCATAGAGGATGTTGTGCCTCGTGTTTGTTGTGCCTCCTCCTCCTTCTCACTTGACTCCTCTGTTCGATCAGGCACCCAGGTGGAGTTAGTGACCTCATCGTCATCACCCCCTATCTCCTCGTCACTGGAGCCAACCTCGCAATATGCTGCAGCTGCTGGGGGAACATGAGTGCCAGTTCTTTGTGTGTCACTGGCACCCCCTCCCTCTAGGCTGATTATACTCCTTTCCTCAACCTCAGAGTTTGAATCAGAGCACTGGACTTAACGTCCGTCATAGCATAAAATTATGATCAATAGAGACCCACACATGAAGTACGTCCACACAGAAGTGCGGTCGCACAATGCACGTGGCACTGGACGCAATTTAGGAGCGTCAAACTGCTAGGACGGACGCACAGAGTGCGCCATGTCCGCATAGCTTTGTGTGTGAGTGATGGAATGTAGTCAGACGGACTGCATTTTTGACGGACAAAATGGTTTTTCATATAATGCATCAATTTATTTCGTTTTACATATTAATTTTATTTCCCATCTACATCAGTCAAAAAAATTTCAGTCAACATAAGTGTGGTGTCTACAGTATCATCAGTCAGAAAGTATGTCAGATGTGCACGGACGCACAGTGTGCTCAGAATGCGTTCGTATGACATTAGCCTTACCTGTGTACCCAAAGATCACTGTACTTGTTCCACTGCCCAACCTATAGCCAGTGCCTCCCCGGCCATTTACCTCCACGTGCCTCCCTCCTGCCAGGTGATATATGGGTACTGCAGGTGCTTGTGTGGATGCTGCAGGGTTGCGTTTGGGTGCTGCAAGGTATAGTCAAGGCCGGATTTGCATCGTCGGTAGGCACAGAAATGTGAAGCGCCCCTAATCCCCCCAAACAAAAAAAGAAACATGCCAAATAACTTTTTGTTATAAGAAAAAAACATGAAAAAAATTGAAATATAGTTTCTCTCTGCGCTCAAATCAAAAGAAGGGGCAGAATCTGTTGCCTTGGTTGAGTTAGTGCAGTGGCATTGTGTGTTTTATATGTAACATCATATATTGCCTCTGCCGCAGAATAGAGAAAAAAATACATTTTGCATTTACTTTTTTTTCAATGTTTTATTTTTACACATTATATGGTCATATTTAGCATCACTGTAAAGACCAGACTCTGACTTTCCCACTGACACCTCATTTAACATTGTGCGGTGTTGTCAGGACTCACCTCTCCAGCGGGGGGGGGGGGCCAGCGAGCTGGGTGTCATGGCGGCGGACGTCTGGTGCGACGGCTCAGCCTGGTGTTTCCAACACGCCAGCAGCTGTCTGGCGTCTGCAGCACTCCTGCGCTGGCTGGGTGCCTGGCCCGGGCTTCTCCCCCATCTCGGCCGCCTGGGAATCTGTGGAGGAGGTGCTGAACATGGCTATCACCATGCAGTCAAGGTTTTTGAGGTGTTTTTTTTATTCTGTAACAGACCTTTTTATTATTTTTTTTAAAGGACCTTTTTTATTATTTAGACACATTTTAATTTTTTTTATTGGTTTAAACACCTAGGGCTATATTACAGTCTTCTCAAAAAACCCTCGCGCAAATGAAAATCTTTGCGCCAAGCGTTAAACTTTTGCGCGCGCAAATCACCACTGGAATTACAATCCTCGCGCGTCTTTTCATCCGGCGATCAATAAAGTGTGCAAACAGGATGCACCCAAATGCTCGCACAGTACCGTTGCGCGCAAAAATCAGTGTGCGCACCACGGCCCCATCTGACGACCAGAAACTACAAAAGATTCGGACGTTTTTGGAACAATTGCCACTCCGATCGCTGACTCAAATGCAGGCAAACGCGCTGGCGACCCCAATTACTGTTGAGGAGATCCTCCCACTCCTGAAAGATCTCCGGACATCTAAAGCCCCAGGCCCGGACGGGTTTAGCCCCCTGTATTATAAGAAATTCCGAACTCAATTGGCCCCACTCCTAGTTAATATGTATAACGGCTTCCTGGAAGGCAAACTCCCACCCAGAGAGCTGTTGGCCGCATCCATCGTGGTGATCCCCAAGGAAGGGAAGGACCCCTCTACTTGCGCTAGCTACCGCCCAATATCACTACTGAATGTAGACATGAAAATTTATGCAAAGTTCTTTTTTTTTTTATTGTAATAAATTTTTATTGAGATATAAATTGCATACAGAACAGAGATAACGTTGTAACAATTTCTTGTGCAAGAAAAAAGCAATATCAGTATCTATACATAGATACGCGGCAATTATAATAAACATATCTCAAAACTTTTATGTGTCTTCATACCAATTGAATATTGCTTTCAATATACAGTTATCTACAAAACAATTTAAGGTCTGTAAAGCTGGTGGGGTGATAGGGTGGGTGTAAAATAGGGGTAACATGTTTAAACGAACAATGGGGAGGTGTAGTTGGTGTGAGAAGGTGGGTGACCTGCGGGGAACAGGTATTTATAGAGTAAGGTATGGCAGTTATGTGCGAGGGCGGGCCTCTGACCAGTAAAACCATCTGCGTAGGTGGGTTGCACTTGTGCCTGATGCAGTATGTATTAACTCTTCAATGTCCTGAATGTTATGCACTTCTTGAAGCCATTCTCGTATAGTTGGTACATTAGGGAATTTCCAGTGTCTGGGCAGTACGGCCTTTGCCGCGTTTAGAAGCCGTATTTTTCGAGTGTGCGTCTGTAATCCGAAGGCTCGGCAGTGGTGTGCAGCAGTAACATAGCTGCTGGTGTAAATTCCGGCGGAGGTGATGAGACTTTGCAGATGGTGTCGTGGACAGCTCGCCAGTATGATTGAATTTGGGGACAGGACCACCACATGTGTAACAAGTCAGCTTGTGGCGACTTGCATTTCCAGCATGATCCATTACTGTTAGGGTCAAAGATTGCCAGAGTTTTAGGTGGGCGATACTACTGAGATAGGAGCTTGTAGGCTGTTTCTTGGGATTTGGTGGCAGTGGAGCAAGAGGTGGTGAGGAGGGAGATTTGATTCCACTCCTTATCAGTGAAGGACATGTGGAGGTCCTCTTCCCATTTGGCTCGGTAGGATGGGATAGGGTTTGTGAGGTTTTGTAGTAAGCCATATAGAACTGATATACCGTGAGATGGTGGGTGTGGTCTTTGAGCCAGAATTTCAAATTGAGTCAGAGGACGGGTGAACTGAGATAGGGGGGCTAAATAGCGTATGTAAGACGTGAGTCTATGATGGTGGAAAATTGTCAGGAATGATTGCAGTATTGGTAGTGGGATGTCTTCTGGGGACTTAAAGGTATTGCCATCTATGAGACTGGTAGCAAGTATAGAGTGTGGGATGTGTGCTTGATCCGGTTGAATTAGTCTCCGGGAGAATGCAGGTAAATAGCAGAGAGGTAAGAGGGGTGACGGCCATGGGGCAATGGGTGTGGTGTGTTGGAGTGACTTCCAGACACGCAGAGTGGCCGAGATAGTTGGGTGAGGTGCGACTCGGTAGGTAGCATTTGTGCCGGATAACCAGGGCAGAGAGGCCAGTGGGCTGTCCGCCAGCTTTCGTTCTAGGGGGATCCATAGTTTGTTTTCATGGCCTGATGTCCATTCAAGTATGCGCAATAAATGCGTGGCTTGGTAGTAGCGGAGTGCATGGGGTAATGCTAGACCGCCTGCAGATTTTGCTGCGGTTAGGAGCGCAAAGCGTAACCGTGGTTGTCGTTTATTCCAGACATAGGAGGTGAACCTAGTTTGTAAGGATCGAAAAAATAAGTTTGGTACAGCTATTGGCAAGGTCTGAAACAAGTACAGTAGTCAGGGGAGTATGTTCATTTTTAGGACGTTAATGCGTCCCAACCACGTGACATGGGGCAGTGCCCATTTGGTGAGGTCTGTCGTAATGGTGTGTAGTAGTGGGAGGTAGTTTGCTGAATAGAGGTCTGATGTGTCAGCTGTGAGGGAAATGCCCAGATATTTAAGAGATGACTTGCACTATTGAAAGGGGAAAGAGGTTTGCAGTTGGGTGCGAAGCGGGGGGGATGGTGAGACCCAATATTTCCGATTTCGCCATGTTAATCTTGTAGTTGCTAATGGTACCATATTCTCGTAGTAGAGAAATGAGGGCGGGGAGGGAGATTAGCGGTTGGCGTATGAAAAATAAATCGTCGGCATATGCTGCCACTTTATGTCGGTGATCTGCAACCTCGAAGCCGTGGATCGAGGGGTCTGTTCGAACTGCCTGCAATAAGGGTTCGAGTGAGAGCGCGAAAAGTAAAGGTGAAAGAGGGCATCCCTGTCTGGTGCCATTTCGGATGTGGAAGGGAGGGGTGAGCGTGCCGTTTAAGTTAATGCGTGCAGTGGGGTTAGCGTAAAGGGAGCCAATCCATGCTAGTATGTTGGAGCCGAATCCCATCTGCTGGAGGGTGCAAAACAGATAGGGCCAACTGACCCTGTCAAACGCCTTCTCGGCATCAGTCGACAGTAGAAGGGAAGGGACAGAACGGGACTCAGCGGCAACATGTATGAGGTTCAGGGCTCTGACTGTGTTGTCCCTGGCCTCTCTCCCTGGTATAAATCCAGTTTGGTCCGGGTGTACCAGTCTGGGGATGTAGCGAGCCATCCGTAATGCCAGGGCTTTGGCAAATAATTTTAAGTCTTGGTTCAGGAGTGATATGGGACGGTAGTTATCGCATAAGTCATGATCTTTGTTAGGTTTGGGTATTAATGTGACGGTGGCAGAGAGGGTTTGAGGGGGTAAGGCATGGGGGCGCTGCGCGAGCGTATTAAAGGCTTGCAACCACGCGGTAGTCAAGGTGGGTAGGAATGTTTTGTAATATCGGAGGGACAAACCGTCTGGGTCTGGTGTCTTGCCGGTAGGGGTCAATTTGATTGCTGTGTGTAATTCTTCGTCCGTTAAAGGGGAATCTAGTGCCTCTCGCATGAGTGGTGTTAGCTTAGTGTGAGTGTGTGTCTCCATGAATTTGTGCATGTTAGCTGCGGAGGATGATTGCTGGTCTGTAGGAAGGTTGTATAGGTCTGTGAAGTGGTCGTGGAAAAGGGATAGCATGTCTTGCGGTAGCGTGACGTGTGTGCCCTGTGGGGTGCGTAATCTGGAGATGTATAGTTTCTCTCTGTGGGTTCTAAGTGCGCGCGCTAGTAGCCGTCCACATTTGTTACCATGCTCGTGAAAGGTCCGGCGAGTAGTGAGGAAGGCTTTGTGGGCAGTTTTGTTTAAGAGTGCGTTCAGTTCGGAGCGAAGCTCCAAAAGCTCCGCGTAGACTGTGTCATCCACATAGAGCTTATGGGATCTTTCCAGTGCGTGAATGCGTTGAATAAGTGTGTCTCTTTGAAGGGTGTGTTTTTTTTTGATTGAGCCTTGCTGCATCAGGTAACCTCGGATCACTGCCGTATGCGCTTCCCATATGATTTGAGGTGAGGTGTCAGGGGTGGAGTTTTCAGTGAAATATTGCTGGAGAGTCTGGAGGGTGCCTCTGTCTGATCATGGGGTCATTCAGTAAAGTTTCATTTAGGCGCCAATTTCTGTCTTTAGGACGTACGAGAGGGGAGTTAAGTGTGAGTAGTACCGGGTGATGGTCTGACCACATCATCGGGCCTATATCTACCGATTCGAGGAGGTGAAGGTGTCCAAATGGTAGGAACATACAGTCCAGCCTCGAATAGGACTGGTGCGGGGGGCTGTAGAAGGTGTAGTCTCGTGTGGTGGGATGTGTGGCACGCCAACAATCGATTAGGTGGTGTGAGTCGAGTGCCGAGTGAGTTTGTCGCAGTACGGAGTGTGGAACGCTCGTTATACCCCGTGATGTGTCTAAGCGTGCATCCAATGGGAGGTTAATATCTCCTCCAATAAGTACGATTCCTTCCTGAAAATCAGCACGAATACGCAGCATAGAGCGTAATACCTTGTGTTGTTTTCTGTTCGGCAAGTAAATGGAGGCGAAGGTATAAAATTGTCCCCCTAGGGAACCCTTTACAAAAGTGTATCGGCCGTCCTGATCCAGTTCCGTGCCTGTGACAGTGAGGGGGAAGTCCCTGGAGAGGAGAACGGCCGTGCCGCATACTTTGCCAGCAGTGGAATTACTAAAAAAGCCGACTGGGTATTTTAGATTGCGCATTTGTGGTGCCTTACTCGCTTCAAAATGTGTTTCTTGCAAGAGCACCACGTCTGCGTGTGTGGATCTGAAGTCCCGGAGGGCCATATGCCTCTTCTCCGGGATGTTCAGTCCTTTGGCATTGATCGAGGTGATTTTAATGGGTCTAGGTGCCGTAGCCATGTTACCAACTAGGGAAGGGGGTAGACGTACAAGAGAAAAAAGGGGGGTTTCAGGGGGGGTGAAGAGTGTGTGCCTAAGTGAGACAATGCACTACCACAATATGCGGGGGTAAGTGCGTGTCGCACTATTCTGTACAAAGGCACGTTCTCGGGGGCAGGAGCAAGCGGCAACCGAGGGCAACGTGTTTACAAAATAGGAAATGCAGACGTATGCAATCAACGTAATAATTATCTAAACAGTTAACTGTAAACCAGAAGAAGGAAAAAACTCGGGCCTAGAGGCCCGCTCTACATTTAGTATTAGCATGCCGCCGACCTCAGCATGTAGCGCTGTGCTGGTCTCCTCCTGGGTAGGAGTCTGCATCGTGGGAGATGCGTGTGCAGGCCGTGTCCATTACTCACGCAGTCTATTCGGTGTTAATCGGGCCAGAGTCCAGAAAAAGAAAAACGGGGGAGACATGCAATGTAATCGTCAGGGAGACTTACGTATCTCAAGAGCGTTGTTCAGACGAGTGTCTTTCCTTGTACCTCAGCGAGTGGCAGATGTCAGAGTCAAGTCGGATGTGCTGTGAATTTGCTGGTCAGCGTGAGATGGTACAAGTAGCGGTCTTAAAAAGTGCAGGGGTCTCCGATTCTGGATCTAGCCACTGGTGTCGTTGGCCGCAGGATCTCCAGTCTCTTGAGCTATTAGGGATGGCGTCCTCTACTTTTGCTCAGAATTTGTAGGGGTAGTTGCCAGATGTAAGTCATCCATCTTGAGAATCATGGGGTGTAGTATTCCGCGTTGAGGAGTAGCGGCGGCGGCAAGGCCTCTGAGATCGCTGTGGCGCCCCAAATGAGGGGGCGTACATGCTCGTCAGGTCTGGCCACGCAAGTATGGTGTCTTTAGGTAATGAAACGGCTTCCAGGAATACCGGGAGGTCAAGTTCTGATCGCAAGATAGCTGGACCGTTTTCAGTGCGGACCTGTAGTCCGAATGGGAAGAGCCACTTGTATACGATGCGTCGTTCCTGCAAGGCCGCGGTGAGGGGGCGTAAAAGGCGCCTGGATTGTAGGGTCGCTGGTGATAAATCCTGATATAAGGAGATACTGGCGTCTTCAAACATTACAGTGCGAGATGCTCTGGCTGCCTCCATAATGTCCTCTTTGAGGGGATGTCGCAGAAGACAGCAAACCACGTCTTGTGGCGGTGCTTCGGGAGGGCCTTTAGGGTGCAGAGCTCTGTGAAGTCTTTCAAATTCGATGTCAGTGTCAGAGTCTCGTTGTAGTAGGCCATTAAATAAACGGAGTAGGGTGCGTTTCAGGTCAGATGGGGCTTGTTCCAGTTCAGGGAGGCCTCTTACCCGAATGTTATTCCTGCGTCCTCTGTTTTCTAGGTCTTCCAGGTGGCGTGTCATAGTCTGTAAGATGTGATGTTGAGACTGCAGGGCATTGGTGTGGGAGGTTGTGATTTCAGTGTGGCGGGCCTGTGCTGTTTCCACGTGCTGAACCCGGGTTTGCAGGCTGCCAAGTTCCTTCCTGATGGAAAAATGTGTTACGGAGGAGGCGCTAGGTTGGATAGATTGATAATTTAGGTAAAGATGCAGCCTACTGAGAGGGACACAAAACCTCGACTGAAATGTGTTGGAGATACGAAATGGAAAAGGGGTTACTCCAGTGGCGCAAGGGAAGTTGGTATACGTAAATATTCCGTGTAGATATAAAGACGGGGAAGAGTTTCAGGTTCTAGAGAAACAGTAGGTCCCAATTAGAGAAGCACAGTCTAAGAACAGACCACTAATAAAGTGCTATCTTAAGGTAAACACTAAGAGGTGCAAAATGCAGACACAAGTGCATATAGTACAAATGACAGCTAAAACGTTGAGCACGTCAAAAAGCGTACTGTGAAAAGTGCAACGGTTCCAAATGGGGTGAATCTTGAAAATTCGTTCAAAAAAAAGTTCATAAAAACAAGTTCATAAAAAACACATACTTCTTGTGCAAAGTGCAAATATAAAGTGCAATTAGAACAGCACAGAATAGTCATAAAAATCTAATTGGACAATGGTGGTCCAAAAATAGTGCAAAAGTCTATAGATATGAAGGTAGTCTGTGAGAAAAAAAGGCTTGTTTAGGACTGTAAGTAGGTCTCTCACTCTTTGCGTCCATGTATGGAAATCCTCAGAAAGAGAGGGAAGACGAATCTTATCCTTGATGTCCTAGTAGTTTCCACGTGAATTCCACGTTCTAGTGAATTCCACGTTCTCAGAATAAGAGGGAAAAGGAGAGAGAGAAAATAATAGTGCAATATTGTCTGGATTTGTTGATTGTGGAAATATGCAAGAAAAATGAACACTTACACTTTCCAGAGCCTATGTAATCCAGGCTCTGGTTTGAAGTGCACTGGGCCAAATATAGAGTGGCCTCTTCCCTTCTTTGGGAATTCACGTGGAAACTACTAGGACATCAAGGATAAGATTACAATTACAAATACATGGACGCAAAGAGTGAGAGACCTACACAGTCCTAAACAAGCCTTTTTTTCTCACAAACAGACTACCTTCATATCTATAGACTTTTGCACTATTTTTGGACCACCATTGTCCAATTAGATTTTTATGACTATTCTGTGCTGTTCTACTTGCACTTTATATTTGCACTTTGCACAAGAAGTATGTGTTTTTTATGAACTTGTTTTTATGAACTGTTTTTTTGAACGAATTTTCAAGATTCACCCCATTTGGAACCGTTGCACTTTTCACAGTACGCTTTTTGACGTGCTCAACGTTTTAGCTGTCATTTGTACTATATGCACTTTTGTCTGCATTTTGCACCTCTTAGTGTTTACCTTAAGATAGCACTTTATTAGTGGTCTGTTCTTAGACTGTGCTTCTCTAATCGGGACCTACTGTTTCTCTAGAACCTGAAACTCTTCCCCGTCTTTATATCTACACGGAATATTTACGTATACCAACTTCCCTTGCGCCAGTGGAGTAACCCCTTTTCCAAGTTCCTTCCTGATGCCTCTGATCTCTGTCAGCAGGGATTCCTGGAGGCTAGATGTTGAGGCCGCCAAATCCGTTTTGGTGGGCAAGGAGCTGAGGAGATGGTGGAGCTCCGGCATGGCCCAGGTGTCTGCAGTATGCGTGGGGGAGCTGGGGGCCGAAGAGGCGGGGGTCACCGCCATTTTGTCCCGCGATGGCACCAAGACTGAGTCTGGGATCGGCGTCAGAAACTGCCTGATGGAGCAGTTTTGCGGGTCCCCGGCGGGCTCCGAGGGGCCAGGAGTGGTCGGCGGCTTGCGGGCCTTGCCCATCTCGCAGTGGATGGGGTGCGGAGGGAGCAGAGCGGGCGATGTCGGCGGAGCTCCGGAGTCAGGCGGCCATTACTTTCGTATCGCAAGCCACGCCCCATGCAAAGGTCTTAGCTGCACGTCTGAGCCGTCACCTGCCATCCTTAGTACACCCTGACCAGGTCGGTTTTATCCCGTCTCGCGGAGCCCCTGATAATATTCGCTGCACGGTAAACCTACTCTCTATAGCGCACACTTCCAAACAACCATCGCTACTGCTTTCCCTCGACGCCGAGAAGGCCTTTGACAGAGTGGACTGGACGTATTTATGGGAGGTCTTGAGGCGGTTTGGTGTGGGAGGCAGGATGATAGGGGGTATTCGTGCGCTTTACACATCACCAACGGCCTCCGTTACGACTATGGGAGGGAGATCACGACCATTTGACATTCTAAATGGTACACGTCAGGGTTGTCCCCTGTCCCCACTTCTGTTTGCCCTGTGTCTTGAACCCCTGGCGGAACAGATACGACGTCACCCGGATATTTCAGGAATAGCAGTGGGTGACAAAAACTATAAATTGAGTCTTTTTGCAGACGATATCCTACTCACGATAACCCGACCCCTTCTTTCATTACCGAACCTATACAGTTGCCTTTCCTCCTTCGAGGCCCTCTCTGGCTACAAAATTAACATCGCCAAATCAGAAGCACTAAATATTTCATTGCCAGGAGGATGTTACACTCTTGCGGGACTCGTTTGCCTTTCATTGGTGCCCCCAACGACTTCAATACCTGGGGATTTATCTCTCCGCTCACATATCTCAGCTCTACGACGCTAACTATCCTGACCTGATTAAGCACATTAAATCCCTACTACGACAATGGTCCTCATACTCCATCTCTTGGATGGGCCGCATTTATGCTCTTAAAATGACAGCACTTCCAAAACTTCTGTATCTCTTCCGCACCTTACAGGTTCCCCTAACACCGACAATTTTACCCGACCTCCAGTCAGCTTTTTACCGTTATGTATGGCAGGGGAAGAAACCGAGAGTTTCCAGACTGATATTACGCCGTCCTAAACCCCATGGAGGCCTTGCGGTCCCTGACCTAGCTCTGTATTATAAATCGGCACAATTGACGCAACTTCTCCAATGGTCCTCTAGAAGGGGTAAGGTTTGTTGGGTCGATATAGAGAGCGAATGTATCGCCCCATCATGCTTATCACAGATACCCTGGAGACAGATCTCCCCGACAGAAAGATGTCGATTATTGTCCACCACTACTCATTCACGGTCTATATGGTCTAAGGTCAAATATCGGATGTCCCTCACCACCACTACATCAGGTCTGATGCCCCTGCGAGATAACCTGCTCTTCTCCCCATGGATTGGGGGGGAGGGCCGAGCTTTTACTTGGTGGCAGAGGAAGGGCTTTACGATGCTGGATGCGGTGCTATTACAGGTGAAATTCCCCTCTTGGGAATGCTTTAGAGAATCACATGATATCCCTCTGCGAGAGTTTCACAGATATTCTCAAATACGACATTTTGTATGTAGCCGCTTACCTATGGGCACCCCTGTAGTGACCCCATTTGAAAGACAGGTAATGAGAGGCTCAAGCACAGCAGGAGCAATATCCCAATTATATAATCTTCTCCGCCCATCTCTCGGGTACCCATGTTCGTACCAGTGCCTATGGGAGATAGATTTATGTCGCCAACTAACCCAGGAGGAATGGGAGGCGATAATGGAGTCCTCGATGGGGATAACAACATGTACTCTGATAAAAGAGAATTGCTATAAGCTACTCTCCAGGTGGTACCTAGACCCGGTCTGATTACAAAAAATTTACCCCGCACTAACCGGCTTGTGCTCTAGGGGTTGTGGTCTACGCGGAACGTTTTATCACATGTGGTGGGAGTGTGGACTGGTAACCATCTTGTGGACTTCAGTTTTTGCTATGATCTCCCGTGCTCTAGGTATGCAAGTCCCCCCTGATCCCGCTTTGGCCTTACTCAATAGCCCGTCAAGACGTCATGGATTATCACGCCCCACCCTTCGACTAGTCCACCGTATTTGTACATCTACCCGCATATCTATAGCTCGCTCCTGGAAACTGGACCTCCCCTCTGCACCGGAGATAGTTGCGAAGGTGTGGTATCTCTATAAGATGGAACGTCTTACAGCACAACGACACGCTCCCGCAATGCACTAAGATCTGGGAACCATGGCTTACGACTCAGACCAGTGGCGGAACTACCAGGGTCGCAGCGGTCGCACTTGCGACCGGGCCCTGGCAGTCCGCCACTTTAGGGGGGCCCAGCGGCCACTTTAGGGGGGCCCAGCGGCTCAGGCAGGCATTTGTCCCCGCAGCCATGTCAGTGCGCCTGCCCTGCTTCCCACATTCTATTGGAGCAGGCGCACGCTGCATTGGCGCCTCCCCCTGTCACGTGAAGGGGCGGCATCAATGTAACGTGCGCCTGCTCCAGTTGAATGTGGGAAGCAGGGCAGGGGGTGCTGTGAGCTGCGTCGCCTGTTTCCTTCTTGGCACACTCCAGCCAGCTGCACACTCCAGCCAGCTGCATCCATGGCTCTCTCTCTGAGCAGGAAGACCCAGCGCCATTCCCACTGACCCCTCTCTCCCTGGAGGAAGAACCATGGGCGATATAGGAGCCCCGAGTGCGGCCAGCAGCAAGGCACCCAGAGCTGAGGCCATCTGTCAGCCCTCTGGACTCCCTCCATTCCCTGCGATCCTCGCTCCCCTGGCCAGGTGAACAGCCTCTGAACAGGAACCAATGGATGGGAACATATTTCCGTGAAACCAATAGGTGAGAGCATTTCCTGTGGAATCAATGGGTGAGGGTGATAGGTGAGATTAGATTTCATGTGGAAACAACAGCTGGGAACATATTTCTTGTGGAACCAAACATTTGCAAACTGTTGCAGGGGGACACCTTTCTGGATGTACCGTTCTCTATTTGACGTGTCATGGAGTGCTGCAGTCTGCATTTGCAAAGGAGCTCTTTATTTCAGCTTTATATGAAAGTTAGGAGAATCCTCCAGCCAGGCCTCCCTGTAGTAATAAGAGGCCGATGAAGTAAGTCACCTCTTTATTCCTTCCATTACGTTAGGGGTTAATGGTGTTATAAACAGCCTCCCATTAACATAATATCCTCATGGAGGTATTGTTATTACAGCAGTTATTTCATATTGTTTATATTCCACTAGTATAAAGCTCTGTAATTCAATGTATAAAGCTTTATTTGCATTGACGTCATGCTGTGCCGACTCACCTGTAAAGTCTATACCAGTGAGCTGCACGTTGTATTAATTTTAATTTTTATTTATAGTTTTCATGGCACGGCGAGCCGGATGGGGAGTGTAAAGGTCAAACCTTCAATAAATGGCCCATTATCAGAGAATGCTTGGGGAGGTACTGGCAGCTACATTATCCTTATTAAATCAGCTAGTCCCTTTTAATTTAGGTCATCATGGTTATAGGCTCTGGCTTTTCTAACTAATGGAGCCTTAAATGCCCCATGTTTTATCACTCTTGCTCCTGGGGCATGGGTAAGGCTGAGTATGCCAGGCTCGGCCAGCGTGCCATACCCATGCAGGCATACAAGCCAGGCTCTCTGATAAGCCTGGGTCAGGGTTTTGCTGTGGATTCTGTACCTGCTCATACACCCCAGTGCTTCCTGTGAGTTGTATTGCTGTGGAGCTCTGTGATACAGTAATGTGCAGTGTGTATGACTGTATCACATAGCTCCACAGAAATAAAACTCACAGTAATGTGCAGTGTGTATGAGTGTGAGTTTTATTGCTGTGGAGCTTGTGATACGCTCATACACACCGCACATTACAGGGAGTTTTATTGCTGTGGAGCTCTGTGATACGCTCATACACACTGCATATTACTGTGAGATTTATTGCTGTGGAGCTCTGTAATGTGTGGATTACCGAAGGGGCTTTCAATATGGTGGTGACCTAAGGAAAAAAAATGTAAAAAAATTTTTTGAGGGGGGGGGGCCCTTCATGGATTCTCGCACCGGGGCCCTCAGGTTTGTAGTTACGCCACTGACTCAGACCATCCCGTAATCTGGTTTAGAACTGTTGGACCGAGAGACCTTGATCTAAAATAAATGTTTTTTAGGTATATATTTTTATTTTTCCCCCTCTTTTTTTTTTTTTAATTTCTCTTTTTTCTCCCTTTATTATTTTTGTTGTTATTAATGTCGTTTTATAATTGATTCGCATGTACTCTCGAGGCATCATTGTGTCTCAGGGATAGAAAGCAGGTTCAGTTTCTTTATTCTGTTTGTTTAATCTTGTTACTGCCTCCCTGAGATTATGCATTGCTCTATGGGCTTCCATGAGAGCCTTGTTGCTGTATTACTGAAAAAACAATAAAAATTGTGTTAAAAAAAAAAAAAAATCAGTGTGCGCACTGGTATTTTTCTCGCAATTCAGCAAATCAGAATTAAGTACCACAATTATCTCACATTAGGTTTTTGCGCCTGCCACAATCAATCTGAACATATATGCTGCAGCAATAATACATGCACACACAACTTCTCCATTTTATTGGTTTGGTATGAGTAGAATGTGTAACTATACTTTGCTGCATTTTCTTTTATAGGCTGGTGTATTTGGGTTTGGCCAGGTTGGTCAGATTTGCCATTAACACCAGCTTGTTGGAGTTGCTAAAATTATGTGCACAAAGGCTATGCGGTACCGCAAAATAGATTGTAATACCATCCTTGTATCAGCGCTCATTCGAATTTGTGCAAAGTCCCTGTATCAGATAGGAATGTGCGTTTCGGAATTTCGGAATTTTCACGAAATTTCCCGATTCGTGTTTTCGGATGCGGCCGAATTTCCGAAAATTTTTAGATCCGAAAATGGCAGATCCGAAAAGTTTTTCGAGCCGAAACGAAATATTTTCGGAATTTTCGAATGGACTTGAAATGTGTCAAATCGAAATTTATTGCTTTGAAACGAGGAGAACAGACGTTCCGAAAAAACCAAAATTTCCGAAATTACGAAAAGTCGATACAGAAAACGAGCAAAGTGACACGAAAATACGAAAAACGGTCGATATTCCGAAAACATGTACAATTCCGAAAAACGAAAATTTCCGAAATTACGAAAAGTCGATACAAAAAACGAGCAAAGTGACACGAAAATACGAAAAATGGTCGATATTCCGAAAAAAAAATGTACACGAAAAACGAGTCGAGCCGAATCGAAACAGAAATCGGTCGAAACGAGCCGAATTGAAAAGTTTAAAAATCCGAAACATCGAACCGAATCGAACCGAAAAAAAAAATCGGTGCACAAGCCTAGTATCAGACAGGAATTCAGTTTTAGACCAGTGCCTCTCAGTGTCGTTACTAAACTTCTCCGTAACCAAAAAATTAAATACCAGTTTGGACCTGATCAAATACCAGCAATGCTGCTTAAATCAGTGCACCGGCAATTGCAAATCCTGTCGCAACCCTAATCAATGAATCACTAGAGACTGGATACATACCCAAACTCTGGAAGACTGCGAGAGTGGTACCTATCCATAAAAGTGGTGACAGTACTTTGGTATCCAACTACCGTCCGATATCATTGCTCCCTGTAATGTCAAAAATTTGGGAAAAATTTGTCTACACACAATTACGTGATTATTATCAATATTGGAACTACTTAACCCTAGATCAATTCAGCTTTCGTCCAAATCACTCAACTACAACCACCTTTTTAAAAGTCTGTAATGATATCCAAGCTAGCATGGAGCAAAGAAACCTAACTGGAGCCATCTTCCTTGATTTTGCCAAGGCCTTTGACACAGTAGACCATGGCATCTTGTTAAAAAAACTTAAAAACTCTGGTATTGGTGATCGCACGCTAACCTGGTTCCAATCATATGTATCTGACCGATCGCAATATTTGTCCATTTCTGGCTGCTCCTCCCTCCGCCTCCCAGTCACTTGCGGTGTACCCCAAGGCTCAATACTCTGCCCCCTGCTATTCACGATATTCATAAATGATCTGCCTAACATCTGCAAAGCCTCAACTGTACACATGTATGCAGACGACACCGTAATCTATACCAGCAAACCAAACCTCCCGCAGCTGGAGCCAGTGCTGCAAGAACAATTCACAGAGGTAGAAAAGTGGATCAAACACAACAAACTTTTTTTTAAATACTGACAAAACTGTAACGATTGCTCTTTGGAACAGCACCTAAACTACACAAGTTGCAAAATCCCCATCTATGTGTTGGGACAAAATTAAATGACACGCTGACCACAGACACTGCTCTCAAATATCTAGGCATGTGGTTAGACCCAAATCTATCCTTTGGCTCCCACATCGAAAAGCTCTCATCTAAACTTTAACCCAAACTAGGTGCCCTGTGTGACGGAACGGCCGCCACAGGATTTATTTAGTTTAATTTCATTCTTATTTTGTTATATTTCGATAAAACCCTTTATTTATAGGAACTAATTTCCTTTGGTAGATTTAATGTAAAACTGTTGCTAGACTTCTAATTAATCATGTTTTTCCCCTGCACCATCCTGCTAGTTTATGCTCAGTTATATTGTGTGGTTTTAAATGTATTGTCAATTGCTCATTTTTAGTTTTAAATAGACTTATATTTCTTTAGTTAAATGTGGTTTTTAAAAACACTACCTGCCACTAGTGTCAAATGCTTTCCTTTGTATAGAATATACAATAGGTTTGAGTAATTTGTGGATTATGCAAAAGTGCTTTCTGTTTGGATATCTGTTATCTGTTTACCTGTTCTGAAAGGTTGGGAGTCACATTGTCTCAGCCACCCACTATCTGATTCCCTTTACAATGTTATGTAAATCACTGTATGTGATCACTGTGAGGTCAAGACTTCATCTGCATACAACCAGTGGACGCAAGTGAAGACTGAGAGGACCTGAGAGAAGTCTGCAATGGTCTTGGAACCAACCAATCAGAACCTGGGCTATGGCTAGCCCCTGTGCAGAATTCACTCCAGGGGTCTGGGGGCGGGCATGGGAGAGAACAATGGGACTGTACCATATAAAAGGACCGTGTATGTTCTGTTTTTCATTAAACTCATTCCTGTTTGAACCTTTACTCTTGCCTCGGCTAGTAATTGGGGATAATAGGGCTTGGGGAACCGCGACGCTGCAAGGACCGTGGAAAGAAACGCTGGACCACCGCCGAATCCCTACCGCCCGCTACCCCTGACTCTACACCCCCAGACCAGCTCGGCGCTGATGCGGATCTACCCGGGCAGGGTAGCGGGGATCCGCTACACCCTGTATAGAAACAAATCCTGCCTGAGACCCACGGTAAGAAAGCAAATTGTACAACAAATGCTTATGATTGATTATGGAGATGTAGTGTATGCAGCAGCCCCGCAAACGCACCTTCAAAAACTTACCACATTGTATAACTCATTCTGCCGCTTTGTGCTGCAATGTAACTACATGACCCACCATTGTGACATGTTAAAAGAGCTAAACTGGCCACCGCTGGAGTCTAAACGAACCCTTCACCTTTCCAACCTGGTGTTTAAGAGCTTTTCTGGGAAGCTGCCATCCTATCTGAATAGACTGCTTCCTCCAGCAGTTCTCTCATCCTATAATCTCCGATCCAGGACCTGCAGCTTACTTGCAATACCACAATACAAAAAGACAATGGCTCGGTCCTCATTTTCCTACAGAGCACCGCAGTTATGGAATAACCTCCGAGATGCCATCACATCTTCTCCCTGTCTAAAGTCACTTAAGAGCTCCCTATTAACATACCTCAATACGGAATGCACGTGTAAACATGTATCATAATGACAACAGACGTAACAGAGCCCCGTCTTGGATCCCTCCCAGCTGCAATCAGAGTTACCCAGTGTGCTGTGAAGGAAATGTAACGAGCCTGTCCAAGCTTGCTGGACCACGTGTCTAAAGTCACATGCACCTTGCTGCTGACTGCCTTTCCCAATGACTCAATAACATTGTCTTCCACATGCTGGTATAGTGCTGGAATGGCCTTCTGTGAAAAGTAATGGTGTTTTGGAACATACCACTGTGGTACAGCACATCCAGCAAATTCACGGAAGGAAGCGGAGTCCACCAGCTGGAAAGGCAGCAGCTGCAATGCGAGTAATTTTGCTAATCTGGCATTTGAACGCTGTGCTTGGGGATGGTTGGGACTATATTTTTTCTTACGCTGCAGCAGCTGGGGCAACGTAATCTGACTGCGTAAATCTTCAGCTTATGGGATGCTGTCACATTGTGAGGAAGGACCTGGTACATCCATTACAGTAGCATCATCCCTGCCAGTGGAGGTTGTAGGCAATGACATGGCAGGACATACAGTGGGGGTAGAGACAGATGAGGAGGACCTATGCAAAGTGTTGTGCCAACAGGATGCGTGGCAGGTGGTCATATGTTGCCTCAAGCACGTGGTACCCAAGCGTCCGGTGTCTTTCCCACGCTTGAGCCTCATCTGACATAGATTACAAATAGCAACGGTGGGGTCTGCTGCACATTTCTTAAAGAACTCCCAGACAGTAGAGTTCCTGGATGTGTGCTTTGAGACAACAGCGCCCTGCACCTGAGCAGCTCCGACATCTGATGCTTTGGACTAGTTAGTGCTATGGTTGGTCATAGAGGATGTTGTGCCTCGTGTTTGTTGTGCCTCCTCCTCCTTCTCACTTGACTCCTCTGTTCGATTAGGCACCCAGGTGGAGTCAGTGACCTCATCATCAATGTCATCACCCCCTATCTCCTCGTCACTGGAGCCAACGTGGCAGTATGTTGCAGCTGCTGGGACAACATGAGTGCCAGTTATTTGTGTGTCATCACTGGCACCCCATTCCTCTAGGTTGATTATACTCCCTTCCTCAACCTCAGAGATTGAATCAGAGCACTGTACTTTCTGCGCATCCTCAAGCAGCATATCATTGTCATTGTAGTCAAACAATTCAGCTGTGTGATATCCGTGTGTGATAGTGAGGCTACGGCAGAAGTAGCTGTGGACATGGAGGCTGCATTAGATGCTTTGGAAGCGGAGGTGGATTGTAAAGCACTACAAGCCTGGCTGGCAGAGGACTCGGAGGATGAGGATGGCCTGGTTAGCCAATCCACCAAAACCTCTGTATGTTTCTGCTGCTTAAGACGACCAGCACCAGTTAGAAAGGACAAGCGTGCCCCTGCAGAGGATGCACCACGTCCACGAGGACCAGAGGCACAGCCTCCCGACACAGAGGCTGATTGCCCTCTTATCTGTGCCTGGGAGCGTCTCCCTGTCCTTTTTGGTCTTTCTGACATGGTGAGTGATACATAGATTAAATATATACAGAACTCTGATTCAACTCTGGTATAAAGATTAAAGATTTCCAGAACTTTGGTATAACTCAGTGAGACACCCTGATAGCTGGCAGCCAGTGACAAGACACAGATTACAATTCCCAGAAACATCCTATAAATCAGTGAGACCCCCTGATGGGTGCCAGTGACAAGACACAGATCACCTCAATTCCCAAATATTTTGTAGAAATTACTGACCCCCCAAAATAGTTGCGGGTGGCAGTGACAAGACACAGATTACCTCAATTCCCAAATATTTTGTAGAAATTACTGACCCCCAAAATTCTGGGTGGCAGTGACAAGACACTGATTACCTCAATTCCCAAACATTTTGTAGAAATTACTGACCCCCCAAAATTCTGGGTGGCAGTGACAAGACACAGATTACCTCAATTCCCAAATATTTTGTAGAAATTACTGACCCCCCAAAATTCTGGGTGGCAGTGACAAGACACCGATTACCTCAATTCCCAAACATTTTGTAGAAATTACTGACCCCCCAAAATTCCGTGTGGCAGTGACAAGACACAGATTACCTCAATTCCCAAATATTTTGTAGAAATTACTGACCCCCCAAAATAGTTGCTGGTGGCAGTGAAAAGACACAGATTACCTCAATTCCCAAATATTTTGTAGAAATTACTGACCCCCAAAATAGTTACTGGTGACAGTGAGAACACACAGATTACCACAATTCCCAGATATTTTGGAGAAATTACTGACCCCCAAAATAGTTGCTGGTGACAGTGAGAACACACAGATTAGAACAATTCCCAGATATTTTGTAGAAATGAGACCCCCCCCCCAGTAGCTGGTGGCAGACGGCAGTGAGAACACACACTAACACAAGAACAATCTCCTCTCAAATCTCCTCTCAAACACGTGCTGAAGCGATGTGTGAAGCCTTATATAGTGTGCTGCGGGACTTAGCGCTGTGAGCCCATGATTGGGCAAAATTTGCCCAATCAGGACTCTGAGCCGTGATTGGCATAGTCTTGAACCTGTCTTGCACCTGACCTGTGGTCAGGTGCAAGGCTGTAGCCAATTACAAGCTTCAGGCCAGTGAAAAAGTGCATTGTGGTGCATTGTGGGCGAACATGCGGCAATGTTCATAGTTCGCGAACATTTGAACAGGCGATGTTCGAATCGAACTCCAAACCGATCGAACCGAACATCTCATCCCTAGTCCTAGTGGCGCAATTGGTTGTCAGAGCAATAATACCAGACCGCACTATTGTTCTGACAACCAATTGCACCACTAGGACCCCTTCTTCAAGTCTTTTACCTTTCTGCGAATAAACTGTTATTTCGGTGAAATGGATTTGCCGAAGTGCACCAAAGTGCAAAGCACAGAAATTTCATGAATAACCCATTATGTGTGATTCAGCAAGTGTGTTTGGGTGATGTGTGGGTGCTGTGCAGTAGCATGGGGGTATTGAGAGGTCCATGCTCTAAATTCCTATAGCTCCTAGACAGGCCTATCGTCTAGAAGTTGGAAGCAATACTGCTAAGTGAGGAAAGGGGAACAATGCAGAGCACCACCTCTTCCTCTGTAACATTGGAATACAGGCACATTCAGGGCTTCTGGATTTATTGAATTGTTTTGCGCTCTGGTGTATATATACATACATACATAAAAAAACATATTCTATTATTTATTTTATTCTCATCACTTTTTGACTTGAAGAGAAGACTGTCATAAGCTTGTTTTACTGTGTATTATTAGTCCAATAAAAAAGAAAGCATCATGGCATCCTCCACTGCTCTATTTCATCATAATATATTATAGATCTTTATGCATATGTATCATATTAATGCAGATTGGATAACACATAGAGCAATGTAGTGTTGCATTCTGAAATGTCACAGTTGCTGCTTGATGTGCAGAGCACTGAGCACAGTGCATGTCTATCCCTTCCCTACCCAGGGGTAGGCAATGCCTGTCTGGTACAGCCCCCTTCGTGCTTTCGTGCCAGCCATCGTGATTGGCCGGGGGCAGCCACCGGGGCCACATCCAGCAGCCGGCCACAGCTGTGACTCAGCTCGGGCTCCTGTCAGTGGCAGTGACCGTTGAGCCAGCGCAGCCTCCGGCACAGGGGCAGAGCAGCGCAGTGCGCACAGACAGCAGGCATATTTTTCATCTGCAAGCACAAGCCAATCCTGCTAGGAGTGTGTGTGTGTGTGTGATCTGAAACCTCCCCTGCCTCCATCCAGCTGCAAGCCACAGTGTGGAGTACACAGCCCAGGAGCTCTCATCAGGACTGCATCCACAGCCCATCCTCATCAGGCTGCATCTGCTGAGCAGAGCTGGCACACAGGTACCATCTTCCCAAAACATATATGTGTGGAGGGTGGGCAGAGGTCACCAGGCATGGCTGGCAGAGTCCCTGTTCTGTCTCATGGACACATGCTATGCTCCTGTAGGAGTTACCATCAGAGTGACTAAATGATGAGAATACACCCAGATGGATTGGAAGCCCCTACCTTCAGACTGCTTAACCCAACTCATTAAAACATATGATTACCTATACATGTACAATATACATTTATTTCAGCAGAACCTGCTCATATTATGGTTTATTACAATAGATGTTGTGTCTGCAATGCAACACACATCCTATAGTCAGTAAGGTGTTCATGCAGCAATGCACAACTTCAGGAATTGCCAGGAGTTTAACCCCTTAAGTGCAGGAGTCCTAAACAGAAACCATCCCCCCAACCCAAGACACAGAATTTGGGAATAGTGTATAATGCTATCTGTCTGTCTCATAGGGATGTGTATATAAATACAGATACATATGAATTTATTTCAGTAGTGGGCTGATTTTTACATGTTTTAATGATTATGGGGTAGTTTTACAATAATTATAGACTATTTAGAATCTGTGCTGATTCCTGAGCTGGTGATAATGGTATATGGGACTTGATGGGTGAGACACATATATATTGTTGATATTAAATAAAACCAGTGTATGTTGTGTTAAAAGAAACCAATGTTATTATTTGTAAACATGCAATCCAACTCTTTAGAAACTTGGTTTATTCTATATTGCACTATTACGTCATATTAGTTGATAATTATTATTTTAAAGATTGTTCTTTAAATACATAAATATAGGCTGAGAAGCATCCAATTCATGAAGAACAGATGACAGGAAGGCATGGCTTCAATGTGCCCAGAGCTGCAAATAAGTGAGCATGTGATAAAGTATTGATCACACCACTTGGCACTTTTTTACACAGTATATATTTTGCACATGTTGCAACTTCTTTCTAGGTTCATATATTAAAATAGCTGTATCTGGAATGACTAACCAGCAAATGACTTGCATAATGATAATTGCAATGTGTTAAAAAGTTCCATTGATTAGGCATTCTGATTTACAGCACAGAGCTGATGTTTCATTATCATAGGACATAATGGTGAAAGGTGTCTTTACACAATGGTTCAACACCTGGGAATAACTATGTCTATCAATTATACTGTGATCTGTATGAATAATAAATGCATTTTGAACAGGGATGGATGGAGGATTTTGTCAGAGAATTCCCATTGGAAAGAGCATGTGGGGGGTGGCCAGAGACCCTGCCACCTGCTAAAGAAGAAAAAACTCTCCATCTCCCTGCTCTGTGACTAAGGTGCTGAAGACAAAATATAAGGATTGTCCAGACAGTTCTTTCTGATGCTTTTGCCATTCATACAGAGCTGCTGCTTCTCAGTGCCCCCTCCTCTGAGAATCTCCTCCCTGCAGCACCTCCTCCACTCACTGCCTCTCTCCATGTGTGACCCTTTGCTGAATTACAGGTTAACCCATTCAATGATGATCAGCGCCATAAAAACTTTAGAGTGTAAAGGCATTGATTGGTATGTTGGTATGTGAAATACATGGGCAAATGATTTGTGTGTGCACATGCTGGTCCATTGCCTAATTGGATGTTGTGCATATACTGCATGTAAGTGTATATATATATATATATATATATAGTATATGTGTGTGTATATGTACTGTATGTACATATACACTATATTGCCAAAAGTATTTGCTCACCATCCATATGCGAGTCAAGGCAGGTGAGCGAATACTTTTGGCAATATAGTGTATATATATTGTATGTGTTCATGTATAAATATGTACTGTATGTATATATGCATGTATGTATATATAATATATAAATATATTTTATGTATACTGTAGCTAGAGGCAAAATTTACTATACAGTATGTATGTATGTTATACTTTTACTTAGGGAAGCACCGATACCATTTTTTTTAAGTACGAGTACCGATAGTTCTTTCAGACACTCACCAATAATTTTATTTAATGTCATGTGACCTCTAATAAATGATTTAGTATTTTGGTGAAAGCCTGTTCAAGTTATGTTATTATTGAAACGTATGGCCAGACACCCCATTTACCCACTACACAGGCCTACACACACACCCTGACACACACACACCAGACCTCAGATACATACTGTATATATCAACACCAGACCTCAAATACATGTATACACACACCAGACCTCAGATACATGTATACTCAAACCAGACCTCAGATACAGATATACCCGCACCAGATGGTGGAAAATTGGTGGAATATTGGTAAATTGTAGGGATTTTATGGAATGGCTAGCTACTCCTCTTTTTCCTGCCCTTTTCTATTTTATGCAAACCCATGTAGGTCACTTCCTACCTCTTTTTATATGAGTAGGATTTAGGCTGGGGTCAGACGAGCGCACTTTTCACGTCCATCTGACCGCACTGTTTGCTGTCCGTTGTAGCTTTTCAAAGGAGTCAATAGAGAACAACACACAAAGTATGTGCGCACTTTTTCACGTGTGGGCAACGCATGTTGCAACGGACGACAAAATGGCATCGACGTGAAAAAGCTACACGGACGTAGAGAAACCCCTGCATGCAGCTTTTATGTCTTTTTCTCAACATCAGTCAAAACTAACTGATACAATGTAACCACAATCTCATCCGTTACAAAGTGCATCCGTTACTGTGCGCAATCAGTACGCTCGTCTGACTCCAGCCTTAGGAGATTTGAAGCTGGATATATTTATCTAGGGCAAGATAAGTCTAAATGGTGAGATCCGCTTGGCAAAACTTATTGGTAATGGAGGCACTTTGGCTCCCAGTGTGTGCTAATAGACTGATATTACTCTTTATACAGAGAATAGCATTTGTATACATCTATCCTTCCAAGTAAGTAAGGCATGGAATAGTGGGTGCTACAGTGTTACACCGAATTGAAATTTATTGCTGTGTAACCCTCTTTTGGATATATATTGACCTAAACTACTGCCTTCCAACAAAGTATGCATAGTTTCTGTCTGGGGTGTATTAATGGTCTAGAAAAGTGGTTATAACAGAGAGTAGACATGGCCCTGCAAGAGCCTGATGTATGAATACTGAAATAATAGATTAATGAGATCTGAGGTGGAAAAATATTAAATATATACACTGTATTAAACTGCAAACCTTTTTGTATCATCCTTTGAATGCATTGAATACACATTACAACAATACAGATTCCAGGGTATACACCAGCCATATGGAGCAGATCTTGAATGCTGCCCACTGAATATCGTTGCATAATCCCTACCAAATCTTCAGTTAATACACTAGTAACACCATCACCAGTCTGGATATGATTTATACCGAGGTGTCTTTTTAATGTTGTGAATATATATGTGTATATAAAAGGTTGTGGGAATGACCAGTCTATTTATTTATTTTAATATATAATACAGAATAAAAGTTATGTTTTAATATGGCTACGATATGGTTTGGTTGAATACATAATATACACACATCCCAGACACCGACACTGGGGCCAACTGGCCGAATGCACCAACAGCATTCTGCCAGGCCCGCCCGGCTGGCTGCGTTCCAGTGAGTGGCTGCCAGGATGTGAAGGTCGTAACGCGGCTCCGCTGAGGTCGAGCTCTTGCAAGATCATGCAGAGTATGAGAGGTCGAGCAAACTCTGCAAGATCTCGCTAGAGCGGGGCTGGGGTACCCATCGTTACAACCTTCACATGCCGTCGGCCTCACGCTGGAACGCGGCCAGCTAGAGGGGCCTGACGGAATGCTTTTAGAGCATTCTACGAGCGGCCCCAGCCTCTCACATACTGCCCAGCAAGCCAGCCCAGTGTTGGCTTCCAGTATTGGTAGAAGCAACGGGGGCATTTGCACGAGTACAAGTATACGTGCAAATGTCCAGTATCGGCACTGATACTGATTGTAGTATCGGTATCGGCACATCCCTACTTTTACTTATATTGAGGATAATTATTTGTGGACAGCTCATGCAACCTATGGTCCTGTCTTAGTTGAATTCCCCATATGCATGCCATCCA
Organism: Leptobrachium leishanense; assembly: GCA_009667805.1. Taxonomy (NCBI): domain Eukaryota; kingdom Metazoa; phylum Chordata; class Amphibia; order Anura; family Megophryidae; genus Leptobrachium; species Leptobrachium leishanense. The sequence goes on from CM019067.1 coordinate 232,807,426, forward strand.
ATCTTTTTACTAAGGCCTTTATCCAACAGGGGATAGTGAATGCAGGTTTTAATTAGCTTTAAGCACTCCATTCAGTTCAATAAGCTGCATGGTTTAGCTGCAAAGAAATATGAGGGGAGAAGGTGCTGATCAATGGCCAAGGTTCACAGTGGCAGTCTGGCTTTCCATAGCCAAGCACATTAATTCCTTTTTTTACAGTGTAATAAATGTTATGACTCAGAAATGGTACTCTAGAGGCCTTTGAATATTGGCATATACTCTTCTCCATATAGATTGTCTTCAACTTCACTCTCGTTTACACTCACCACTGTTGTATCTCAATGATTTACCCCATGTTCCAAACCTCATTGGCTACAGTACTTCCTCTATTTATGGGCAAGTGAGAAGTGCTTTTGGATCGGACCCTGACGGATGTCCAATTGAAATAAATATGTGACCTTACCCACCACTGCTCTGTATCAAGCAAAGTCCAGGAAAAGGCATATTTGCAAAGTATTTTAACAGGAAGGATACATTGAGATTTCTCTAGTTTTAAAGTATGTCCTGGGTATATAAAGTTCTTACAAGCAAACCACTGGTATTATTCATAGATCCTTAAGATTCAACTATGTGGTCGTAGACACTTACTGAGATTATACTGTTTGAAAGTATTCAACAAATATTTGTGAAATTTGGGACGCAGACATTTACATGAAGGAAATGAATGTTTTCGGAACTTTAAAATCGCTGGATCACAGTTATTACATTTCCGACTTGAAGACAGTCTTTCCAGTGGTTGCAAAACAAAATGGGAATTGCACTGACATATAGTTTAGAGAAACTCTTTGTGACAAACAGGGTGCTCTTGGTACCTGAGAGGGCATTGGTCAGTATTTCAATCCAACTGGTAAAAATAAAAAAGTTAGCTTTATTCACAGAAACCTACATAACCAGGGTTGCCATCAGAAATCCGGGACCCCTTAGTAACCCACTTATTTTACAGGGAGTTGGCAAAATCCCTGGTGATCCAGCAAGGGAATAAACAAGGTTCCCTAGTGAGACAGCAGTCAGGCTGCACTTCTTCCTGATAGAGACCATACTAATAGCACTCTCTGTTAAGAGTCAGAGTGCTGGGATCGGCCCAGATGCTGCAACCCACCTGAAAAAAAAATCAGTTGATGCTCTTCACGGGCCAGTCCTAGGTGGCATGGAGGCCCGTAACATCTGTGGCACTTACAGGGTTTGGCAAGGGCCAGGGCCCCCTGGACTTACTGGGCCTTTGAACATATCATCATGGGCTGCTACCCCCCTGATAACAGCCCTGCACACAATGTTTTGGTTTACAAGATCTTTTTCAAGTGCATGTGAATAAAGCTCCTTAAACTTTATTGGAGCGCGTAGCACCTATTTTTTGATTGTTTTTTTCCCTTCCAGTGATGGCTCACCCTCCATGAGTATACAAGGGCATTTCATGTATGAATAGCTGGGGAATGTGAAAGAAATGTATAAAATCACCTTCATGTGCTGCACACAGAATGATTCTTATTATGGCGAGTGTCCAATGTGTAATGATTTCATCTTCTTACTAAATCTACCCCGCTTTCTTCCAAATATCGCATTTTTACCATTATCTCTCTGACTACCAAAGTGACAGCCTATCACTGGTGAAATACAGATATTGCTTAAGGCTCGGGTCAGAGGAGCGCAGTGTTCACGTCTGTGTTGCCGCACATTTTTACATCCTTGGTACCATAAAATTATGATCAATAGAGACCCACACACGAAGTGCGGAGTGCGCAACGTCCGCATAGCTTTGTGTGTGAGTGATGGAACGAAGTCAGACGGACTGCATTTTTGACGTCCAGCATTTTTGACGGACAAAATGTTTTTCATATTAATTTATTTTCCCTTCTACATCAGTCAAAAAAAGTCAGTCACAAAAATGGACCGTGTGGCCACTACCTTGTCGTCAATCAGAAAGTACATCCGTTGTGCACGGACGCACAGTCTGCACAGAATGCGCTCGTCTGACCCTAGCCTTAAACCACCACTTCAATATATGCCTTTACATATCAACATGCAGCAGTGGCGGAAGTACCAGGGTCGCAGTTGCGACCGGGCCCTGGCATTCCGCCACTGGAGGGGGGCCCAGCGCCGCCGCCAGATTCTGGCAAAAAGCGCCGGAATCTGGGAGCAGCGCCGCCGGTTGTTCCCCTCCCTGCGAGCGGCCCGCTGGCTTGCAGCTTGGCCACTCGCGTGGGATGGGAACTAGCTGACCAGCGCACGAGATCTCGCGAGAACTCGGCTGCGCTGGTCAGGTGGTTTCCGGTGAGCGGCCAGGCTGCATGCTTTCAGCGGTCGCTCACCTCGGAGAGGAACGGCGGCAGCAGAGGAGCCTGAGGTGAGCTGGGGGGGCCCTATATACCCATAAGAGCTGGGGGCAAATCTATCCATAAGCTGGGGCAATATATCCATGAGCTGGGGCAGTATATCCATGTGCTGGGGCAGTATCCATGTGCTGGGGCAGTATATTCATGTGCTGGGGCAGTATATTCATGTGCTGGGGCAGTATCCATGTGCTGGGGCAGTATCCATGTGCTGGGGCAGTATATTAATGTGCTGGGGCAGTATCCATGAGCTGGGGCAGAAAATCCATGTGCTGGGGTAGTATATTCATGTGCTGGGACAGTATATTCATGTGCTGGGGCAGTATATTCATGTGCTGGGGCAGTATATCCATGAGCTGGGGCAATATATCCATGAGCTGGGGGCAAATATATCCATGAGCTGGGGGCAAATATATCCATGAGCTGGGGCAATATATCCATGAGCTGGGGCAATATATCCATGAGAATATATACATGAGCTGGGGCAATATATCCATGAGCTGGGGGCAAATATATCCATGAGCTGGGGGCAAATATATCCATGAGCTGGAGGCAAATATATCCATGAGCTGGGGGCAAATATATCCATGAGCTGGGGCAATATATCCATGAGCTGGGGGCAATATATCCATGAGATGGGGGCAAATATATGCATGAGCTGGGGCAATATATCCATGAGCTGGGGCAAATATATCCATGAGCTGGGGCAAATATATCCATGAGCTGGGGGCAAATATATCCATGAGCTGGGGCAATATATCCATGAGCTGGGGGCAAATATATCCATGAGTTGGGGGCACATATATCCATGAGCTGGGGCAATATATCAATGAGCTGGGGCAATATATCCATGAGCTGGGGCAATATATCCATGAGAATATATCCATGAGCTGGGGCAATATATCCATGAGAATATATCCATGAGCTGGGGCAATATATCCATGAGCTGGGGGCAAATATATCCATGAGCTGGGGGCAAATATATCCATGAGCTGGGGGCAAAAATATCCATGTGTGAGCTGGGGCAATATATCCATGTGTGGCCTGGGGGCAATATATATATCCATGTGAGCTGGAAGCAATATACAGTATATATCTGTGTCAGCTGGGGGCAATACTATCTTTTTTATATTGCAGGAAAAAGATCTTTTTTTTGGGGGGTTGGGGGGGGCCCTTCATGGATTCTTGCACCGGGGCCCTCAGGTTTCTAGTTACGCCACTGACATGCAGTCACCCTGTGTTGGCACACCGGAAGAGAAGGATGACAGCAGGTGAGGACAGACTCATCTCAGAAAGACAGCACAGCACAGTTTGTCATTGTCTGAGTCCTAGGAAACCATATCTAAGCATATTGATAATGGATATTCATTCATTGATAATCTGAATTTTTTTCCTTCTGTGAGTTTACTAGCATTGGAAAATTATTTAAATCAGTTTCTAAATATGCTACTTTGGGGAGCAATTCCACATACAGTTGATGTTTTAATTCCCATACCCCTGTGCAATTAACAATGCTGAGCTTTTTGGCCTAGTGCCTCCCAACCCTGGTCCTCATCTAGACCCACTAACAGACCATTTACCTGGATTACTTTGGGGAAATGCAGAATCCTACAATCACTGAGCAGCAAATCATATCACCTGTAGTGATGGGCCAAACACCCACGTGTTCGGTTCGCATTCGTACTCGAACATCGGAAAAAGTTCGAACACAATTCGAACACAATGCAAGTCAATGGGGCTCAAAAGTTCAAAAATTAAGGTCCCCTCCAGAGGGCATATACTATGCAAGATACCGGTCATAAAAGGTGTATGGGGGTCCGGGTACTGCCCTGGGGGACAGGAAACGATGAGAAATTAATTTAAAAAAAAGGTTTTTAACCATTTCACTGCTGAGTGCTGAGCCATTTCACCGCTGTGCGCTGAGCAAATTTTTACCGCTTTTGCTCATGTATAAACGTGATTTGAGGACATGGGAAATGTTTTACCACCAACGAATGGGAAAAATTATTATTTTAACGCAAACGTTAATGCTCACTTGCATGAGCATTAACGTTTGCTGCGGTGTTCACTGCATATTACAATCCAAACGCAAACGGGTTACGTAACCCATTAGCGTTTGGTACCTTGCGCTTTTCAGCGCGAGGTTACTGTACTTTGTGCTCCCTATACTTAACATGGGGAGCGCAAAGTGTTAATCAGCGCTGGATTACAAAGTTCCAACGCTGATTAACGTCCGGCTGTGGTTAGCGGAAAGTTAACCACAGCCAGGACTTATTGTTAACGGATTCTGCTTCTGCAGAATCTGTTCACACCAGGCAAAAAAAATTAAAAAATTAAATCAGATACTCACCTCCTGTACCGTGGCGAGGACCACGGCTCCGATCGCCACCTCCGTCCGGCGGGAGCAGGGAAAGACTGGGGGAAAAAGTCCCCCCAGTCTCTCCCTGCGTATCACTACACGGACACAGCGGCACATCCAGACACAGGTTTCGGGGGGTACATTCTACCAGTTTTGGCCAGGAGCTGGTGTTGGGTTCGCAGTGACAGGTGGATATATTTGCCCCAGCTCACATGGATATATTTGCCCCTAGCTCTCACCTCCTCTGCTGCCAGGCCCCTCCGCAGCCGCTCCAAGTACCCGCCGGCCATTCTCTCTACGAGCGGCCGCCGGCATGCAGCTTGGCCGCTCGCCGGGAACCACCTGACCAGTGCAGCTGCGTTCTCACGAGATCGCGGAGTACACGTGAACTCCGCGATCTCATGCGCTAGTCGGGTGGTTCCCATCCCAGGGGAGCAGCCAAGCTGCATGCTGGCTGTCGCGGCCGATCGTAGGGAGAAAAGCGATTTTCTCGGGGGGGGATTGCCCCGTTGTCCCCCCTGGATCCGCCATGCGAGGCGAGATCCGGCTGCTCATGAGACTGGCAGGGGGGAACTCAATGGAGTCCTATGGCGCAGTTTTTCCTCCCTTGCGCCCACGTTTTAACACTGAGAATGTAATTTAGCCCAAGGTGTGGGAAATGTTTTAGCAACAAGGTGTGGGAAATGTTTTAGCAACAAGGTGGGGGAAATGTTTAATCCCATAGGCTTAAATGTTAAAAATATTCCCGTTTTAATGCAATATCTAATAAACCGTTGCTTATAATATTCTGCAGTAAAGAGTCTCTTTATTTTTAGATTTTTTAGGATCTTTTAATCATTTTTTTTCAAACTTTCCTCGAACGGCCCGAAAAGTTTGAAGTTCGCAAATTTTTCGAACGCCCGATGTTCGAATCGAACTTCGAACTGATTCGAACCGGCAGCCCATCCCTAATCACCTGTCCTGTGCTTCAGATATCAGGAAAACCTGACCGGTTAGTGGACCCTGAGGACCAGGGTTGGGAAACACTGATCTAGCACGTCATTCAAATTGAATTGCTTTGCGTTTGCACATTTGATCTAATCGCAGAATATGACTCCTAAATATCCTTTTAAAGAGTGCATGTATTTCAGGTTTTTACTAACATCATTTTGTTCCTCTAATTTCCAATTCACATACAAGACTACACCAACAATGGTCAATCATGTCAAGTGTTTTTATTAAAAAAAAGCATCATTTTTGAACTTGCTTTTCTAATTTTCTTCTAATAGAGCAAGAGCCTGTATAATGGCTTGAATGGTGATTATTACACTCTTTAAAAAGCCTTCAAGTGACGTCATGCAAGACATCACAATGGTATTGTTGCATGGTGCTTAATCTGATTTATTCTTCCAACTTTGGTCAAGGGAACATTAGTGTAAGCACCCACCTAAACCTCAAGTTCAAATAAACGTAATAGTAAAAGCATTATGTAGGTTTGGCTGAACAACAACTCCAAACGGTGCATCATTTTTAATGTATTCCCAGAAAACAATAATAAACTCAACTAATTATAGCGTAGAGGCTTTTATCTCACTTTTAGTCCTCCACCACAACCCTTGTAGACACTGCACCTGGTCATGCCTACCTCCTAGTTGATGAGGGTTCAACAACCCGAAACAGTGCTGTCCTAGGAGTGGCTTTGACCAGTTGCATAAACCTTATCTCGGCTAGAAAGCCACAGTGTGGCATAGCATTGATTTTAGGGTTCTGTGTAATAACAGACGGGATGCATAAAGGTGAGACAGAGGTCATTTGCATATCCTACCCAGAGTTCCTTGCTGCATATGGGCAATGTGGCACAGGAACTCTGGGATGCAATTCTTTGAATTGCTATGATATGCAGGTGGCTTCTGCAATAATAAACGCAACTAATTATAGTGTGGAGGCTTTTTATCTCACTTTTGGTCCTCCACCACAACCCTTGCAGAAAAAAATATAAATACAAAATATGATGCATACAGCACATACAAGGAGAATATATATATATTTGTAATGATAACATAGTGCCATTGTCTGTTTTTGCTTAAATCATGATAATGCCACTGTCATAACTTTCTTTATCATTTTCTACACTTGGAAAAATTGAGGAGCAGATGCTGCAGTGCGTTAAGTACGCTCTGTCTCATCTAAAATGTAAGTGTTGCACCACCAAAATTTACTGTTACTGGCTCTACTATTATCAAGCTGGTGTAGTAGTGGATCGAGTCATATTGTTAGGGAGCTGCTAGTCAATACCAGCAGCCCCACCTTGAGCTGCTGCTGGCTTCATCCACTGGAGTCCAGACTCAAAGGAGAGTAGTGCAACCCTGCATGAGCTCTGCATGAGTTATTTTTGTTAACAGGTGGAGCCGTTAAGAATAACAGCCCTAGTCAATAATTTAATGGTTGGGTTTAAATAAAGCCCTCAATCTATAGTTTCTTTTGCATAAGAAATAGTGAAATGTAAAACACGTGAGTTACTGTAGTTATGTATTTACAATGGGCCCTATTACAATCTTTGCGCAAACTTCTGCGCCGGCGCAAAAACGCATTAACGCGAGGGGTAAAACCCTTTGCGCAGAACGTGATATTACAAAGTGAGCGCAACAAACGCGCGTTATCTTCTACCGTGGGTGAACCTGCGCGAACCCTTTGTGCGCTTACTGTACTACGTGCGTCCTATACTTAACCACTTGGCTGCTATGGACGCGCTCAGCGTGTCCAGCCAAGTGGTTCTCCTGTGCTATGGACGCGCTGAGCGCGTCCATGCACAGGAGGCAGCAATCCCCTGTGCACTCGGGACCCCGGCGGGGACATTAGATGTCATCGCGGCGACGCAATGACATCTAATTCAGGCCCCCCCCCCCGCATGTGCGGAGGAGGCGCCTGAAAGGGAGGGGGGGAGGTCCTTCGGATCTCTCTCCCGATCGCCGGGGAGCAGGGAGTTAATACAGGCACCGCTTGGAAGGGCACAGCCTGCCCTTCCAAACGGTGGCTGTCATTAACCCCTGGGGAGCCGGATCACGAATCGGCGCTGAAAAGCGCCGGTTCGTGATCCTTTCCCGGAGCTGGCCGGCATCTTGGATGTCGGCCAAGCCTCCGGGAACTCCCCCTGAGAACTGGCGTCATCGTGCACGATGACGCCAGTCCTGGAGTTAACCCCTAGCTGCCACCAATGGTGGAGATAGGGGGTTCCAATGAACCCCCTATCTCCCGATCCGTGGCAGCTAGGGGTTAAAGTTTGGTACTGTTGGATCGGCCAGAGCATGGCCATTCCAACAATAGCAAACATGACTATGAAAAAAGTTTTTGAAAAAAATATAAAAAAAATTATAAAAAACAAAATAAACACGTTTTTTTCTTGTTTTTGGTTTGTTAATGCAGCAATATTGTTCCCATTTCAATTATAATGTGAACAATGATGCTGCACTAACGATTTTTGTATGCGGTGCGTTTGTTAAAAATCGCATAATTTTCCCCAAAAAAAATGTAACGAGACCCCATTTCTAATTTTTGTTAACAAGCGCACCCCATACAAAATATAACCGCAATTGCTCGCATGTTAAAATGTGAAAAAAAAACACTTTACACGTTGTAAATTATTGAAAATTCATATTTTATTGCATTTTTTGTTATAATATACAGACAGGACATGACGTATACATATAATAATGACATATTATGAATCTGCCGAGTCTGACGGAAAGAACGATATATGATATGTCTGGGTCATATACTAAAATAAGCCTTCAAAACACGTTTAAACAAGATGAGCGAAACAGGTAAAAATGAGCTCAGCACAGAGGCGGGAAATGCCTCAGCAGCGAAAGGGTTAACATTGTGAGCGCAAATGCGTTTGTGCGCTAGTACACGGATGGTATTACAATCTAAGCGCAGTTTGTAAGGCACAGCCTTTGACCGCATAATTTTAGCAACTCCTAAAAGCTGGTGTTAATGGAAAATCTTAACGATCTGGCCGAACCCAAATACACCAGCCCAAAAAAAAAAAAAATGCTGCAAAGTATAGTTACACATTCTACACATACTAAACTAATAAAAATTTGAAGTCGTGTCTGCATTTTTTATTGCTGCAGCATATATACGCAGATTGACTTTGACAGGTGCAAAAACTTAACGTGAGTCAATTGTGGTTCTTAATTCTGATTGGCTGAATCGCGTGAAAAAAACAGTCCGCACACTGATTTCTGCGCGCAACGTTGCCGCACGCGCGTTTGTGCGTGTCAGTTTTACGTGCGTTATTAATCGACGGATGAAAAAATGAGCGAGGATTGTAATTCCAGCAGTGATTTACGCACGTTAATGTTTAACGCTTAGCGCACAAATTCCCACGCTGCGTGAGCGTTTTAACGCAAAGATTGTATTAGGGCCCAATGTGTTTAGTGCAGCACTTGTTATGAGTTCCCATTGCAGCATATAAAGCATGTTAAAATTTAGAGAGTTTCACTCTAAGGTAAGAGAAACAATTAACAGGGAAGATAGTGACATTAACGAGGTTGGGCAATATTCCAAAGTTGTTTCTAACTTAACGAGAGCTGTTGTAAACTTAACATTGTTGCCAGAGCATTCCAGTTGCAGCTATTTTGCTTAATATGTCCAGATCCTTGGTGAATTTCTTGTTTGGCACAAAAGTCCCACAAAATACATAGGGTTATTCAAAGAGATTCGAAAAGTCACCGCACGTTCGGTGACTTTTCGTTCTCTTCAATTCGGTTCCTTTTGCCGATCCCATTTCGGTGACCCTGCGGTGTATTTAGCAAACACCACAGGGTCCCCGAATTGCAGGGAAAAGCTGCCGCAAACCCGACTAAACCAAACCGCAAAACCCAGCGAATGCCGCCGAAAACCCCCAAAAACATCTGGATTAACCTGCAGAAAACCACGAACAGGAGCCGATCGCAGCCTCCGAGACCGCAGAAGAGGCAGTGAATAAATTAGCAAAACCGTTTGTATGAATGTGTGAAAGTGAAACACGGTTTGCAAAGAAACTACTGAGCGAAAATGTCTGAAATTTGCATGAGGTCCAGGGAATAATAAAGAGGGCTGTTACAGAAAAAAGAAGAAAACTTTAAAAAAAAAAAAAAAAAAAAGATCGGACTTTTAAAAAAAAAATTAAGAAAAATGCTTAAAATATCCAAAAAAAATCTATAAATAAAGAGACTCTTTACTGCAGAATTTTATAATGAACGGTTTATTAGATATTGAATTAAAATGGGAATATTTTTTTAACATTGAAGTCTATGGGATTCTCCTGAATAAATTTGCCGAATTAACCCTTTCGCTGCTGAGGCATTTCCCGCCTGTGTGCTGAGCTCATTTTTACCGTTTTGTGCTCATCATGTTTTAATGCGATTTGAAGTCAAGTTTTATTATATGACCCAGACAAATTATATATCCTTTTTTTCAGCAGACTCCACAGATTAAAAATATACCATTATTATGTGTATAAGTAAAGATTTTAAAAAAATTAAAAAAAGTGTAAAAAAAAAAAATTTTTGTTAAAATTCAGATGAACAACATTGCATATTTTTTTCTATCTACACTTTATGACCAGAACTTTTGTGGTTATATATTGATACATTAGGTGCCTTTTTAAAAATGGTGTAATGGAGAATATTTCATTTTTGTTTGTACACAAATATGCAGTTTTATAAAAATCAAAAAAATCTGCTTTTTTCTTATGTCATGACTCATTGTATGTAATACATAAAATTAGTATATCTAAACCAATTGAAATGGAAAAGCTATATATTTTCTGAAACTAGACAAAATTTCGCAAAAAAAAGAGACCTTTATGACACATTTTTAAATTTATTTTGTTATTCATAACTTTATTCAAAAAACATCATATTTAATGTAAAAAAAAATCGTAATAGGTCAAGATTTATATTGCATAATTTCATATTAATTTTTGGGGTAAAATATTTTTTTTTTGCTTAACTATATAAATATAAAATATATCCCTCCTAATAATAGATTCAATTTGATTGCATAGAACAAGTTTAGGCAGCGTTGGAGATGCTAATTTGCACCGTGCGCAAAATAAATTTAGAGAAGCTTTTTATGCCGGTTTTTGAAAGGAGGCATACCTGCAATTAAATGGCTCTAGCTCAACAGGGATCTAACATATGCCAAATAAAGTATATATCCGGACAAAGACTTCCAGATGAATCAAATGTGGGGTTACTTATTATTCTATCATAAATATTGTCGGATAGAATCTCTGCACGTGAATACAACACGTTATATATTGGACTTATCAGCCAAGCCTCCAATAGGTCTATATTGGATTTACTGGACCTACCTCGGCAGTTGCCTCTAATATATCAGGGATTATTATTTCATAAGAAATCCATACGAGACACAAATATCAATAGTTTATATTTCTTAGAAATTCTCCTGAATTCTTTTAATTGTCTGTGTTTTGCTTTGAAAAATACAATAATCAATAATCGGATAAAAATATATATATATTTATTACGTATACAAAAAAGTTTCAAATCTCATATCATAAACAAAAATTTATAAACCACAATCCATCAGCATATAAAAACTAGCTTCACAATATATGTATCTCCTGTTAGTAACGGCATATATGATTAACCCCTTAAGGGCCGCTGACGTACCCTGTACGTCCTGGCCTCGGGTCTCCCTTAGACCCGCGGACGTACAGGGTATGTCAGCGGCGCCTAATCCCCCTCCCGCCCGATACTCACCTCCCTCGCTGGATCCCACGGCGATCTGGCAGGGAGGAAGCCTGCCCATGTGATTTACATGGGCAGGCAAGGCTGATGACGTCGCCACGCTGCGTGGTGACGTCATCAGCAGGCATCCCCATGCATTTCAATGGAGGGGAGGGGGGGCTCCTTCGGAGCCCTCTATCTCCCCAACCATTGAAGCTAGGGAGATGCCGTTTGAACTGCTGGAGAGGGGAGAGCTTCCCCTTTTCAGCGGTGTATGGCTTTAACAGTTTCGCTGCCGGATCACGTTGTGGCGCCAATTGGCGCCAAAACGCGATTCAAACCTGGAGGGGGGCTGACATCTTGGATGTCAGCCAAGCCTCCAGGTCCCCCCCCACCCACTGACAACCTCACCATATGTGTGAGGATGTCAGTGGGTCAGTTAACCATCTAGCTGCCATGTAGAGATAAGGGGATCCTAAGGATCCCCATATCTCCCGATCCATGGCAGCTAGATGGTCATATTTGACATAATTTGAAAGGCCTGATTATGGCCTTTCCAATGATATCAAACATGACCAGGTTTGGTTTTAAAAAAAAATAAAAAATAAAAATTAAATTAAAAAAAAATAATAAAAAAATTAAATAAAAAAATGTTTTTTTTAAAAGTTTTTTTTGTCTGGGGGGAGTTTAATTAAATAGGACCTAGGATGTCATCTAAAAATAATTAGCACAAAATGGTCAGAATGAGCGCAGCGCACATAGGTGAACTGTCTCAGCAGTGAAGGGGTTAAAAAGCAAATGCATGTAAAAATTCGGTATTTCTAGTCTCGGGACAAAATTTTGAACCTATTTAGCTGGGGTCTTTTTGGGTGGTTGTATATTTTGGGGATTAAATTACGAAAAAATGTGTTTTTACCATTTTTTTCCTCATATTTCATATTTTTTTTTATAGTAAATTTTTCGATATGATGGAAATAATGGTATTTATAGAAAGTCCATTTAATGGCGGGAAAAAGGGTGTATAATATGTGTGGGTCGAATAAACGAGTAAGAGGAAAATTTGACCTAAACACTAACAGCGCAGAAACGTAAAAACAGCAGCGGTCACTAAAAGACGGATTTGTGTAAAACCGCCCGGTCACTAAGGGGTTAATATCATTTACCTTATCAGTTAGTAACTAATACACAAATGGTTAATAAACATTTCTGCTTAATACAACATGCATTTCCCAGCAAACAATGTTTAACCAGCCAGCTCTTATAGATATATATATATATCTCTAAGCTACATGGATCAACAAAAGATGAGCTAATTTAATGATAAGTAATAAAACTTATTTAGTGAATCCTCCCCTAATCTCGAGAATTAAACTTCTAATCTTTTGCTTTTTATTTTGTAGTTATATAATTCCTTGCTTACTAATTTTAATCACAGTAATTTCCAAATTCAATATATATTGGTATCAATCTTACAACATTTCTTTTGAATAAATCCTTATATCCACTTCTTCACATCTTTATCTGCAGAATAAAGATATTTAGATTCTGGATCTAACAGTATCTGAGAAATCTCAGTCTACGTTGCAAGAATATCTACAAATATATATAATTACATTAATTCCTTAATTTCATACATTACCTGTCCAATTTGGATTTTGATAAGTCTGCCTTGGAATTCCTGATGTAATATTTTTGGAATGTGTGAAGATTATCGATATCAGATAATCAATGCATGTGAGTTAGAGATTTGGTGAGAATCTTGATTGCCTCATGTCTTGGGATCTGCCTGCATCGTGGTGTGAGTCTGAGTGCTGGAATCTCGGACTCTCAGAGTGTCATGTGTAATGCATTGCAGTGTGAGTCTCTGAATGCTGGAATCTCCGCCTCTTGCAACCAACACTGCCGCTTATTATAGCCAATTTGACGTCACTGGCAATATTATTGGTATATCAATTATAATATTTACTATCCTCTAGAGGGCAGTATTGCACTTCTTAATTCCACCATTTCTTTTTAATATTCTTATCTCGGGTCAAAAGATCAATCTACACAAAGACCTTCTCTTCTCCCAGTGTATAGACACTGTCTCTACCTATCATCTCTGATTTATATCCTCACTCCCTTTTGGTTACCCAGAGTCCTATCAGCTGAATTCTTTTCTGGTTAACTCAACAGAATCTATTCTTTAGTAATTTTTATTATTTACCAATTATATACTTTCTACAATATTTATTGGAGTATATATTTCCTACTGTAAATATAATAAAATATACCTTGATTATAAACATATATTTTGTGAATATAAATCTATATTACAGAAATATTAACTCTTATTCCTATACCCAAAAGACAAAATCTCTTTTGTTTTAAAAATTTAAGACAGACCAATAAATTTAATTATGACACGTTAGCACTTAACTCTAGCATTATCACACAAAAACATTCTAGATTCCTTCATGTCTGGCACTTCTTAAAAAAAATATAAAAGACTTCACCCAGGAATGAACTCTGTAAAAAAAAATCTCGTTCATTTCTAAACCTAGAGAAAATAGAAAGAAAAACTGTCTTTAAAAACAAAATGGCTACAGGCATCCATTTTAATTTTTCCTTTCTGTAATATACCCGACAATATTGAGCCCGCAACAACTTGTGGAATTTGGATTTGTGCTAAAAAAATAAATAAATGTAAATTCCACATGCTGTTGCGCCCTCTATTTTTATGATAGAATTGTATGTAACCCCTCATTTGATTCGTCTGGGTGTCTAGTTTCTCCTAATATATACTTTATGTGGCCTGTTTTAATTTACTGTTGAGCTATAGCCATTTAATTGCAGGTATGCCTTCTTAAAAAAAAAAAAAACACAAACAGGGTTATCCAAAGAGCTCCGAATTGCTTGAGAAAGGTAACCGAACGCTGAAAATCAGCGTTCGGTTACCTTTCCTGACCATTCGGGTATCCAGAGAGCAGGCAATTCGCCAAATCCTAGCGAATTGCCTGAACATACGGTTCCTGTTCGGTCCCTGTTCGAGGGCAGTGAAATCCCCATGAAAAAGCACTGCTTCGGCTATTCAGAGAACACAAACCAGCAGTGAAAGGTTCCCCTAATGCCCTGTCATTTGGTGGTTTAATTCGGCAAATTTATTCAGGAGAATCCCATAGGCTTCAATGTTAAAAATATTCCCGTTTTAATTCAATATCTAATAAACCGTTCATTATAAAATTCTGCAGTAAAGAGTCTCTTTATTTATAGATTTTTTAGGATACTTTAAGCATTTTTCTGAAATAATTTTATTTTTTTTAAAAGTCCGATTTTTTTTTTTGATTTTTTTTCAGTTTACTTATTTTTTTTGTAACAGCCCTTTTTATTATAATTCCCTGGACCTCCTGTGTAAATTTCAGGCATTTTCGCTCAGTAGTTTCTTTGCAAACAGCGTTTCAATTTCACATTCATACAAACGGTTTTGCTAATTTATTCACCTCCCTCGTCTGCGGTCTCGGCTGCTTCGGCTGTGTGCGATCGGCTCCTGTTCGGGCTTTTCGACGGGTTTATCCAGATGTTTTTCTGGCTTTTCAGCGTGCATTCGGTGAGTTTTGCGGTTAGTTTTCATCGGGTTTGCGGCAGCTTTTCCCTGCAATTCGGGGACCCTGTGGTGCTTGCTGAATACACCGCAGGGTCACCGAAATGAGATCGGCAAAAATAACCGAATTGAAGAGAACGAAAAGTCACCGAACCCTGAAAATTTTCCCCATGAATTTGTGCTCAACAATTATGTAGTCTATCAACAATTGTATAGTGACTCAAAATGCTGCACAAACACACAACAAGCCCGCCACACATTTTATATTCACTCAATCAGTTGGATTGGCACATGGGGCATCCATGTGAGCAGTAACGCCACGTCAAGGCCCCAACCAGGTTACTGACCATTCACACATCTTTCACATCTGTTTCACTCACTGAATCACACACCTTTCATGCAAGATGCTAGTAAAAGTTGAGTAGGTGACGTTAAGGGGGCAAAGAAGGGAAAAGTGCAGAAACACGGAAGGGGAGAAGAGAAAGATACAAAAGGGCAAAAGGGAAACACAATGAGGATTAGAGGGGGTGGAATAGAAACACCCCCCCATTCACATCTGTTTCACTCACTGAATCACACACCATTCATGAAAGAAGAGAGGTAAGGGAAGTGGGTGAAGGGAAGGAGCAAAGAAAAGGGCAGAGACAAAGAAGTTGAAGACACACCATTAACACTGCAGTTAAATCTGTCTTCAGAGGCTTCTTTCTACATCTGACGTACGGAGGACATCAGATTGTTGGGGATGGGGCAACCTATTTTATTGTATGTGAGGTGAATTACATTATAACTGGGGGTGGGTAGTGAACTGTAGGTGGGTAGTGAAACGTGGTGGGTATTGAACCGTGGTGGGTAGTTTTTTATTAATGCTTGAATTAACGCTGCTATAAAATAATGGGGCTGGTTTTGTTTTGTATTTTTATTTGGGAAAATCTTGAGGAATAACACTATCCAGGAATAAATGCCAGCATGATCCGGGCAAGCTCTGTCCAGATTACACTGCACTGTGTCCATCACAATGTCATCAAGATCTGTAAAGATCTTAACGGTGCTATTGCCAGATTTATCAAGAAGCACAAAATCAGTGGCATACCTCAACCTGAAATCTGTTTATTCTCAGCCGAGAAACAATTCGGTCCCGGTATGCCATTAGTACTGTGTCACTGTATGATAAATCTTAAAGCAATCAGGCACACAAAGACTTGGTTTGGAGGGACAGTCGGGGCAGTGAAGGTGGCTTTCCTTACGCCGCCCTTGCCTCGCGCAAACCCGACACCTTTTACATGGGTCCAAGAAAGGTGGGATCTTCGAGTGAGGCAAAAGAAATTTTATTCGGGTACAGCAGACCTCAAAAAAATAATCATGTGACGTTTCGACCCGCAGGTCTTAATCATACATGTACACATTAAACTTAAACCCTTATACTTATACTGCTTTAAATTGTTTGCATGCTTGATGCAATTAACCAATCATATAATTAATTAAGCATTCCAGGTAGATGAATTATTTAACAAACATGCAGCCCCAAATAAAAAAAGAAATCTGGGGAAACAGAAAGCCTAGTATATATAAACAAATTAGTTTCATGAAAAAAGAAAAAAAGAAAGAAAGAGGAAAAAAGAAAAGAAAGGATTTAAAAAGTTAAAAGAAGTTTAAAAGAATTTTTGGAGGGGATATTACAGCAATAATATCCACAAACATATTTATACCTACTTTTAAAGTATTCTACATATACATATGTACCATTGTATAGAAAGTTGACACCACTGTATCACAAGTATAAGTGAGATGATATAGATACATGTATAGATCTCATCACCAACCACATAGAGTGGATACTCCACTGAATAACACAGTTAGTATGGTCTATCATAATGAAAGACCATAGTCCAATGGCCACCATGTGGAGCCTCCAGAATATGGAGGATACATGTGATGCTCGATGAAGGCAAGGAAGAGAGGGATATAGAGAAAATAACGTTCAAAACATATATTAAGATCGAATTCTCGATTTAGACCCTTGGGCCACAAAGTGTCAAGTTTATGTATCCACCTCTTTTCCTTGCGTTTAAGTAAACGAGTCCTATCACCACCACGTCTAAGTGGTGGGACTTGGTCGATGACTTGGAAACGTAATTGTGCTATACTGTGGGAGCGGAGATGAAAATGCTCTGCCACAGGTAACTCTAGTCGCCTAGTGCGAATCGTAGATTTATGTTTGCTAATTCTGTCTTTCACCTTCATGGTTGTTTCACCTACGTACAAAAGGCCACATGGGCATTTTAACACATAGATTACAAATGAGGATTCGCAGGTGAAAAAACCTTGAATAGGTATTTTCTCACCTGTCTGTGGGTGTGATATAGAATCTCCCTTGATCACAGCACTACATGAAGCACAATGTAGGCAGGGAAAAGTCCCATGTCTTCTTGGTGCTAAGGTGACCTGCTGATGCTTCTTAAGGGATCCCACGTCAGCACTGACGAGGGAATCTCTCAGATTTCTATTTCTTTTATGGGCAAACAACGGTGCAAATTGGAAAGATGGAATCCCACTGTAAGCTTTTTGGAGGATTTGCCAATGTTTCCGAATAGTCTGATTTATGGATCTACTAGCCTCATTAAATGTAGTTATAAATGGAATGCGAGACTCCTTGTTTTGTTTATTTTTATTTCTAGATTGGGAAATGATAGTGGTACGATCCAGAGTTTTCGATCGTATATATTCCTCCTGTAAAAGAGTTTTAGGGTAACCTCTGTCCGCGAACTTATTTGTCATTTGACGGAGTCTATCATCACGGGTGTCTGGATCAGAGACATTTCTTATAACTCTGGTGAATTGACTACGAGGTAATGATTTAAGTGTGCTCTCTGGATGAAAGCTACTATAATGTAAGAGACTATTTCTATCTGTGGATTTTACAAATAGGTCGCTGACAAGATGTGTTCCCTCGACTCTCAGGGTCAGATCTAAGAAGTTGATCTCGGATGGACTAGAGATCATGGTGAATTTAATATGAGTATTAACTGCATTCATCTGTGTAAAGAAAGTTGTTAGATCAGTTTCAGATCCAGTCCAGATACCAAAAATATCATCGATGTATCTCCACCATGTGTGTACAAAATTAATGAAAGATTGATGTGGATAGATAAATTGATTTTCAAAAGCATCCATATAAAGGTTGGCGTAGGCTGGAGCCATATTAGATCCCATGGTCGTGCCTCTACATTGTTTGTATATCATATCGCCAAATAAAAATATGTTGTTA
Organism: Leptobrachium leishanense; assembly: GCA_009667805.1. Classification (NCBI taxonomy): domain Eukaryota; kingdom Metazoa; phylum Chordata; class Amphibia; order Anura; family Megophryidae; genus Leptobrachium; species Leptobrachium leishanense. Next base: position 232,825,715 of record CM019067.1, read on the forward strand.
TAGAGCACTATCTCCACAAGTTTCATAAGAAAGGTGATGTGTTCCTCTGGGAATGAGTGTTTAACAAGTATGTCATGAATTGCTCTCATACCTTCCATATTGGGAATGGAAGTATAGAGGCTCGTGACATCCCACGTAAATAGGATGACAGAGCCTGTAAATGAAAGTTCTTCTATACGTCTCAATACATCCTTACTATCCCAGAGGAAAGACTGGGTCTGAATGACCAAAGGCTGGAGAACCCTATCCAGGAAGACCGATATCGGCTGAAGCACGGAATCCGTGCTAGCCACAATCGGTCTCCCTGGTGGGTTCTCCAGACTTTTATGTATTGGGTAACACATAAAACACCGGCAAGATAGCATATTCTTTTTAAGATATTTATATAGATCCTTGTCTATGATGTTCAGTGTTAAAGCCTCTGAAACAACTGTATCAATTAATTTCTCCAGTTGTATAACACTGAACATCATAGACAAGGATCTATATAAATATCTTAAAAAAGAACATGCTATCTTGCCGGTGTTTTATGTGTCCATCCGAGATCAACTTCTTAGATCTGACCCTGAGAGTCGAGGGAACACATCTTGTCAGCGACCTATTTGTAAAATCCACAGATAGAAATAGTCTCTTACATTATAGTAGCTTTCATCCAGAGAGCACACTTAAATCATTACCTCGTAGTCAATTCACCAGAGTTATAAGAAATGTCTCTGATCCAGACACCCGTGATGATAGACTCCGTCAAATGACAAATAAGTTCGCGGACAGAGGTTACCCTAAAACTCTTTTACAGGAGGAATATATACGATCGAAAACTCTGGATCGTACCACTATCATTTCCCAATCTAGAAATAAAAATAAACAAAACAAGGAGTCTCGCATTCCATTTATAACTACATTTAATGAGGCTAGTAGATCCATAAATCAGACTATTCGGAAACATTGGCAAATCCTCCAAAAAGCTTACAGTGGGATTCCATCTTTCCAATTTGCACCGTTGTTTGCCCATAAAAGAAATAGAAATCTGAGAGATTCCCTCGTCAGTGCTGACGTGGGATCCCTTAAGAAGCATCAGCAGGTCACCTTAGCACCAAGAAGACATGGGACTTTTCCCTGCCTACATTGTGCTTCATGTAGTGCTGTGATCAAGGGAGATTCTATATCACACCCACAGACAGGTGAGAAAATACCTATTCAAGGTTTTTTCACCTGCGAATCCTCATTTGTATTCTATGTGTTAAAATGCCCATGTGGCCTTTTGTACGTAGGTGAAACAACCATGAAGGTGAAAGACAGAATTAGCAAACATAAATCTACGATTCGCACTAGGCGACTAGAGTTACCTGTGGCAGAGCATTTTCATCTCCGCTCCCACAGTATAGCACAATTACGTTTCCAAGTCATCGACCAAGTCCCACCACTTAGACGTGGTGGTGATAGGACTCGTTTACTTAAACGCAAGGAAAAGAGGTGGATACATAAACTTGACACTTTGTGGCCCAAGGGTCTAAATCGAGAATTCGATCTTAATATATGTTTTTGAACGTTATTTTCTCTATATCCCTCTCTTCCTTGCCTTCATCGAGCATCACATGTATCCTCCATATTCTGGAGGCTCCACATGGTGGCCATTGGACTATGGTCTTTCATTATGATAGACCATACTAACTGTGTTATTCAGTGGAGTATCCACTCTATGTGGTTGGTGATGAGATCTATACATGTATCTATATCATCTCACTTATACGTGTGATACAGTGGTGTTAACTTTCTATACAATGGTACATATGTATATGTAGAATACTTTAAAAGTAGGTATAAATATGTTTGTGGATATTATTGCTGTAATATCCCCCTCCAAAAATTCTTTTAAACTTCTTTTAAACTTTTTAAATCCTTTCTTTTCTTTTTTCCTCTTTTCTTTCTTTTTTTCTTTTTTCTTGAAACTAATTTGTTTATATATACTAGGCTTTCTGTTTCCCCAGATTTCTTTTTTTATTTGGGGCTGCATGTTTGTTAAATAATTCATCTACCTGGAATGCTTAATTAATTATATGATTGGTTAATTGCATCAAGCATGCAAACAATTTAAAGCAGTATAAGTATAAGGGTTTAAGTTTAATGTGTACATGTATGATTAAGACCTGCGGGTCGAAACGTCACATGATTATTTTTTTGAGGTCTGCTGTACCCGAATAAAATTTCTTTTGCCTCACTCGAAGATCCCACCTTTCTTGTGTCTATTGTCTATGGGACCTGCGGCGTCCCTTCGGTGGTGACCTCGTGAGGTTTGAAGTCTGGGCTCCCTCCTGGTGGAGATTGCGGCATTTGCCTTTTTACCTTTTACATGGGGTCACTCTTTTTTCAGTTGGTGGAATGTAGCCAGGAAAGTGGCAGTCACGCAACATAATTACATCTTCCACCTCTTCAACAACTGGAGCATTCTCTTCTGGACAGAGAAGGGACTCTATAACAGATTCCTGAAATTTTAGGAATGTTATCTGTCGGGCATGAGTGGCCTGATACAAGATGAATGCGTTAAGCATTGACATCTGTATCAGATGGACTGCCAGCTTTTTGTATCATACATATGCCTTGCGAGAAGCGAGATATGGTACAAGCATCTGGTCAGACTTGTCCACTCCCTCCAGGTATCGATTATAATCCTGTACACATAGGGGTTTCATGATAGGGGAATCTCTCCATCTGACGTGAACTGCAGATGTGCATTCATTATGTATTGTTGTAAGCAAATGCACATCCTTTTTGTCTGTGTATTTCACAGCCAGCAGTTCACCGCAGCGCAAGGCATATGTTTCTCCTCTCTTTTGCTTCCCAAACTGTTTTGTTGGAAAGCCTTTCCTATTCGAATGGATCGTGCCACAGGCTCCAGTACCATTGCTGTACAAAAATTTGTACAGCGGCACACCCATGTAAAAGTTATCTGTATAAATACAGTAACCTTTACCGAATAGTGGATAAGCGAGGTCCCACACTATTTTTTCAGTGGTGGAGAGAGAGGGGGGCAGTCAGGAGGGGCCAGCTGCGAGTCCTTGCCAGTGTATACACGAAAGCGATACATGTATCCACTGGAGCTTTCGCACAGCTTATAAAGTTTTATCCCATAGCGAGCTCGCTTCGAAGGGAGGTACTGCTTGAAAACAAGACGTCCCTTGTAAAGCAGCAAGGACTCGTCGACTGACAAGTTTTGGCCTGGAGTGTATAACTCTTCAAATCTTGCCATCAGATGGTCAAGAAGTGGCCGCAACTTGTGCAGTCGGTCGTGATCTGGGTGGTACGGGGCAAAGCATTTGCATTATCTTATAATGCAAATACCGCAGGAGCAATAAATATCTGTCCCTGC
>CM019067.1:235603638-235792916 GCA_009667805.1 Leptobrachium leishanense
TTAATGTCCTAATGTTCAATTCTAGGAACTGATCAGTAAGCATCCAGACCTGAGAAAGAGAGGTTCACTCTTGAAAGCTTGTCTTTTAAAATGTAACGTTAGTCCAATAAAAAAGGTATGAGTACGTACTGCTATAATCGTGATTTTGGCATCTGGACTAACACGGCCTATCAAATTATATATAAATAAATAAAATCAAAAAGAGGAGAAGGACGCACTCCAGGACTTAAAAATAAAAGCAATGTTTTATTTAATTAATAATTATCACCTTGATAAAGGCCCCTGTGAGGGCCGAAACATCGGTCTGATGCATTTGGGCATCTTTTTAATTAAATAAAACATTGCTTTTATTTTTATTTCTTAAGTCTTGGAGTGCGTCCTTCTCTTTTTGATTTGCATATTCCTTATTGGGCTTTGCACCCAGGCAAGTTTGAGTCTGTACATGGCCACAGCAGGTTGCCGCAGTTTTGTATATATGTATAAACACAGTGGCAAGAAAAAGTATGTAAACCCTTTGGGATTACGTGGAGTTTTGCATGAATTGGTCATAAAATGTGCTCTGATCTTCATCTAAGTCACAACAATTTGAAAAACACAGTCTGCTTAAAATAATACAACACCAACATTATATGTTTTCATGTGTTTATTGAACATAACATGTAAACATTCACAGTGCAGGGTGGAAAAAGTATGTGAACCCCTAGCCTAATGACTTCTCCAAGAGCTAATTGGAGCCAGAAGTGAGCCAACCTTGAGTCCAATCAGTGTGATATTATTGGATGTGTTGCTGAAAGCTGTCCTGCCCTTTAAAAACACACACCAGTTTTGGGTTTACTGGTTTCAAGAAGCACTGCCTGATGTGAACCATGCCTCGCAGAAGAGAGCTCTCAGAAAACCTAAGATCAAGAATTGTTGACTTGCATGAAGCTGGAAAGGGTTACAAAAGTATCTCCAAAAGCCTTGATGTTCATGTGTCCACGGTAAGACAGATTGTCTACAAATGGAGAAAGTTCAGCACTGTTGCTACTCTCCCTAGGCGTGGTCGTCCTGTAAAGATGACTGCAAGATCACAGAGCAGAATGCTTAATGAGGTAAAGAAGAATCCTAGAGTGTCAGCTAAAGACTTACAGAAATCTCTGGCACATGCTAACATTTTTGTTGACACACCTACAGTAAGGAAAACCTTAAACAAGAATGTAGTACATGGGAGGACACCAGAGGAAGCCATTGCTGTCCAAAAAGAATATTGCAGCACGTTTGAAGTTTGCAAAAGAGCACCTGGATGTTCCACAGCACTACTGGCAAAATATTCTGTGGACAGATGAAACCAAAATTGAGTTGTTAGGAAAAAACACACAACACTATGTGTGGAGACAAAAAGGCACAGCACACCAACATCAAAACCTCATCCCCACTGCAAAACATGGCAGAGGGACCATCATGGTTTGGGGCTGCTTTGCTGCCTCAGGGCCTGGACGGATTGTTGTCATTGATGGAAAAATGAATTCCAGAGTTTATGAAGACATTTTGCAGGAAAACGTAAGACCATCTGTCCGCCAACTGAAGCTCCGCAGAGGATGGGTGATGCAACAGGAAAATGACCCAAAGCATACAAGTAATTCAACAAAATAATGGCTTCAACAAAACAAAATCCGCCTTCTTGAGTGGCCCAGTCAGAGTCCTGACCTCAACCCGATTGAAATGCTGTGGCATGACCTGAAGAGAGCGATTCACACCAGACATCAAGAATATTGCTACACTGAAACAGTTTTGTGAAGAGGAGTGGTCCAAAATTACTCCAGATCGTTGTGCAGGTCTGATCTGCAACTACAGGAAACGTTTGGTTGAGGTTATTGCTGCCAAAGGAGGGTCAACCAGTTATTAAATCCAAAGGTTCACATACTTTTTCCACCCTGCACTGTGAATGTTTACATGTTATGTTCAATAAACACATGAAAACATATAATGTTTGTGTTGTATTATTTTAAGCAGACTGTATTTTTCAAATTGTTGTGACTTAGATGAAGATCAGAGCACATTTTATGACCAAATCATGCAAAACTCCACGTAATCCCAAAGGGTTCACATACTTTTTCTTGCCACTGTATTTATTTTGGGTACAGTTTAAGAGGGTGAAGTAATGTTCTCAGTTGACGTATTGTTTATTGAAGCAATGCTTTATCACATAAAACTCTTTTGTGGCAGCTTATTCAGCTTCCTAATATATGCATGTCATCAATTACACTGTTGCACGCCTTCGTTAAAAAAATGAGTTTAAAAAATGACCCAAGGTGTTTAAATGCTTAGTTCCTGTCCAATTCTTCTCTAGCCTGCCATTAATAAGGAGTAAGATATCCTATGGGACTGACATCATAACATTTGTTAGGTAGGGATGAGCGGTTCGGGTTCGGACGGTTCGGGGTTCGACCCGAACTTGGCCTGTTCGATGAGATCGAACACCGAACATTTCCGGGTGTTCGACCACAATGCATTTTCCCACTGGCCTGAAGCTCGTAATTGGCTACAGCCTTGCACCTGACCACAGGTCTGGTGCAAGACTGGTTCAACACTATGGGCAAATTTTGCCCAATCATGGGCTCACAGAGCTAAGTCCCGCAGCACACTATATAACGTTTCCACGCGCCAATTCTGCACGCATTTCAGAGGAGATAGTTGTGTCTTTGTTACTGCAGGTCTGCCACGCTACTGGGGGGGGGGTCTGGGAGGGTCTCATTTCTACCAAATATCAGGGAATTTACAGTTGTGTTCAAAATTATTCAACCCCCACTGAAATAGAGTGTTTTGGCCAGTTTGACATTGATGTTGATCATTCAGTCATCTTGCTTACAATTAAATCAAAGAGGCACGTGTAGGTCAGACAAATATAACATAACATTTATAATGAAATCACCACAAATGTCTTTTCTGTGCTCACATCATTATCAGTTTTATTCAACCCCCAAGTGACATTCAATCTTCGTACAACATCCTTTTACAGTTATAACAGCTTTTAAACGTGAAGCATAGCTTGACACAAGTGTCTTGCAGCGATCTACGGGTATCTTCGCCCATTCGTCATGGGCAAAATCTTCCAGTTCAGTCACATTCTTAGGCTTGCGCACTGCAACTGCTTTCTTTAAGTCCCACCAGAGGTTCTCAAATTGGATTAAAGTCAGGTGACTGTGATGGCCACTCCAAAACGTTCCAGCCTTTAATCTGCAACCATGCTCTAATGGACTTGGAGGTATGCTTGGGATCATTGTCCTGTTGAAAGGTCCAACGTCTCCCAAGCCTCAGGTTTGTGACGGACTGCATCACATTGTCATCCAATATCTCCTGGTACTGAAGAGAATTCATGGTACCTTGCACACGCTGAAGCTTCCCTGTACCTGCAGAAGCAAAACAGCCCCAAAGCATGATTGACCCCCCGCCATGCTTCACAGTAGGCAAGGTGTTCTTTTCTTCATAGGCCTTGTTCTTCCTCCTCCAAACATAGCGTTGATCCATGGGCCCAAACAGTTCTAATTTTGTTTCATCAGTTCACAGAACACTATCCCAAAACTTCTGTGGTTTGTCCACATGACTTTTGGCATACTGCAGTCGACTCTTCTTATTCTTTGGAGACAGCAAGGGGGTGCGCCTGGGAGTTCTGGCATGGAGGCCTTCATTACGCAGTGTGCGCCGTATTGTCTGAGCTGAAACTTCAGTACCCACATCTGACAAATCTTTTCTCAGTTCCTCAGCAGTCACACGGGGACATTTCTCCACTCTACGCTTCAGGTAGCGCACAGCAGTCAAAGTCAGCATCTTCTTTCTGCCACGACCAGGTAGCGTTTCAACAGTGCCCTTTGCCTTGAATTTGCGAATGATGCTTCCTATGGTCTCTCTTGGTATGTTTAACATCTTTGCAATCTTCTTATAGCCATTGCCCTTCCTGTGAAGAGTAATCACCTCTTCTCTTGTCTTCCTGGACCATTCTCTTGACTTCACCATGTTTGTAACCACACCAGTAAATGTCTAGAAGGAGCTGAGTATCACAGTCATTTTAAAGCTGCCTAATTGTTGCTTATTATGCTTTATTGCTGCTCCGTGACATCTACAGGTGTTTTCAATACCTGATTGAAAACACTTGAATGAACCTCTGTTCTTCAGAGTGGTAGTCTTTAAGGGGTTGAATAATTGTGTCAATGAAGAATTCACAAAAGAAACATTTACTACTGTATTACAAAACCAATTGATGTCATTTTAGTTGCATATGGTTCTTTAAAAAGTCCTTGTAGGATTTCATTCTATTACAAATGTACACTAAAATTCCCTAAAACCCTTTACAGCATTGGGGGTTGAATAAGTTTGAACACAACTGTATGTGATGTGTGTCTTGTCACTGTGCCAGCAAGTTTTTTTGGGGTTTACAACTTTCTTTAAAACATTTGTGAATTGAGGTAATCTTCTGGGTCTTGTCACTGTGCCAGCAAATCTTTTTGGGGCTCACTAATTTCTTTAAAACATTTGTGAATTGAGGTGATCTGTCTCTTGTCACTGGCTGCCAGCTATCAGTGTGTCTCACTGAGTTATACCAGAGTTCTTTAAATCTTTATACCAGAGTTGAAGCAGAGTTCTGTATATATTAATCTATATATCACTCACCATGTCTGAAAGAACAAAAAGGACAGGCAGACGCTCCCAGACACATATAAGAGGGCAAGCAGCCACTGTGTCGGGAGGCTGTGCCTCTGGTCGTGGTGGATGTGGTGCATCCTCTGCAGGGGCACGCTTGTCCTTTCTAACTGGTGCTGGCCTTCTTAAGCAGCAGCAACATACAGAGGACTTGGTGGATTGGCTTACCAGGCCATCCTCCGAGTCCTCTGCCAGCCAGGCTTCTAGTGCTTTACAGTCCACCTCAGCTGCCAAAGCATCTAATGCAGCCTCCATGTCCACAGCTACTCCTGCCGTAGCCTCGCTATCACACACAGAGGAGTCAGCTGAATTGTTTGACTACAATGAGAGTGACATGCTGCTTGAGGATGCGCAGCAAGTACAGTGCTCTGATTCAATCTCTGAGGTTGAGGAAGGGAGTATAATCAACCTAGAGGAAGGGGGCGCCAGTGATGACACACAAATAACTGGCACTAATGTTGCCCCAGCATACTGCCAAGTTGGCTCCAGTGACGAGGAGATAGGGGGTGATGATGACAATGATAAGGTCACTGACTCCACCTGGGTGCCAGATCGAACAGAGGAATTAAGTGAGGAAGAGGGGGAGGAGGAGGCACAGCAAACACGAGGCACAACATCCTCTGTGACCAACCGTAGCACTAGCCAGTCCAAGGCATCACATGTCAGAGCTGCTCCGGTGCAGAGTGCTGTTGTCTCAAAGAACACATGCAGGAACTCTGTTGTCTGGGAGTTCTTTAAGAAATGTGCAGTAGAGCGCAGCGTTGCTATTTGTAATCTATGTCAGATGAGGCTTAAGCGTGGGAAAGATATCGGACACTTGGGTACCACGTGCTTGAGGTGACATGAACAAGTGCCACACATCCCGTTGACGCAAAACTTTGCGTAGGTCCTCCTTCTCCTCCTCATCTGTCTCTACCCCCACTGTATGTCCTGCCATGTCATTGCCTATAACCTCCACCGACAGGGATGATGCTACAGTAATGGATGTACCAGCAGGTCCTTCCTCACAATGTGACATCATCCCAGTAGCTGAAGATTTACGCAGTCAGATTACGTTGCCGCAGCTGCTGCAGCGAAAGAAAAAAATATAGTCCCAACCATCTCCAAGCACAGCGTCTAAATGCCAGCTTAGCAAGATTACTCGCATTGCAGCTGCTGCCTTTCCAGCTGGTGGACTCTACTCCCTTCCGTGAATTTGCTGAATGTGCTGTACCACAGTGGCAGGTTCCAAAACGCCATTACTTTTCATGCAAGGCCATTCCAGCACTATACCAGCACGTGGAAGACAATGTTATCGAGTCATTGGGAAAGGCAGTCAGCAGCAAGGTGCATGTGACTTTAGACACGTGGTCCAGCAAGCATGGACAGGGTCGTTACATTTCCTTCACGGCACACTGGGTAACTCTGATTGCAGCTGGGAGGGATCCAAGACGGGGGCTCTGTGCTGGAGCTTGTTCATCCACCATGCCTCCAGAAAGATGCTTGTATGAGGTCTGTCTGCTCCACCACCACCTCTTCCTCCTCCTCCTTCTCTGTCTCTGGTGAAGTGGCAGTTAAACTGACGCCTGACAGGGTCTACGCAATGGCTCAAGTAAAAAGATGCCATACTGTGCTTGAGCTGGTGTGTTTAGGAGACAGGAGCCACACCGGGTCAGAAATTTTGTCAGCTCTGCAGGGGCAGGTGCAGAGATGGTTAACACCACGCCAGCTTGAGCTGGGAATGGTCGTCTGATAATGGCAGCAACCTTCTCTCCGCCCTACGCAAGGGTAAATTGATGCATGCACCATGCCTAGCACCTGTCCTAAATCTGGTGGTACAGCGTTTCCTAAACCAAGTACCCAGGGCTGCCAGAGCTTCTCATCCAGGCCAGAAAAGTCTGCAGCCACTTCAGACGGTCATTCCCAGCAAGCGTTCGCCTGGCAGAAATTCAAAGAGAGTTCCACCTTCCCACAAAGCGTCTGATCTGTGACAAGCCCACCAGGTGGAACTCGACATTAGCAATGCTGCAGCGTCTGCACAAGCAGCAGAGGGCCATCAATGAGTACCTGTGTGAGTATGCCACAAGGACAGGTTCAGGTCAACTTGTTTTTTTCCCCCCCGCAGTGGCTGATGATGAAGGATGCATGCACTGTACTGTCACCATTTGAGGAGGCAACGAGGATGGTGAGCAGGGACAGTGCATGCATCAGTGACAATTCCTTTAGTGTTCCTGCTGGAGCACACTCTGTGGGGAATTACAGATGTGGCTCTAGAGGCAGAGCAGCGGGAGGAAGAGGAGGCCTTCCCTAGCTCTCAAGGCCCCAGTCTTTCCGCAGACAGCATTCCAGCGGGTCCTCCTCAGATCAGACAGGAGGAGGAGGAATATTTAAGTAGTGGGGGCATTGAAGGTGGGGAATCCTCAAGGGAGGGTTTTGTGTGCCCAGAAACACAAGGGCTAGTGCGTGGCTGGGAGGAGGAAGTGCACGATACGGTCATCCTCATTGACCAGGAACACTCGGAAGCTAATGCCACCTCCAACCTACGCTGCATGGGCTCCCTAATGATGCAAAGCCTGCTAAAGGACCCCAGGATTCGTGCTATCAAGGAGAGGGATCATTACTGGTTGGCAACCCTTTTTGATCCACAATACAAGGGGAAAGTTGCAGAGCTCATCCTGCCCACACAGAGGGAGCACAGGATGAATAAACTTGAGGACGCTCTAAAGCGACACTTGTGTAACACCTTTCCAGGCACTGGTAGATTACCAAGTGCTGACACACGTGCTTCTGAGGCTGCGGGTGATCAGAGGAATAGTGGTGAAGGCCAGGGCCGCTTGACTGATGCTTTAAATTTTTTTAGTCCGACGCCCAGGGACGTCAAATGTAGGCACCCATTGCCAGTGTCTTCACCATATGGTGCAGAATATGGTGCAGGACTACCTAGGGGCAAGGGCAGACCTGGATACCTTTCCAGCAGATGATCCACTGGCTTATTGGGTGTTGAGATTGGATCACTGGCCAGAATTTAGCCCATATGCTATGCAGCTACTAGGTTGCCCTTCATCTAGCGTGCTTTCTGAAAAGACGTTCAGTGCCGCTGGAGGTTTTGTCACAGATAAAAGAGTGCGTCTGTCCACCGACTCTGTAGACCGGCTGACATTTATAAAAATGAATCAGTCCTGGATCAGCAGTTATCAATCCCCTGATGCCGAAGTAACGGAATAGATCGGGGATGTCGTCTTCTGCATTCACAAAACGTCCAGCACTGAACTCTTCCACAATTCCACAAAAGGGTTACGGTGTGAATGCACTTGCTGCCATGAAAGGTACAATATTTGGCTGCACTGATGCCTGTGCCAGATTTATATCATTTTAATTTTTTGAACAGCAGGGTCCAACCCTGCACTCTTCCACAATACCACAGAGGGGTTACTGTATGATGATACTTGTGTAAGGCACCAGCGTGACAGGCAAGGTTCCGAACCCAGGATGCAGTGATACACGGAGACCAAGTTAGGGAAAACAGGGGTTTATTGTAGGATTCAGATAAATAATAAGTCCAGGCTATGCAGGATGAAGGGCAGAACTTAACGAGAGGGACTAAAGGAAATATGCAATCTTGGTGGACACGAAGGGATGCAGGAAACAATACAAGAAGACAGAGGGGAGACACACAGAGGAGACTTACTGGGATACGAGACAGGACAGGAAAAGGGCTGAATGGTTTCTTGAATGCTGAGGAATCAGGAGACCGATGACCAAATGGAAACCAGGATGCAGGGGTCTAGGATGAAGTCTCTGGATAGCTCAGGAGACTTAATGTAGAGGGTAAGCACAGGATAGATTCTGGATAAGTGTGCTTGGCTTGCTGGCTCAGGAACCATAATGTTGAAGCATTTCCTTCTGAGTGTTCCACCCTTAAGTAGGCAAACAGTCACTGTTGATTGGAGGCACCTGTTAGGCCTGCAGTGCTGAGAGCAAGGTTGGACATCCTGAAAGCAGTTTTATGGAAGTGCTGCCCTGCACTCAGGACAACGCAGCACCAGGTTTGCCTTTCTTCTGTTTACGGCGGGCTTTATGTGGGGTGCTGGGGGGCTCCAGACAGGGGTCCTGACAACTTGCTGGCCTGGCATTAAAGGCACAATATCTGGGTGCACTGACGCCTTGACCAGAATTATATCTTTTCAATATAGGACCACATGGTCCACCCCTGCATTCTTCCACAATACCACAGAGGGGTTACTGTATGATAGTACTTGCAGGCCTGGCACCAAAAGCACAATATTTGGGTGCACTGCCACTGACGCCTGTATCAGATTCATATCCTCAGAGGGGTTACATTGTGACGGCACTGTTGGGGACTCTAAAGGACCAATTTTAAAGCACCTATTGTTACTTTCATCCAAAGCCTGCATATATTTCACAATAATTTAGCCAAAAAAATCAGTAAACTTTTTCTGCGTGTACAAAAAAGTCTCCTCTTTTCATACAGACTGCCGCCCCAAGCAGTTGTTTATGGATAGATTAAAGGAAAAGCATTTACCGTCAATATTTTTTTGTTTTTAAGTGTTTCTATACATCCTAGAAATCCGCCACTTCACGGGCAGGTTATGGGGACCTCCTAGGCACGATATTTGAAGGAATTTTTGTTTTTTATTTTTAACCCTAATTTCATGGAAAACTCACTGTCCCTTTAAAAACTTTTTTTTTTAAACTTTTTGTTCTTGTTTCCTGTCCCCCAGGGCACTACCCGGACCCCCATACACCTTTTATGGCAAATATGTAGCATATATGCCCTCTTGGAGGGCACTCTAAAAACCGAATTTTCAGCCCCATTGACTTGCATTGGGTTCGAGTTCGGGTTCGGACCCGAACAAATGGGAAGTTCGGGTTCGGGCTCGAACCGAACTCGGGGAGTGTTCGGCTCATCCCTACTGTTAGGGTGTAAGGGTGTACAAGTCTTTACCACTGTTCATTTTTATCTTCAGTTCATATTTACAGTATCTGCATCATTTACGGATACGGTGCTTACCCAAATGTTTCTATGGAAGAGTTTCTGCTGATGTAGTCACTGGTAAGGGTGGAAAGCCCATAACCAGTGATTAATGATCATTACATTTTTGATGAGTCAAACACTTTTCATGTATTTGTGTTTTTTTTTATAACGCTTAATCGATTAATTTTATCTTCATCATTTGCATCTAATTTCTATATACTGATATTCAAAAAGCAACAGAAAGACAATGCAGGAAGACACACTTAGTTGTCAGGGTGCATTTACTGACACAGACAGCAAGTTCGGAAACATTTTAGTAATGTCGTGGGAGAGGTGGGGGAGAGTTGGATCCCAGGATACAGTACCTTTACGGCTGGGAGCAGTGGTAAACTCATGAATGGGCCATTTTATTCGCTTTGAAATTCAGTTTCTTTGCACTATAAATTGTTATTTCTACATCTATTTCTCTGTCACGTGGATGACATATCTGCCTGAATAATTTCATTTTCCTACAGCGCAACGCAAATATGGAATAACCTCCCAGACACCATCGAATCTTTCCCCAGTATAAAGTCACTTAAGAGATCTCTATTATTATACCTCTTGCATTTATTACTTTGTATTTCTGTAACAACTGTAAAATTTCAATGTTCTTGAACCCAGGACATACTTTAAAATGAGAAATCTCAATGTATCCTTCCTGCTAAAATACATTTCAAATAAATAAATAAATACCTCGATACAAAATGCACCTGTAAACATGTGACTTAGTGAATATATTTCTAACACATTTATTTTCTGTGTAAGGCTAGGGTCAAACGAACGCATTATTCGCAGCGACCGTCAAAAAGTGTGTCCGAACGCATTGACTTATTTTTTCACGGAATGCGTGAAAATGATCATACGATGCGCATTTTCGTGCGTGATTTTTTACGGATCGTCAATAAAACACTTTTTAAGTCTGGACGTTATGTAGGCTTGACATTAGCAGCGTCTGACATCTCCTAATCACACAAACACGCCGCTAGCGGATGCAGCGCACTCTGTACGTCAGTACTAGCGGTTCTGTGTTCTCGAAAAAATGCGTTCATTTTCCACTTGCGTTGCGCGGCCGGACTTTCGTGCGGCCGTACTTCGTATATTGGCCGTCATTGCCCGTCATTTGCTGCTACTGCGGCCGTGATTAACTGCGCCTAAACGCATGTTAAAAATGCGTTAGTCTGACCCCAGCCTCAATCTGTAGATTTGTGTTTTGTTTTTATTATCTTGCATTTTATTACTTTGTATTTCTGTAACGACTGTAAAATTTCAATGTTCTTGAACCCAGCACATACTTGAAAACAAGAGAAATCTCAATGTATCCTTCCTGGTAAAATACTTTGCAAATAAATAAATAAATACCAGAGGTAATTTTTAGGTATTTCATAAGTAATTTTTTTGTTTTAAACAGAGTGTTCCTAAATTCAATACTTAAAGCACAAACCTGGCAAAATACATTGTAGTCGGTCTGGCTTTCAACACTCTGCTGTGCTGACAAATACAGATTGATCAGTGCCTCATATTCCCATAACTGGCAGAGACAATATGTTCATATTTTAATTACAGCCATAAATTCACAATTAAAAGGCATGATAAGAATGAAATAGCACAATTACTGCATGAATGTAAGCTGCGTGTAGAAAAATGGTCCACTGCCTTAAGTGTGTAATGATGTGTTTCCGCACCCATTAAGACTCTGCCGAATGTGTTAGTTAGTCCGTATGCATTCATTACATTGGTTTGCTGAAATATCAGCATCACGTACTCCTACCTGCAGAGAAATGCCTACAGATGGTTTTAGCTCACATTAAGTCACAATCTCAGTTTGTGTTTTGTGCTCTAGAGCTGATCAGTCATATGAATCAGAGTTAACTGGAGAAGATGCTTTAGTGATTAAAAACAACGTGGAAAAATTTAAATATGTGTTCTGACATTGCTGGAATATGTCTGTTCAGACCACATTCCCATATGGCTTGTTATTCGATAATAAAAAAAGCAGTTTTTCCAGCTGAGTGGCTATAGACTGGACTCCTAGTAATGCTGCAGGGGTAACCATACTAGATTTCCATTTCCATGTAATGCAGGTTGATTATCCCGCATCTGTAATGTTTGGATTTTTTGGTGGATTTTGAAATATTTGTATGTAATAATGAAACTATCAGGGTTATTCAAAGAGATCAAATGAGGGGGGGATACAGTGGAGGCGCTAATATTTAGTAAGTGAATGTATTAGTGTTATGCAGCCAACTGGGATTTGGGCACAAAACCTCGACAGAAATGTGTAAAATGTACAGTAGGAGAAGGGGTAGGTCCTAGTGGCGCAGTCTCTTTTGAGAGTGGTCAATATACAATCTCTTGAATACGATAAATAAATATATAGGTACAGTGTTCCCACTATTCCAAGGAGTGCACGGTCGTAACGACCACTAAAGTGCTGCCGTGGATAATCTATGTGCACTAGTGCCACTGTGCAATTGAGCAAAAATGCAAGTAGGCAGGATAACAGTTGAAGTACTAATATAGTCAAAGAGACCACATAAAGTGCAAGTAGGTCGAAAAGTCACATAAAGTGCAAATGCAGATTAAGTGCATATATAAGTGCAATAAAGTGCAGTTGGAAGTCCTTAAATGAACTGTTATAATCAAGTCTGTTTTCCAAATCGCTGGTGAAAGCAAAAAAACACAAAAAAACACAAAGACAATCCTACGGACCATACGTCTATATTGGAGATACGGTAGTCTGATTGGGTCTCCACGTGTGCAGTTCAAATTGTACGTAAGTCCTGGTGCGATGTCTTCACCTAAGTCCTATATAGACTCCCGATTCCCAAAAAAATGGGAAAAAAGAAAGGGAAGAGAGAAAGAAGACAAAAGAAAAAAATATTGGTGCAATGTTGTCTGATGGAGAGTCTATGGGCACTTGACTCTCCATCAGACAATATTGCACCATTATTTTTTTCTTTTGTCTTCTTTCTCTCTTCCCTTTCTTTTTCCCATTTTTTTGGGAATCGGGAGTCTATATAGGACTTAGGTGAAGACATCGCACCAGGACCTTACGTACAACTTTGAACTGCCCACGTGGAGACCCAATCAGACTACCGTATCTCCAATATAGAACGTATGGTCGGTCGGATTGTTTTTGTGTTTTTTTGCCTTCACCAGCGATTTGGAAAACAGGACTTGATTATAACAGTTCATTTAAGGACTTCCAACTGCACTTTATATGCACTTATATATGCACTTATATCTGCATTTGCACTTTATGTGACTTTTCGACCTACTTGCACTTTATGTGGTCTCTTTGACTATATTAGTACATCAACTGTTATCCTGCCTACTTGCATTTTTGCTCAATTGCACAGTGGCACTAGTGCACATAGATTATCCACGGCAGCACTTTAGTGGTCGTTCCGACCGTGCACTCCTTGGAATAGTGGGAACACTGTACCTATATATTTATTTATCGTATTCAAGATTGTATATTGACCACTCTCAAAAGAGACTGCGCCACTAGGACCTACCCCTTCTCCTATTATTCAAAGAGATCGAATTGCTTGAGAAAGGTAACCGAACGCTGAAAATCAGCGTTCGGTTACCTTTCCTAGCCATTCGGCTATCCAGAGAGCAGGCAATTCGCCAAATCCGAGCGAATTGCCTGAACATACAGTGCCTGTTCGGTGCCTGTTCGAGGGCAGTGAAATCCCCATGAAAAAGCACTGCTTCGGCTATTCAGAGAATACAAACTAGCAGTGAAAGGTTCCCCTAATGCCCTGCCATTCAGTGGTTTAATTTGGCAAAGTTATTCAGGAGAATCCCATAGGCTTCAATGTTAAAAATATTCCTGTTTTAATTCAATATCTAATAAATCGTTCATTATAAAATTCTGCAGTAAAGAGTCTCTTTATTTATAGATTTTTTAGGATATTTTAAGCATTTTTCTTAATTTTTTTTTTTAAAAGTTCGATTTTTTTTATTTATTTTTTTAAAGTTTTCTTCTTTTTTATGTAACAGCCCTCTTTTTTATCATTCCCTGGACCTCATATGTACATTTCAGACATTTTCGCTCAGTAGTTTCTTTGCAAACAGCTTTTCACTTTCACACATTCATATAAACTGTTTTGCTAATTTACTCACTGCCTCTTCTGCTGTGTCGAAGGCTGCGATCGACTCCTGTTCGGGCTTTTCTGTGGTTTTCGGCAGGTTAATCCAGATGTTTTTGAGGGTTTTCGGCGTGCATTCGCTGGGTTTTGCGGTTAGTTTTCGTCAGGTTTGCGGCAGCTTTTCCCTGCAATTCGGGGACCCTGTGGTGCTTGCTGAATACACTGCAGGGTCACCGAAATGGGATCGGCAAAAGGAACCGAATTGAAGAGAACGAAAAGTCCCCGAACGTGCGGTGACTTTACGAATCTCTTTGAATAACCCTGGGTGTAACTATTATTTAATATGTGGGTAAAAGCTGCTTGATCCAGGGTGAAATCTGACTGCCATTCTGGGGTCCAGAAGGATTTTTTCCCCAGTATGTTGCTTATTTGTGAGCGTTTCAGACTGGATTTTTTGCCTTCTTTTGGATCAACAGCAGTAGGTAATGTGTGAAAGGATGAACCCGATGGACGCACGTCTATTTTCAGCCTATGTAACTAAATATCTTGAATGGAACTCACTTCTTCACAAGAAATTCACTTGTGTTTCATATCCACTTCTATGTAGCCTGAAGGAAAAAAATTTTAAATGTAATTTTTTTCCCCTCATTAACTGAAGCCAGATTGTGAATTTTACACTTGTTGTGCCATGTCAGTGCTCAAAAAGTTTTTGCATTTTGGAACATTTCAGATTTCAGAGTTTGGGATATTCAACTTGTAGTTGAGTAATGTACAGACAGAGCACGTGAAGAACTCAGGGAAGATTGGTAATGAGCAACTCAGCACTGAACTTGACAGCCTCTGCCCAATTATATTTTTATTAATTTTTTTACTTTGCCCCATTTTACTCACCTTTTGTCCCTCGCCGCGCGCAGCTCCTCCTCTTCGGCTCAAGGACTCCCGAAACCCAGAAGTTCCTGAGGCTTTTCTGCACAATTTGGGCCCTATTACAATCTTCACGCAAACGTTTGCACGCGCGCAAAAACGCATTAACGCGAGGGGCAAAATCCATTGCGCTGAACGTCGTATTACAATGTCAGCGCAACAAACGCACGTAATCTTCTACCGCGGGTGAACTTGTGCGAACGCTGAGCAAGCTTACTGTACGTCGTGCGTCCTATACTTAACATTGTGAGTGCAAATGCGTTTGTGTGCTGGTACACGGATGGTATTACAATCTATGCGCAATTTGTAACGCATAGCCTTTGCGCGTATAATTTTAGCAACTCCTAAAAGCTGGTGTTAATGTTAATGGCAAATTCTATCAACCTGGCCGAAACCAAATACACCAGCCCAAAAAAAAAACGCAGCAAAGTATAGTTACACATTCTACACATACCAAACCAATAAAATGGAGAAGTTGTGCGTGCAATTTTTATTGATACAGCATATATGCGCAGATTGACTTTGACAGGTGCAAAAACTTAACGTGAGACAATTGTGGCTCTTAATTCTGATTGGCTGAATCGCGTGAAAAAAACACTGATTTCGTTGCTGCGTGCGTGTTTGTGCGCGTCCGTTTTACGCGCGTTATTGCTTGACGGATGAAAAAATGTGCGAGGATTGTAATACCATTAACGTTTAACGCTTCGCAGAAAAATTCACGCGTTGCGCGTGCGTTTTTGCGTGAAGAATGTAATAGGGCCCTTTGTGTTTCCTGTGCTACTTGCGTAGCGTAGGAAATGCAAATTGCACACCACAACAGGACTTGCACACTTTACGTACGCAAGTCCCATAGTGCCTGCTCAGAACGATGGTTCAGAGATGTGCACCTGCTCAGCTCTGATCCATCGCGGCCTCTGTGACTAACGCTAACGCGATCGGTCTCAGAGATAGTGATGTTGGCACGCTCCGTGCATGCCGTGTCACTAATAACAGAGTAGTATCCTGGCTGCTAGTGTCATTGGATGGGGTGGAGGAAACTCCTCCCCTTCATCCAACTTTTTATCAAAAACAGGGGGGCACTTCTCATATCCTGACCATTTTAAAATTATAAAGTGGTCAGAATGTGTTGAGTGTTCCTTTTGACTAATCAAATAGGTAAAAGCCTTCTAATGGATAATTACTTCAGTGATATGTTTCAGCTGGCAAAAAATTAGGTCAGCTGACTACCTGAATATACTGAATGACTAGGTTTTTCTATCAATGGATTTTTTTCCTTCCCTGATGTCACGGGCATATTCCAAGATGACAATGTCAGGATTCATCGGGTCTAAATTGTGCAAAAGTGGTTCAGGGAGCATGAGACATAATTTTCACACATTGATTGGGCACCACAGAGTCCAGACTTCTTAACTCCACTGAGAATCTTTGAGATGGCTGGAGAAGACTCTACGCAGCGGTCTGACTCTCCCACCATCAATACAAGATCTTGGTGACTCTGTTTATTAGCTTATATAATGTGAGAGTGTTTAATATAACCATATATGTTATGTATGTGTGTGGATATTCACTCATCTTTCAGTTCTTGCAGATAGAGCTTTACATCGATTGACTGATTCTGCTCATATTAAGAATTATCCTTTTCCCCGAATAAGAAATACAATAGAATTGACAAACAAACGGGTTGACGCTCAGAAGAAAGAGGGCACTGAAATAAACAGGCTATCCATCACTGGTAGAATGCAGTGTCTGTTAAAGTACAAGATTTTGGTCTGTGTATTGGTCTTGCGGTCAGAATCTGTAAGCCAGGGCAAGTTTTATAGTAAAATCAATTGTTTAAAGGGTAACAGTGAAAAGCTGAACATAACTTTAATGTCTTGAAGCAGCTTTCATTGTATTTGCAATTAGATTGGATTGTTACATTGCCAACTGCTGCATTTGTTTTACCGATATGTGAATATCAATGGGCTGTAAAAACTGGTTTCTATTTAAATGTATTTTCATATTATCACGCCATATTGAAAGGTAGACATAACACAGCATCTAATACACGTGTGTGCCATTAAATACTGTATATAAGAGATTGATCATTTGATGTTTGATTGTAAAATTATGGTGATGTGAGCTAGAAGGACACTATGAAATATTGCCCTGTCTGTTAGCTATCATGACCTTTAAATTGTCACCTAGATGCTGATCGGACTTGTTTTCAGGTTATATTAGATAGTCATTTTTACATGGTTCTTGATTCATTACATACAGAAAATGGTAGGCACTTATACAATCTTGAAAAATAATTTTGTAGATGACATGTCAATTTAAATTTTGTGAAGATTTTTCATTCTGTTATAAAATGATATTTAATCTTGGATCAAGTAGAGTTGTTTATAGTTTGCGATAAATCACACTAATTTGTCATATTAACAGAGGATGAGGTCCATTCTCTACAGTCTTCCTCACACCCCACTACCTGACAGCTAGAGCCTATTATTATATTATTATACTTTATTTATATAGCGCCAGCATATTCCTCAGTGCTGAACAATGGGCACGATGCAGTCAGGGTTTCAATACATTGAGACTGAACAACATTTTGATAAACCGGTACAGGAGGAAATGAAGGTCTATTCTCGTGGGAACTCAAAATCTAGAAGGGTTGAGGGTGAAAACAGGAGGAGAAGACTGCAAGGTGGGAGTGATGAACTGGTTGGGGCAGTGAGGTATATTAGTGAGTCGGGTGGTAGGCTTGCCTAAATAGGAAGGTCTTATCTCTTCACACCTACTATCTTCTCTGTCCTCATCTATTACTCCTGTTCTTACTCACATTTTCAACGTATCCCTCTCTTCTGGCTCATTCCCCTCTCCTTTCAAGCATGCCACTATCACACCCATTCTCAAGAAACCCTCCCTCAACCCAAATTCTCTTGAAAACTACCGTCCAGTTTCACTACTTCCACTAGCATCAAAACGGCTAGACAGACTAGTCTATGACCGCTTAATCCTCTTCCTATTCTCCAACTCCTTGTTTGACCCCCTGCTATCTGGATTTTGCTCCTAAACTCATCAAAAACTGCTCTCACAAAGGTTACTAATGACTAAATGCAAAGGGCATTACTCCATACTGATCCTACTTGACCTCTCAACTGCCTTTGATACAGTCGACCATCCCCTCCTCCTAAAGACCCTCTTCTCTCTTAGTCTCTGTGATATCACCCTCTCATGGCTAAAATCTTACCTCTCTGATAGATCCTTTTCAGTATCCCTTGATGGCATTTCCTCCTCTTCAATGCCTCTGTCAGTTGGCTTACTCTAAGGCTCAGCCCTAGGTCCTCTGCTTTTCTCTATCTATACCTCCTCACTGGGTAAACTCCTCACCAACTATGGCTTTGAGTATCAACTGTATGCTGATGACACTCAGATCTACTTCTCCACTCCTGATCTCTCTCCCTCTGTTCTCTCTCAGGTCAGTGACTATCTGTCTGTGATCTCTGCATGGATGGCCTCTCACAACCTGAAGATAAATATGTGCAACACAGAGCTCCTTCTAATTCCCCCCTCTAACTCTACTCCAATCTCTGACTCTTCTATACGTTTTGATGGTATCACCATCCTTCCTTCAGCCTAATTCCTCTGCCTCTGAGTTACTCTTGACTCCAGTCTTTCCTTCAGCCATTACATCCAATCACTCTCCTCATCTTGCCACAATCACCTCTGCAAATTGCCAAAATTAATCCATATCTGACTGCTAACACCACCAAGCAATTTATCCACTCTCCTGCTATCTCCCGCCTAGACTACTTCAACAAACTCCAGACTGGCCTTCCTATCTCCCATCTCTCCCCCCTGCAGTCCATCCTAAACACATCAGCCCGACTTATCCATCTAACCCATCACTCGGTCTCTGCTGCTCCTCTCTGTAAATCCCTACACTGGCTCCCCATCCACAGCAGAATCAAATTCAAACTACTCACCCCGACCTTCAAAACCCTCACTAACTAAAGCTCCTCACTACCTGTGCTCACTTATCACCAAATACACCCCAGCATGCCCCCTAAGATCCAACAATGACCTGCTCCTGGCATCTTCCGTCGTTACCTCTTCACATGTCATACTGCAGGACTTTTCTCGTGCGGTGCCGACCCTATGGAATGTGCTTCCTCGCAATATCAGACTCTCCCCAAATCTGGCTTCATTTAAACGTTCCCTCAAGACCTTTCTGCTTAGGGAAACCTACCACTTAACTCCATTACAAGACATCTGACCGACCCCAAAACGATCCTCACCTCTCCCTGCATTAACAACTCATCACTGCAGTCCTTCCCTCCTGTTTCTAATCCCCCTCATCCATTGAGATTGTAAATTCCCATGGGAATGGGGTCCTCATGTCCTCCTGTAACTGTTAGCAGGAATACTGACCTGCCTCCTTTATGTATTGTAGAATTGTCTTGTCTTTACCCATTGCACCTTGTACAGCGCTGCAGAATGTGTTTGCGATTAATAAATAATAATAATAATAGCATTTGGACACACACAGCATTTGCTTAGTGAGTCTGTTGTTAAGCATTCACCGCAGGGTCTCCAATGTGTGGCGAATCGGCCTGCCGAACACTGTCGAACGCCACTGTAAACCCGGCGGACAGCGCCGAATGCACCTGCAAGCAGCCGCCGACCCGCCTAACAGACCGCCTAATGCAGCCGACGACCCGCCAAATGTACTGCTAAACGCCACGGAGAAAAGCCGACAAGCCGCCGGAAAAAGAAGACAAGCCGCCAGACGGGTAAAGAAAAAAATGCAACTTTAAAAACTACCAGACGAAAATGCCTGAAAATTATATATGAGGTCTTGTGGATAATAAAGAAAAGGTCTGTTACAGAAAAAAACTTTATTTAAGAAAACTTTATTTAAAAAAAAAGGATCCTGAAAATGCCTAAAAAATCCTAAAAGTAAATAAGTAAAGAGACTTTTAGCTGCAAATAAAATGAATAAACGGTTTTATAAATATTTAATAAAAACAGGAAATATTTTTTACATTGAAACCTATGGGATTTGCCTGATTAAACCTGCCGAATGAAACCACCGAAAATCAGGGCATTTCAGTGCTGTTTGGTGTTCTCTGAATAGATTAACCATTACTTCTCTATGGGGGATTTCACCGTCGTTGAACAGCACCATATTTCACAGGCAATTCGCCACAATTTGGAGACTGCCAGCTTTTGTAAGTAAGGTCCGAATGTTGTATTCACCAAAGACCAGAGCAGTATTTGTTAGCACCATCTAACCCTCCCCCAATAAATCATATACTCACCTCTCAGAACGGCGGCACGATCTGCTACTTTTGGTTGCTTCAGCGATCGTTTGCTTCTTGCGAGTGCGTGATCATGCAGGGCTTGCGTCCCGGCAGCGCAACACTCCGTGGAATCCTATGACTCCAGGAGGGGATATTCGTGGCATGGAAACGCTACCACGAGTATCCCGGAGGTTAGCACTGTGTTCTGGGGCGTGCTGCTGAATTAGTGCCTACCCCAGAATATGGTGCTAAAGTGTGGATTCTATGGTAGAAACCCACAGGTGCTGGGTTTTCCCAGTGAGCGCCCCATTTTATCACCTACCTTATGTTCCAAAGATACAAACTACTCCTGCTAAAACCTGCTTCGGTATAAGCTGTTTGGTCCAAGAAGAAATCTGACCGCCATTCTGTGGTCAGGAAAGAATTTTTAGCCAGTATGTAGCATATTTGCTTTCTTTTGGATCAACAGCAGTAACTGATTGTATGTATGAAAGGCTGAAATGATAAACAAATGTTATTTTCAACCTATGTAAAAGATTGTTATATCAAGTCAAAACCTAAGAAGCTGAGGAAATACCATTCTGTGTACAAGCTCCATTAATGTGAATTTCTTTATTTTAATTTCTTTATAAATAAAAGAGTAACTAAATTATTTTACCCTTTCTCTTATCACCTCTATAAGTTGTTAATATTCTTTGCACTAGTAGGGAATATATGCACAATACATCTGTCACTGTAGAAACCTACTCACAGAGGTCTTTGATGCTTTGTCACTGAACAGCTCTTCCTCTTTGCCTAACACAATGATATTAATAAAACGGTCTTTCTGCTACTTTCTTTTACTGTAGAAGGGCTTAAGACTTGTATAAAGTGAACAAAGGAGTGCATATATTTAAGCTGTCTTTGAATTGATAATAAATGGTAGCTATGAGTATACCCATGCTCTAGGGCAGTATCGGCAAGCCTTGTCGCCCAGATATTTCAACTATTTGTCCCATGATGTACATTCAACCTTGAGGCTGGATGAGCCTTGTGTGACTAATAGTTCTGAGACATGTAAGGTTTGGAGGTTAGTCAATACAACTCTAGAGTGAATGAAAGACATGTCAATATTTTAGCTTGGGCTTTCTGCAAGAACATTTATTACTAAGCCACAGTAAGTCTTTAAATATACTCGATATTTCTGCTTTAAGTTAATATTAAATTTTTTGGTGTGTAAAAAAAAAACATTCATTAAAAAGGTGAAAGTAACCAAACTACATTGAAAAGAAATGGTCAAGAATTGTATTAAAATCGAAAATATTGACAAAATGTTTTTTATTTATCTTTCAAACCAACACAAAGCAATATAAATTAAAAATGAAATGTATAAAGGGATCAAACTTTAACTTTACAGTATATTCAATTATTTTTGCACTATGAAACATGGGTTATTCAACTTGCAATAGAGCGGTGCATAATTCTTGAAAGAAGAGAGGAGGAAAAAAGAATGTGAATTCTCTTACGTATGAAAAGTGTTTCTCGGTGCTTCATATTGATCATTCAGTTATTCGTTACTGTCATAGTCGTGTACCTACCTTTAAGTACATATGCATCTTGGGGAAACCTAACCTGCACAAACTGTAGTACAAGTTAAATTTCCTGTCATTCTAGCTTTGGGGAGCCATGTGTCTTGTGTTATATTCCCTTCTTAGTCCTGATTGCTCGTGCACTGTCATGATCTTTTTTAAATACTGTGGTGTGCTGGCTGCCAATGGGGGCAAGTTGGGTGTTTCTTTTGGCGGTTGGTTGTTGACAGTTGGTCATCCATTTTGGTCTCCTGGTTCAGGGCTGACAAGAGAGGCAGCCAGATGCAGTTATAGAGAACCCGTATGTTTTGTTATTACTAAATTTATTAATGAAAACCAAGGACGTTTTATATTATCCAAAACACTAAAAATACAACTTGTGTTTAAGTTTAACCAGCTCCTTTTATATGAGGAAGTCGTGCATTTGATTCAGACTTTATTTTATTCGGCGCCGGATCGCGATCTAGCTCCGGTGTGGGCCACCATCTTGGATGGCGGCTCCACCTCCAGGTCCCCCCTCACTTCCTGATGTCATCGAGCATGGCGTGATGACGTCAGTTAGATGGGGAACCCCTAGCTGTCTGGGGATTTCCTAAGGAAATCCCCTGGTGGAGATAGGGGGATCCTTTGAACCCCCATATCTCCCGAACGGTGGCTAGAGGGTAATGTTTAGTATTGTTTAAAAGGCCAGAGCATGGCCTTTCGAATGATACCAAACATGACCATGTTTAAAGTAAAGAAATAAAAATAAAAATATATTTTAAAAAATGAGGTTTTTTTGTGTGTGTTTTTTATTAATGCAGCAATATTATTCACATTTCAATTATAATGTGAACAATGATGCTGCACTAATGATTTTATTCTATGGGGGGTGTTTGCTAAAAATCATGTAATTCCCCCCCCCAAAAAAATGTTACGCGTCCCCATTTCTAATTTTTTTAACAAGCGCATCCCATAGAAAATATAAACGCAAAAACTCGTATGATAAAATGTGAAAAAAAATTTACACACTGTAGATGATTAAAAATGCAAATTGTATTGCATTTTTTGTTATAATATGCAGACAGGTCATGACGTATACATATAATAATGATATATTATGAATCTGCCGAGTCTGCCGGAAAGAACGATATTATATGACACAGACATATTTTATAAAACGTGGCTTAAAATCGCGTTTAAACATGATGAGCAAAAGCGGTAAAAATGAGCTCAGCACACAGCGGTGAAATGCCTCAGCAGCAAAGGGGTTAATATCGTTAAAACTATATTAAAGTCGAGTGCTCTGAATTTGGGATCTTCACTCATCAATAAGACTCATTAAATAAATCTCATGATTTTCTCAACCATTTCTTAATATGCATCAAATATAAATCTATTCAGTACATTCTAGGATATCTTAAACATGGCTTTATCTTATTTTTTTTGCTGTTTGTTTTTGTAAAACTTTTCACTGATTTTGTAGTAAGAATAATTGAATAGTGGACAAAATAGTAAAAAAATAGAACATAAATAAGAATAAAACTATTAATCATCTGATATTAAATACAGCTAATGTCAATGTCCTTCTGTATAATCACCAACAGAGGCCCCTTTCAAGATGCCTACAAAGAATACCATGCATAACAGAATATCAGGAAGACCTGAGAAAAATGTGACATACCGCTTTTTAAAAAAATAATAGAAAGTGTTTACACTTGTGTGCATTTGAGAACTTAGTGACATAGGGAAGGATACTGTGGCTTAATTGTTAAGGCCTGGATTCAAGGAACTAAAAAGGGATGAAGAAGGTCGCTATAGCTGGGCAAACAACCCAGATGTCTTAAGAGTCAATGCGATTATGTAGTAAAAGTGCTCCGAAACGCAAAACAAGTGTCACAACTGATTGTGTATGATCAGTTAAATTCACATATATTATGATCTAAAGAGTTTTAGTTTTCTTTTTAAGTTAGATAAAAGAGGTCTGGGCAGATTTCCATTTTTATTGAAGGTGTTGATGTCCCTTTGAATGAGTGACATATACTCTGAGAGTTTTTAGGTCATCTCTTTTAAGATCTCTAACTGCTGAGCAACAAAATTTAACAGCAAGACTCTGGGTATGTGTTATATAAGAAGTAAACAGACAAAAGGGCACAAAAGGTCTCATTATTTGTATTGAAAAAAGGCAGTGTTCCCTCTTATTTCTTGAATAACATTTCTGGCATTTTTAAACTGGAGTCATTTGCAGAAACAGATGATATTTTGTTTTCAATGGTTTACTACTAGAGCGACGTTCCAAGAGAATATGGCACAATTCCAGAGAAGTGATTTTTCTGGAAAGTTTATAGGGGTTTATTCATGTATACAATAATAAAATACCCCCAAACAAGATAAAAAAAACTCCTAAGCTTTATCGAGTCATTGAGTTTGTCAGTAAAAAAAATACCCAAAAGAATTATATTTGTTTAAATAAGCGTGTGATGTTCTAAGTCAATGTAGACTAGCTTCCAGTACTTTATGAGCTAGTTTAAGAGATGCTTAATTACAGGTTTACTTCAAAATACTATTTTGTGGTGCCACTTGATATAATATTCTTATATAAAAACAAAAGATAATTTTGTGATACACAGTATTAATTTTTCTAAACTGGAAGTAAATAAATATATATCTAGATGCCAGTGATAAAAATTATAAACAAATATATCGTTGGACCAAAAAATGACTCATTGTTTCCCAATCAAACTTTGATACACTTAAATATTGTATGAATCAATCAAGGGAGACTTGTGGGTACCAGGGGTGGCCAGACACAAGTTTTGGGAGGGACACTACCAATTTTGGCTAAAGTGCTTAATTCACAGTCACAGGAACTGGCCAAGCAAGTGCCACTTTGCAAGCTGTGCGCATCACACTCACTCTCTCCAGAACATTTCCACAGAGTGTCTTACTGCTGCTCAGCTGACAGAACCTACACACACACTCTATTCAAACAATAGAGGTGTATTGATCTTGACAGGGTTATTCAAAGAGATCCGAATTGTGGCCGAAAGGTTACCAAACAGTGAAATTCAGTGTTCAGTTACCTTTCCTGGCCATTCGGCTATTCAGAGAGCAGGCAGTTCGCCAAATGCTGCACATACAGTGCCTGTTCGGTGCCTGTTCGAGGGCAGTGATCTCCCCATAGAGATCCCCATAGAAATCCCCATAGAGATATCTGTAGTAAAAAGTCTCTTTATGTATAGATTTTTTTAGGATCTTTAAGGCATTTTTCAGGATTTTTTTACGAAAATATTTTTTAGTTTTTTTTTTAAAAAAATGTTTTTCTTTTTTCTGTAACAGACCTTTTTATTATCATTCATTGGATCTTATATGTACATTTCAGACATTCTTGTTCTGTAGTTTCTTTGCAAACACCGTTTCACTTTTCAAACATTTTTAAAACACACTATTTTTTAGTTTTTTGCTCACTCCATTCATCTGCGGTGTCGGGATTTTCCGGCGGCTGCTCTGCGCTGTGATCGGCGGCTGCTTGGGTTTCTCCAGCGTGTTCGGCGGGGTTAATCCAGATGTTTTTAAGGGTTTTGGTGTGCGTTTGCCGGGTTTTGCGGTGAGAGTTCGGCGGGTTTGCAGCGGCCTTTCCCTGCACTACGACGGCCCTGTGGTGCTTGCTGAATACAACGCAGGGTTGCCAAAATGGGATCACCAAATCACACCGAATTGAAGATAACGAAAAGCTACCGAACGTGCGGTGACTTTTTGATTCTCTTTGAATAACCCTGATAGCCTTGTTAAGTCAACTCCAGAGGTTAGATACATTAGAAGTTAACCCTGTCACTGAGCCATTTCACCCCATGAACTGAGCTGATTTTGAAAAATTTTTGCTTATTTCATTTAAACCATATTTGAAGTCTGGCTTTATTTTAGGACTGTAGGACTTAGACAAGTTGTATATCTCTCTTTCAGCAGACTCAGCAAATCCAAAATATTTCCTTACATTGTGTATATGCCATGTTACATCAGAATGCCATATCAAAATATGTCAAAAAATTGTGTATTTCTACTGACGGTTCAATAATTTTCACCATGTATATTTATTTTCCCACATTATCATCCAAACCTTTGTGTTACTGTTTGACAGTGTACCTTTTTTTTTTTAGGAAAACTGAGAAATGGAGAATCTGTTATTGCATCTTTCTCAGGAAATATGCAATTTTAACCAGAATTGGAAAAAACAAAAAACAAATGGACCATGAAGGGTTTATGGAACCAGAGATAAAGTGGTTCAAATGTCCAAAAGTCCCCTCTATCTCCTATTATGAGATTGCAGCTCCTGTGCCCCCTCTCTGGATCTGACATTTTTGGGTAATGTTGTAATCTTGTATGGCAGTGGTTCCCAACAGTGGTTCTCAAGGACCCCTAACAGGCCAGGATTTAAGGATTTCCTTGGGGGATATGCGGACTGAGTCCTGAAATCACTGAGCAGCAAATCATATCACCTGGGCTGTGCTTCAGATATCTGGAAAACCTGACCTGTTGGGCGTACTTGAGGCCCGTGGTTGGGAATTAATGTTGTATAGAATGGGGTACCCATATGTGTGTGTTTGGAAAAAGGCCTGAATGGCCCGAAATACAAGGCCTTGGCAATGGGCAACACTATGTCCAGCAGTGGTAATATGAATGGATGGAAGCATTTACTAGCAACGAACCTCCACCTATAACACTGGGCGAGATGGTTTTCTTTATCTGCTGCATAACACACTATTGGATCATTTGTTCTTTTCATCATCCTGTCCACATACTACATATTGTCTTGTGGCATTGTTTCCTTGAAACTCAGAGGATCTTCTTCGTGTCTAGATTTATTATTTATTGCAGCATCGTTTATGGAAAACGCCCAATACTTTGCAACCATGCATCTTCTTCATACTAGTCCAGTTACGTGTTGTTTACTAGGGGAAATAACACATTTTATCTGTAAAAATCATACCAGAAATGTTTTGAAAGTGTGAATCTGAGTTTGTTCATGTGTGAAAATGTGTGTGTATTTGTTTCACGCAATTCCAAAAACATCCCACCAAAACCAGCACCAGGACTACAAAGATCTTAATCCGACCCAACTTCAAATTAAAGGTTTACTGAAAACTTTAATATTATTTGGTTATCTGTTGTATCTAATAGTATTAAAAATGTTTATTTCACATTTTGTGCAAACATTTATATTCCATTAAACAAATCACAATAATCAAGTAATTCTGTGATTTAAGGTAAGTAGATGTATCTAAGGCTTCGAACTGTTCAGTATTGGGCAAAAGAGACATCAGATTGCAGCTGTTATGTGTCATTTTTGCATGGAGCACAGAAAATCTAAAATTGTGTAAAAACCTTTTTTAAGCTGTAATGATACTGCAGTCATCAATAAGATTGTATTAAAGTTTCAGCACTCTAGAAAATTCCATCAGCATTATTTACAGTAGTTCAACATTCCAGACACTACAGAACAGGAGGTTAATTTGTCAGGATGTCAGCGTGGAACTTGGCTATAAGTAACACAAGATTGATTTATGCTGCACTTTCTGAGTCTTTTGATACCTAACATCAATTTTCCAAGTCTCTTTGAGCTATATGATACATCATACACGCAAAGTTTTTGCAATTACTTTGTAGCTTTGTTTCTTTAGTCATTTTAAAGTTGGTGACTAGACTATCTACACAACGTGTGAATGTACACGCAGATAACGAAGGCTCTCAAAGTATATTTGGGGTTCTTGAGGGTTGTTGGACAAGTAACATTTAGCTCAAAGAAGAAAATATCATTGTTATGTTCTTTTAGTAAACAAACCCATCTAAAAAGTGATGGCTAATAAAAAAACTAAAAATTTATTACACAGACCTTCCCTCATCTTGTCTCAATAAAATGGCTTTGCAATCAATAAACACAAGACTCGTCTACTAACAAAAGATGAATACAGAAACAACAAACGTGAATATACGTATCTGGTAGCGCGATGTTAATCGCTTCTCGGGATTCAGGTGGTTCTCATAATTTGTATCAACCACATGGATTTTATATAAAAAAGAAGCAAAAAGTATATATAATAGTGCAGAGTGTATTAATCCAAATTTTTGGTATTATGCTGTTGAACTATTCCACTCACAAATATAGAGTCCTATCACTGGCTCTAAGTGGTTAAACGCATCGGGGTCCTTTTTCT
The DNA here is from genome assembly GCA_009667805.1 of Leptobrachium leishanense. NCBI lineage: Eukaryota > Metazoa > Chordata > Amphibia > Anura > Megophryidae > Leptobrachium > Leptobrachium leishanense. The sequence goes on from CM019067.1 coordinate 235,631,398, forward strand.
TATTATTATTCTGAAGGTAACCCACACCTTTCACAATCGATAGCTCATCTTGTTCGTCAAATGTAGGAGAAAGCATAAAGACAAAAGAACTTCCTTGTGCGGATCCACCAATCAACACATAGAGTAATGCTAATAGAGTGTCAACTCACATTTGATGGAGCTTTTAGCCAAGCGCTGGGTGGTAGTGCCTGTGGATTTGTTAATGGGTCAAATCCACGAAAACCTCAACGAATTCCAGGACATAGGGATCAAATTGTAAAAAGATCTTTAATTAAAACATAAAACAATAAAATTATATTAAATCTGGCATAGCCAGATGGTCAGGACGCGTTTCGCCGTGTAATGCGGCTTCCTCAGCTGGTTTACAGAGTAGTGTATAATGCCAATATATATAATCCCCTAAGTAGAGGTAAAATTGTCTCCACATGTCCGGAATCGTCGATTAGCGTGCGTTCCACGCCTCTATCGCCAAGTCCCCGATGCGCGCCGCCATTTTGCGCATGCGGTCCGATGATGTATGCGTTCCATGCGTTTCACCCGATACTTCCGGTATTACTCTGTTCTTTGTTGGACTCGATCGATCATTTCGTAGAGGATCTTAACCACTTCAATGCTAAGGACGCGCTCAGCGCGTCCTCAGCATTGCCCCTGGTATGCGGAGGACGCGCTGAGCGCGTCCTCGCATTGGGGTCAGCGTTCGGCCGGGTACCGGCCGATCGCTGGCCCCTCCGGTGCGGGCTGACATCCTGGATGTCAGCCCGGCATCCGGAGCAGTGGCCGCCATTGTTATGTGTCATCGCGCCCCCGCGATGACACATAATTCAGGCGCCCCCCCCGCATGTGCGGAGGAGGCGCCTGAAAGGGAGGGGGGGGAGGTCCTTCGGACCTCTCTCCCTCCCGATCGGCGGCTCACAGGGGCTTAACCCAGGCATCATTTGGAAGGGCACAGCCTGCCCTTCCAAATGATGCCTGGCATTAACCCCTGGGGAGCTGGATCGCAAATCGGCGCTGAAAAGCGCCGATTTGCGATCCTTCCGGGAGCTGGCCGACATCTTGGATGTCGGCCAAGCTTCCGGGAACTCCCCAGAGGACTGGCGTCATCGTGCGCAGCACGATGACGCCAGTCCTAGCATTAACCCCTAACTGCCACGAAGTGTGGAGATAGGGAGTTCCAATGAACTCCCTATCTCCCGATCCGTGGCAGTTAGGGGTTAAATTTTGTATCGTTGGATCGGCCAGAGCATGGCCGTTCCAACGATACCAAACATGAAAGTAAAAAAATGTAAAAAAAATAAAAAAAAAATAAAAATAAAAAAAATTAAAAAAAAAATTAAAAAAAAAAAAAATAAACCTTTTTTTTTGTTTTTTGTTTTGTTAATGCAGCAATATTGTTCCCATTTCAATTATAATGTGAACAATAATGCTGCATTAACGATTTTTGTATGCGGTGCGTTTGTTAAAAATGGTGTCATTTTCCCCAAAAAAAAATGTAACGAGACCCCATCTCTAATTTTTTTAACAAGCGCACCCCATACAAAATATAACCGCAATTGCTCGCATGTTAAAATGTGGAAAAAAACACTTTACACGCTGTAATTATTGAAAATACATATTTTATTGCATTTTTTGTTATATATATACAAACATGACATAACGTATACATATAATAATGACATATTATGAATCTACCGAGTCTGACGGAAAGAACGATATATAATATGTCGATGTCATATACTAAAATAAGCTTCAAAACAGGTTTAAAACATATGCGCAAAACAGGTAAAAAATGACCTCAGCACAGGGGCGGGAAAAGCCTCAGCAGCGAAAGGGTTAATGATGGATATATTCTATAAACAGTCTCCTGTAAATTATCCCACATCGGGAAGAAATATAGGCTCCTTTTAATCCATGAATGCATTGATTAACCTCAGACCTTCTTCCAACATATTCCATATAGGAAAAACAGTGTATATTAATCCACTTTTAAACTGTGATATGTGACTGCTTCTCTGGATTTAAATGTATATGTAATCTTGCACATCGCCATATTGGATTTCTACATGGTGAAAATATTATAAAAACTGTGTATTATATCGATTTCTAAATACTTTTGAGATTTTTCCCCCTCCCTTTTTTTATTTGTGTAGTTTGTTCAAATCGTGAAGGCCATTAAACTAACATACTGATGATATATCTAAAGTTAATTGATTATATTATATCAACCATTAAACAATTACGAAAACTCAACCCACTATGGTATTAAGTATTAACCAAACCTATATTGGTGAGTATAATATAGATATATATATATTTCTATAGTGTATATATAACTAACCATACTTATGTTACATAAATGTATATAATACATAATTATATTCTATTGATTATATACTGTGCATATGCAATCTATATTATTGGAGGTGGATCTTGTGAAAAAAAATGATAATAATTAAAAATTGTGACTAATTTAGCTGTGATAAACTTTGTTGTGATATGCAGTTTTTTATATAGTTCCATTCTAAATTAACTGCGTGGATTTCTCCTATATGGTCAGTAAGAAGAAAGTCTATACATATTTTACAAAAAGTGAATGACCTCAAAGTCATCATTTAACGGTTTGGTTTTAAAGTTCCATTCTCTAAGATGAGTCTCATCTCTTCTTTCCCTAGCTTGCCCATTAAATTCTCTTCCGCATCTCTTTTCTTAATTTGTTTAATGGCCCAAAATGTTAGGCCTATGGGTGAACTACTGTGTTTAATTTTGAAGTGGAGGGAAACTGAGTGTTTCTCAAAACCATTACTCACATTTCTCGCATGTTCAGCGATTCTGACATTGAGAGCTCTTTTAGTGCGGCTCACGTAACGTAGACCGCAGGGACATTCTAACATGTACACAATATTTTTTGAGCAACAATTTAGAACTCCACATAGTTTAACCCTTTCGCTGCTGAGGCTTTTCCCGCCCCTATGCTGAGGTCATTTTTACCTGTTTTGCGCATCATGTTTAAACGTGTTTTGAAGGCTTATTTTAGTATATGACCCAGACATATTATATATCGTTCTTTCCGTCAGACTCGGTAGATTCATAATATGTCATTATTATATGTATACGTTATGTCATGTCTGTATATTATAACAAAAAATGCAATAAAATATGTATTTTCAATAATTTACAATGTGTAAAGTGTTTTTTTCCACATTTTAACATGCGAGCAATTGCGGTTATATTTTGTATGGGGTGCGCTTGTTAAAAAAATTAGAGATGGGGTCTCGTTACATTTTTTTTTGGGGAAAATGACACTATTTTTAACAAACGCACCGCATACAAAAATCGTTAGTGCAGCATCATTGTTCACATTATAATTGAAATGGGAACAATATTGCTGCATTAACAAACCCAAAAAAAAAAAAAAAAGTGTTTAATTTTTTTTTTTTTTTTTTACAAAATTTTTCACTGTAGTGTTTGGTATCGTTGGAACGGCCATGCTCTGGCCGATCCAACGATACCAAAATTTAACCCCTAACTGCCACGGATCGGGAGATAGGGAGTTCATTGGAACTCCCTATCTCCACAGTTGGTGGCAGTTAGGGGTTAAGTCTAGGACTGGCGTCATCGTGCTACGCACGTTGACGCCAGTCCTCTGGGGGAGTTCCCAGAGGCTTGGCCGACATCCAAGATGTCGGCCAGCTCCGGGAAAGGATCGCGAACCGGCGCTTTTCAGCGCCGATTCGCGATCCAGCTCCCCAGGGGTTAATGCCAGGCATCATTTGGAAGGGCAGGCTGTGCCCTTCCAAATGATGCCTGGGTTAATCCCCTGTGCGCCGCCGATCGGGAGGGAGAGAGGTCCGAAGGACCTCCCCCCCTCCCTTTCAGGCGCCTCCTCCGCACATGCGGGGGGGGCGCCTGAATTAGGTGTCATCGCGCCCCCCGCGATGACACCTAATGCTGGCAGCTGCTGGTCCGGATGCGCGGCTGACATCCAGGATGTCAGCCCGCACCGGAGGGGCCAGCGATCGGCCGGAACCCGGCCGAACGCTGACCCCAATGTGAGGACACGCTCAGCGCGTCCTCAGCACACCAGCGGGAATGCTGAGGACGCGCTGAGCGCGTCCTTAGCATTCAAGTGGTTAACATCCTGATTACATTTGTGATTGATGTAGGAGCTAGTGAAATCTTTTTTATTTCCAGTGGATCTGCAGGCCAAACACTGGCCGCAGTGATAGAAACCCTCTTTTAAACCGAAAAAAACTCTAGTTGTATCTTCCTTTTTGGTTTTACTATGGACTAAATTAGTTTTAAAATTTTTGGTTCCTCTAAATATTACCCTGGGTGTTGCCCCTACATATTCTTTTAATTCACCATCATTCCTTAAAATGTGCCAATGTTTTCTTAATTTTTTTTTAATGTCCTTCGCTTTGTTGTTATAATCACAAATGAAGAGGATTTCTTCTCCTTTCCCAATTTTTGGTTTGTATTTAAGCAGTTCATCCCAGTCTTCTTGTAATACATTACAAATAATCTGATCTATATCAAGTTCTTTATACCCCTTTTCCAAAAAATCTTTTTTAAGAGTATCTGCCTGTTCTTTGAAAATCTCTACATCCGTACAGTTGCGGCTTAACCGGATGAACTGCCCTTTCGGCACCCCCTTAAGCCACATAGTGTGATGGCAGCTTGTTTGATCAATATAAGTGTTGGTATCAACGTCTTTAAAGAAGGTTTTAGATTTTATGTGATCACCCTCCCTATAGATCTCAAGGTCTAAATAATTAACTCTATCAGAACTCCAATTTTTTTCTAATTTTATCCCCCCTTCTATACTATCCAGACCATCTAGAAAAATTCGTAGATTATCCTCCCCTCCTCTCCAGATGAAAAAAAACACATCGTCAATAAATCGCCTATAGGCCAGTACATTTCCTTGCGCCCAGCTACGCGAACCGCACACGCATCTTGTTTCCCAGCCTGACATGTATAGGTTGGCGTAGCTGGGCGCAAACTTTGTACCCAATGCTGTCCCCCTTAGTTGGATGTAATATTCTTCTTCAAACTTAAAATAATTATGGTTAAGTATAAACTTGACACTTTCTATAATGAAGGATCTTTGGTCATTTCCTATTGAATTGTATTTTGATATTTCTTCCTCTAGTATGATCAACCCCATATCGTGCGGTATGCTGCTATAAAACGCATTCAAATCACATGTTACCATAATATCATCATTTTGAAAATCCAATTCTTTCAATGTTTGTAACATATTTAAAGTATCCTTAAGATATGACGGGATCATTCGAACGATTGGCTGAAGGAGTACGTCTATGTATTCTGATAGGTGGCTGGTTATTGAGTCTATACCAGCCACTATAGGTCTCCTGGGGGGTTTTATTGGACTCTTATGAATTTTTAGCAAAATATAAAAGTGTGGTGTCTTTGTATATTCCATTAATAAATATTCAAACTCCAATTTATTCAAAATACCTCTTTCACTTCCCTCCTGAAGTAGAGATTCGGGTTTGTGTCTTATATCTTTAATGTTTTTTTTTTTCAGTCTGCCATAAGTTGTATCGTCATTCAGTATACGTAACACCTCCTCATTATACTGTTCTTTTGACAGGATTACAGTCCCGCTGCCCTTGTCAGCGGGTTTTAGAACTATGGTCTGATCTTTCTGGAGATCTCTAAGGGCTTTGTTCTCCCCTTTGGTAAGGTTATAGTTGATATCTTTTCTACATCTCTCATTACCAGGGTTTCAAAAACTTTTATTTCGTCTGAGACCATGTGGCGTGGGAAAAATTTAGAGTTGTTCTTTAAATTAGTATGAACAGTGGGGGTAAGATTCTGCATAACATTTCTTTCCATTGGTTGTTTCAGGAAGAACTTTTATAGGCTAAGTTTACGTTTAAACCTTTGTAAGTCGATATAGACTTCCGAATTTATCTTGACGGTTGGTGGGGGCAAATATTAGGCCCTTATTGAGGACACTAATTTCTGTTTTTGTAAGTACTTTATTACACAAATTAAAAATACCCTTCGCAGGGATCATCTCCTTTCTCTCTTTTCTTTTCCGCACATGTTTTCCTGCTCTCTTTCCTCTTCTGATCTTTCCCAGGGTGGAAGAGATGTGGAAGAGAATTTAATGAACAAGTTAGGGAAAGAAGAGATGAGACTCATCTTTGAGAATGGAACTTTAACACCTAACGGTTAAAATGATGACTTTGAGGTCATTCACTTTTTGTAAAATATGTATAGACTTTCTTCTTACTGACCATATAGGAGAAATCCACGCAGTTAATTTAAAATGGAACTATATAAAAAACTGCATATCACAACTAAGTTTATCACAGCTAACTTTGACACAATTTTTAATTATTATCATTTTTTTTCACAAGATCCACCTCCAATAATATAGATTGCATATGCACAGTATATAATCAATAGAATATAATTATATATTATATACATTTATGTAACATAAGTATGGTTAGTTATATATACACTATAGAAATATATATATATCTATATTATACTCACCAATATAGGTTTGGTTAATACTTAATACCATAGTGGGTTGAGTTTTCGTAATTGTTTAATGATTGATATAATATAATCAATTAACTTTAGATATATCATCAGTATGTTAGTTTAATGGAATTCATGATTTGAACAAACTACACAAATAAAATAAAGGGAGGGGGAAAAATCTCAAATGTATTTAGAAATCGATATAATACACAGTTTTTATAATATTTTCACCATGTAGAAATCCAATATGGCGATGTGCAAGATTACATATACATTTAAATCCAGAGAACCAGTCACATATCACAGTTTAAAAGTGGATTAATATACACTGTTTTTCCTGTATGGAATATGTTGGAAGAAGGTCTGAGGTTAATCAATGCATTCGTGGATTAAAAGGAGCCTATATTTCTTCCCGATGTGGGATAATTTACAGGAGACTGTTTATAGAATATATCCATCATTAAGATCCTCTACGAAATGATCGATCGAGTCCAACAAAGAACAGAGAAATACCGGAAGTATCGGGTGAAACACATGGAACGCATACATCATCAGAGCACATGCGCAAAATGGCGGCGCACTTCAGGGGCTTGGCGATAGAGGCGTGTCGCTAATCGACGATTCCGGACATGTGGGGACAATTTTACCTCTATTTAGGGGATTATATATATTGGCATTATACACTACTCTGTAAACCAGCTGAGGAAGCCGCATTACACGGCGAAAAGCGTCCTGGCCATCTGGCTATGCCAGATTTAATATAATTTTATTGTTTTATGTTTTAATTAAAGATCTTTTTACAATTTGATCCCTATGTCCTGGAATTCGTTGAGGTTTTCGTGGATTTGACCCGTTAACAAATGCACAGGCACTACCACCCAGAGCTTGGCTAAGCTTGGCTAAAAGCTCCATCAAATGTGAGTTGACACTCTATTTGCATTACTCTATGTGTTGATTGGTGGATCCGCACAAGGAAGTTCTTTTGTCTTTATGCTTTCTCCTACATTTGACGAACAAGATGAGCTATCGATTGTGAAAGGTGTGGGTTACCTTCAGAATAATAAGAAGAAAAAGGACCCCGATGCATTTAACCACTTAGAGCCAGTGATAGGACTCTATATTTGTGAGTGGAATAGTTCAACAGCATAATACCAAAAATTTGGATTAATACACTCTGCACTATTATATGTACTTTTTGCTTCCTTTTTATATAAAATCCATGTGGATGTTGAAAATTATGAGAACCACCTGAATACCAAGAAGCGATTAACATTGCGCTACCAGATACGTATATTCACGTTTGTTGGCACACTGGTTTGGGGGAAACCTCTATTGATCTGGTTTGGCATTGGGATACTGGTGGCCGCACAAGTTTGGGCGCTGACCATTCAATCTGTGACGGAAACAACAAAACCCGACTAATTAAAGCTGCATCTTCCACATCTATTTAATTATTTCACCTGCTGCATGAAATGAGACATCATTGAGACAAGGGTATCCCTCGGCAAAGGCGACTGATCGCCAAAACTTTAGATACCTTGTTTAGGCGACCTGGAGTTGGTTTGTTCTGACCCACTTTATGATAGGGCTACTTTAGGTCCTTTTCTGTCTTGACTATTTGGGCTGATACATGTATTAGTTCATTGTTTATATATGATTGCTGTATCTACTATGACAGTCTGACAGATGTCTTATTTCATGCATTTTCACTAGATGCGCATGATATATGTATTTACTGTAGGGGTTATTCGAAGAGAGCCGATCTGGCCCCGAAATGTCATCGAACAGGGAATTTCCCCATACAGTGACATTTCAGAACTATTCGACTATTCAGAGAGCAGGCAGTTCGCCAAGTTTTGGCAAACTGCCAGCAAAATACGGTGCCTGTTCGAAGGCAGTGAAATCCCCTATAGAGAAGCAATGGTTAATCTATTCAGAGAACACCGAACAGCAGAGAAATGTCAGTGAAATGTCCTGATGTTCAGTGTTTTCATTCGGCAGGTTTACTCAAGCGAACCCCATAGGCTTCAATGTTAAAAATATTCTAGTCTTTATTCAATATCAATAAACCATTTATTATTTTAATCTGAATTAAAAAATATCTTTATTTGTTGATTTTTTTTAAGGATCTTTTAGGGATTTTTTCGACAATTTTTTTAAAGCGTTTTTTTTCTTTTTTCTGTAACAGACCTTTTTATTGCCATTTATTGGACCTTATATGTAAATTCCTGGCATTTTTGCTCAGTAGTGTTTTTGCAAACAGCTTTTCAATTTTGACACTTTCAAGTGTATTATTATTATTTATTTTTTTTACCCCGTTCGTCAGCTTGTCAACTTTTTCCGGCTGCTGGTCTGTGATCGACAACTCGTCGGCTTTTTCCAGTTTGTTCGTGTCTTTTGTGGCGGTTCCGGTGGGTGTTCGGTGGGTTTGCGGCGGGTTTTCCCTGCACTCCAGGGACTCTGCGTTGAATCCTGAATTCACCGCGGGGTGTGGAACTTCGATTCTCTGTAGTGCAGGGAACGAGAGAGAGCACTGAAATGTCACCTGTGTCTTTGCTAGCATCACAATTATTCTTGAAATTGACTTTTTATTATTGTTTCTGTATCGAATAAAGAAATATTTTTGAGTACAAACATTTTGAGATGTGTGATTCTGTGGTTGTGCCATCCTGATATTTGTGTTTTTTTTGTAGATATTTGTGGGATATTGGAGTAGTCCTGGTTGTGGGTGGGCACCCAATCTTTCAGTGTGCAGGATATCTGTTCTTGGATTTACCAGAGAATCAGAGTTAAAATCAGGGGGGGGGCAGAGTTTGAGACCCCTGCTCTAAAGTGAACAATGTGTTTATTCAGCACTTAATCATATTAGGACAGGAAAGGAAGGGAAATCACCCTATGTCAAAACCAACAAATGGATAAATATAAATCTTATCAACCTCTAAGAAATGATATTATCACCCCAGATTTCTTGCTTCATTAACTAGGGTAATATCCTGTACATTATATCAAATCCTTTCTCAGAATCTATTGAAAGGAGCATGTTCAGAGTTCGTTGACTATAGTCTGGTTCACTTAGGGAATGAATGAACAATGCATTATATTTCATTCGATAAACAATGTGGAACCCGTAATGTCTAATAAGTCATGCAAAACAAATAAACAAAATATATGAACATTTTGAATTCATTTAATGATATAAAATGTAAACGAATTTGTGACACATTCTGAGATGCTAGTATAAATCTAAAGTGTTTGTTATATCGCTTTGCATTGTGATGTCATCGCTATTGAATTGATTCATGTAGCATCTTTATTTGATTAATTCACAACCTGTTATTTAATGTTATTGAAAAAAAACACATCAATCTTTTCCATAAAACTATATTTCTATTTTTTTCATTAACATGTGTAGCAGTATATTAAAATTCAACACAATTCTGCATTCAACGAGGTTATGTTTAATAATTATAATTATTTTTGCACAGTGTGACTATTTGAGTTACAAGGGCAATATTTTCTACATCTGAAATCACTGCAAGATCTTCAGAGGCCTGAGATCATCATCATCCACGTGATTTTTTTAACTGGAGCAAAATACAGTCTGGCCACCAGGACATAGTTTCCCAGGGCCCTGGACTCCATTTAAAGAAAGGACGTAAATCATTAAAATAGTTTTACACTCTTTGTCCTTGGTACATTGATGATTTGTAAAGACATTTTATTATTGTAATGAAGGTGACAATATTAGACATTCCAAATGCTGTTATCAACTTCCTTCTACATTTTTCTTTAGTGCATCTGTGTAACAATATTCACTAAGCAGCAAAATTGCGTGCAATCAATGGTCGTCGTATTTTGCCGAAAATGGAGTCGCCGAACCAGTCACCGGACGTCGGCGAAACGAACCGAAGTGCACCGATAACTGCTGAATTGCTTGGAACTGAACCCCCCCCCAAAACGAAAGTCTCATATTCTCCTTATAGGTGTTTAAACCAATAAAAATGTAATAAAATGTGTCCTAATAATAAACATGTCCTTTAAAAAATTATAAAAAGGTCTGTTACAGAATAAAAGAAAACGCCTTTTAACGATATTGAGAAACATAAACTTTGTAAAAAAAATACAAAAAGGTGTCTAAACAATAAAAAACAAAAACGTTTTTTGCTGAAAAAGAAAAGAATAGACGGTCTTTTATATAAAAAAATTAAAAAAGATATTAACCCCTTAAGGACCGCTGACGTACCCTGTACGTCCTGTCCTCGGGTCTCCCTTAGGTACGTCAGCGGCGCCTAATCCCCCTCCCACCCGATACTCACCTCCCTCGCTGGATCCCTCGGTGATCTGGCAGGGAGGAAGCCTGCCCATGTGATTTACATGGGCAGGCGAGGCTGATGACGTCGCCACGCTGCGTGGCGACGTCATCAGCAGGCGTCCCCATGCAGAGCAATGGAGGGGAGGGGGGGCTCCTTCGGAGCCCTCTATCTCCCCAACCATTGCAGCTAGGGAGATGCTTTTTACACTGCTGAAAAGGGGAGAGTATAGCATTTACTGTTTTGCCAATTGGCGCCAAAACGCGATTCGAACCTGGAGGGGGGCTGACATCTAGGATGCCTCCAGGTCCCCCCCCACCCACTGACAACCTCACCATATGTGTGAGGATGTCAGTGGGCCAGTTAACCATCTAGCTGCCATGTAGAGATAAGGGGATCCTAAGGATCCCCATATCTCCCGATCCATGGCAGCTAGATGATGATTATGGCCTTTCCAATGATACCAAACATGACCAGGTTTGGTTTAAAGAAAAAATAAAAAAATAAAATAAAAAATAAATTAAAAAAATGTAATAAAATAATAAAAAAAAAATTTTAAAAGTTTTTTTGCCTGGGGGGGTGTTTAATTAAATAGGACCTAGGCTGTCATCTAAAAATAATTAGCACAAAATGGTCAGAATGAGCGCAGCGCACATAGGTGAACTGTCTCAGCAGTGAAGGGGTTAAAAAGCAAACGCATGTAAAAATTGGGTATTTCTAGTCTCGGGACAAAATTTTGAACCTATTTAGCCGGGGTCTTTTTCGGTGGTTGTAGATTTTGGGGATTAAATTACGAAAAAGTGTGTTTTTACCATTTTTTCCTCATATTTCATATTTTTTTTATAGTAAATTATTCGATATGATGGAAATAATGGTATTTCTAGAAAGTCCATTTAATGGCGGGAAGAAGGGTGTATAATATGTGTGGGTTGAATAAACGAATTTGACCTAAACACTAACAGCGCAGAAACGTAAAAACAGCAGCGGTCACTAAAAGACGGATTTGTGTAAAACCGCCCGGACACTAATGGGTTAAGTTTTTACATTGAATCCTATGCGATTTAACTGTTTAAACCTGTCGAACTGAACCACCCAAAATCAGGGCATTTCTCCAGAATTTCGTTCAGTTCAGCGTTCTGTGAATAGAAGACACAATTGTCTTCTATGGGACAATTTCGGTGCTGCCGAATTGCACCATATTTTGATGTCAGTTTGCCAGTATTTGGCGAATTGACAGCTTAGTGAATAGACAAATTGGCCCGAAATTGCACCAAACATTGAAATTCAATGTCGGGGCCAATTCGGAGGATAGTGAATAACCTCTAAAATAGTATAACTGTTTGACATGACCCAATTAACCCTTTCACTGCCATGGTGCATTATACTCAATGTTCAAAATCCCTTGAGGGAGCCAATATTGAGTATACTTGTTCTGGTCAGATTCTGGAGCAAATTAAAGAAATTTCATTTACTGCATGTGCAAATCTTATCTCAAATTTTCAGCATCTTGGACATGCAATCCAATGTGTGGAATCTGTTTGAAAAGCTTAGAGTTCCGTTTTTCATTTACAAAAATACAGAGCTCCACCCATATTACTATTCATGTATTAGCACTTTTTGCCATCAGGGTGAGCCCTCTCCCTGTCGAATAAGCTTACTGTCTCTAAAATGTATTTTATAAGGGACATATTAAGTTTTCTACCATTTGCAGTGAAAAGTTGTTTTCCATAAATCCACTGGGTCCTGGCAGTGGTTTTATGGAAAACAACTTGGTAATGAAGGAGTTAACCAATATGAGGAATGTCACGGCACTCAGTAGATACATATGTTGGCTGCCAAGCAGAATCTATATAATAAAAGAGTAAGGCTTTGGCTGTCCGTCGCCAAAGCCTTACTGCGCATGCGCGCGCAACCAGCGGCGGTTGGTTGCGCGCGCATGCAACCGCCGCGGCACGAGCCGGCTGCCGGCTCGCCGCGGCGGTTACACATGCACAAGGCAGCCGGGTAGAGGCTGCGCTCGCAGCCTCTACCCGGCTGCCGCGCGCATCCAACCCCAGAGCGGCGAAGGGAAAGTTTCCTCCGCCGCTCGGGGGGTTGGATGCGCGCGGCAGCCGGGTAGAGGCTGCGAGCGCAGCCTCTACCCGGCTGCTTTGTGCATCTAACGGGTCCCCGAGCGGCGAAGGGAAAGTTCCCTCCGCCGCTCAGGGGTAGGATGCGCGCGGCAGCCGGGTAGAGGCGCAGCCTCTACCCGGCTGCCGCGCGCATCCAACCCCCGAGCGGCGGAGGGAAAGTTCCCTCGCTTCCGCTTTGAAGGACCCAAGCCCCGGTCACGTGACCGCGGCTTGGGTCCTTCAAAGACCGGAAGCGGGGAAATCTTCACTTCCCTGGCGCCGCTCGACAGGTAAGTATGAGCGCTGGTGGGGGGGGGGGTCAATATCCACGAGCTGGGGGGGTCCATATCCACGAGCTGGGGGACCATATCCACGACCTGGGGGCAAATCCACAAGCTGGGCAAATCCACGTGCTGGGCAAATCCACGTGCTGGGCAAATCCACGAGCTGGGCAACTCCACGAGCTGGGGCAAATCCATGAGCTGGGGGCAAATCCATGTGCTGGGCAAATCCATGAGCTGGGGCAAATCCATGTGCTGGGCAACTCCATGAGCTGGGGGCAAATCCATGAGCTGGGGGCAAATCCATGAGCTGGGGCAAATCCATGTGCTGGGCAAATCCATGAGCTGGGCAACTCCATGAGCTGGGGGCAAATCCATGAGCTGGGGCAAATCCATGAGCTGGGGGCAAATCCATGTGCTGGGCAAATCCATGAGCTGGGCAAATCCATGTGCTGGGGGCAAATATCCATGTGCTGGGGGCAAATATCCATGTGCTGGGGCAGTATCCACATGCTGGGGCAATATCCACGTGCTGGGGCAGTATCCACGAGCTGGGGCAGTATACCCACAATAGACTGCCCTCTGGGCAGGCTGGGGCAGTATCCACGTGCGGGGGCAGTATCCACGTGCGGGGGCAGTATCCACGTGCTGGGGCAGTATCCACGTGCTGGGGCAGTATCGACGAGCTGGGGCAGTATATCCATGAGCAGGGGCAGTATATCCACAATAGACTGCCCTCTGGGCAGGCTTTACAACTAGTATGTAATATTCTGGAATAATTCTAAGAAACTGCACCGTGTGTATGAATTATCACCTGAAAATACGTTAATGTTGAAAGTCTCTGTTGTGTCTGTGGTACTGATGATACAGACATAGATAAATGAATACAATCATTGTGTATTAGAGACAGGAAATTTGCTACAGAATGATTTGGATAAATGAATGGCATAAACCGGTAAGTGTCAGGTGAAATTTAATATAGATAAGTGTAAAATAATGTTTTTAGGGACCAAAAATGACCTTTACTCAAAAGTGGAGTTGGGGGAGATGCGAATTCTAGAATACTTGAAAATACTTTGTGGTTCTATTGTTGTCTCCCTTTGGATCAACAACATAATCTGGGGTTTATGAAAGATCCAAATAGAACATTTAACCTTTTCAACCTAAATTACTAAGTAGCTAAGGCAAAGAGGTTGCCAAAATATTGCTTTGTCCTGATTCCTACCTCCTTCCAACCCCCCAACCGACTCTGGGAAGATTAATCACAAGTTGCTCAAAAGGAACAGGCCGTCTGTCTGCAGAAATGTGTTACCTACTCTCTTTTGCCGTTCCCAGATTGGCATGTCAAAGTTTTGAAAGGCAGGTATGGGTCAATTTTGTGCCTGTTGCATACATTTAATAACAATTGAGCTCTATAATATATAGAATGATTTCCAATCACTATTAAATAATGTATAATAGCCTTATGGCGAGCCAGTCCCCTCTTTAATGCCCTTCTATCCATTCCAAATAACGTTGGTAAATTAAACCAGTAACCTTCCTGTGTCCTACTTAAATATAAGGACATTTTGTCTGGGATAACACAGCATGTTGACTAAATACATAAAATAATAATTTATCAACTTTTGTGGACTCATTCTATCCATAACCATGGCTTTTCTCAAACAAATAATCACAGTATAATAAAATGTTCAGTGACTTTTTTAAAATAAATATTTCTATATGGCATGCAGTTACTGACTAGCTTTATGTCCTTTCTTGTCCTTGAGGAAAGCAGGGATGTTAATATAAGGATTACTTAATATGTATAAATGTAAACTAATTGTTATTTGTAAGTAAATCTAAGTACAGATCACAGCGAGGGTGAGTAATAAGGTTGCTTTTCATTTATAACAATAATCCATTGCTCTGCTTGTTTATTAAATAAGATGAAGAAGAAGCCGTTTCCATAAACAGATTAATTTTACCATATTTTACAGTTTGCTTTATGTGACTAATAAAAGGAAGTCTATGTGATTTCAAATACCAAGTATGCTAGCACTAAGGATGCTTACAGAGGTTAATTATGTTCTAGCACTGTGCCACTTTATCTATTGCACTTGAACAAACACTTATGGATGAATTGATAATAGTTCATTTCCTAAATGTCTATATTGGTTTTTTAGTGATGAAGAATCCTTAACATTATAGGAATCAAGTCACAGATCCTACGTCAATTAACCCTCAATTACCTGAATTATCTTTTTATATGCTCTTCATTTAAGTTTCTTTAAAGGAAAGGATGCTATCAGGCTAATTCAGAGAAGGGTGAAAACCAGAAGAATATCTGGAGAAGTGAAAATTCTAGGTCAAAATAGCCAAACCAGAAAAATTCTCCCATTTTTCTCACTTTCCAAATCGGCTATTTGGTCTAGATTGTTCTCTTCTCCTGCCAGTTCTCCTGGTTTTCACCTTTCTCTGAATAGCCCTGTATATGTTTGGAGTGATCATGCAAATTTAACATTCTCACTTTCCATCCTCAATATTGAATATTTCAGATAAAAGAAAATGCCATTTACCAGGGAACAAATGGATAGGGAACAAGTACGTACCATTTTAAAGTAAATTACATGTGCAATTAAATAATATATATACAGTATATATATACTAGCTTTTGCCCGCGGCTTCGCTCGTGTGGACTTTAGGATTTGTTAAATTGTTTTTTAAAAGAAACTTGATGTTTTTTTGGTAGAACCCCCCCTTTCCCCGACTTGGGATTTTTGAAAAATTGTAAAACACGTGTTTTTTTATTTTTCAAGAAGAATGTAAGTGCCAAATTTCACACCTGTAACATCTTTGGTTTTTGAAATATAGGTATACTGATAAAAGTATTCACATCCCTTTCCCCCACCCCCCTTAACTGGATTTTTGGAAAATGGTAAAACATGTTTTTTTTGCGCGAAGATTGGAAATATCGAATTTCACACCTGTAAAATCATTGGTTTTTGAAATATAGTGATAAAGGTATTCATCCCCCTTTTTGCCCCCCCCCCATGATTTTTGGAAAATGGTAAAATACGTGTTGTTTTATTTTCAAGATGAATCTAAATACCAATTTTCACGTCTGTAACATCTTCTGTTTTTGAGATATAGGTATCCTGTTGAAAAGTATTCACCCCCCTTTTTTTCACCGACCACGTGGGATTCTTGGAAAATGGTAAAACACGTGTTTTTTTATTTTTCAAGAAGAATGTAAGTGCCAAATTTCACACCTGTAACATCTTTTGAACATTTTTTGAAATATAGGTATACTGATAAAAGTATTCAACCCCCCTTTTTTCCCCCTCCCACTGGATTTTTGGAAAATGGTAAAATAGGTGTCTTTTTTTTCAAGACAAATCTAAATACCAATTGTCAAGTCTGTAACCTTCTTCTGTTTTTGAACCTTTTTTTTACCCCCCCCACTTGGATTTTTGGAAAATGGTAAAACACGTGTTTCTTTATTTTCAAAGGATTGTAATTACCAAACTTCACACCTGTAACATCTTGGTTTTTGAACTATAGATATAATGATAAAAGTATTCAGACCCCTTTCCCTCGACCCCCCCTTTTTTGGATTTGTGGAAAATGGCAAAACACATGTTTGGATTTTTTCACGAAGATTGTAAATACCAAATTTCACACCTGTAACATCTTTGGTTTTTGAAATATAGGTATACTGATAAAAGTATTCAACCCCCCCTTTTTGCCCTCTTAGCACTGAATTTTTGGAAAATGGTAAAATAGGTGTTTTTTTATTTCTCAAGACGAATCTAAATACCAATTTTCACGTATGTAACATCTTCTGTTTTTGAGATATAGGTATCCTGATTAAAAGTATTCAGCCCCCCTTTTTTTCACCCCTCACTTGGGATTTTTGGAAAATGGTAAAACACCTGTTTTTATTTTTCAAGAAGATTGTAAATACCAAATTTCACGACTGTAACATGTTTGGTTTTTGAAATATAGGTATAATGATAAAAATATTCAGACCCCTTTCCCCCGACCCCCCCAATTGGATTTGTGGAAAATGGCAAAAAACATGTTTGTTTTTTTCATGAAGATTGTAAATACCAAATTTCACACCATAACATCTTCGGTTTTTGAAATATAGGTATACTGATAAAAGTATTCAACCCCCCTTTCTGCCCCCCGAAGAATTTTCAGAACATGGTAAAATACGTGTTGTTTTATTTTTCAAGACTAATCTAAATACCAATTTTCAGGACTGTTTCATCGTCTGTTTTGGAGATACGGGTATCTCGTTTAAAATATTCAACCTCCTTTTTTTGCCCCCCCACTTGGATTTTTGAAAAACGGTAAAATACGTGTTTTTTTATTTTTCAAGACGAATCTAAATACCAATTTTCACATCTGTAGCATCTTCTGTTTTTGAGCTATAGGTATCCTGTTTAAAATATTCAACCCCCTTTTCACCCCCTTATTTTCCAAAAATCCTTCCTTAGTGCGTGCCTACATCATAAAAACAGTGCAGTCAGTGTCAGTGTCAGTCAGTCAGTCAGGACTTTCGCGTTTATATATAGATAGATGTATTTAACCCCCCATTTTTGCCCCCTGTGGAATTTTAAGAAAATGGTAAAATACGTGTTTTTTATGTTTCAAGTTGAATCTAAATACCGATTTTCAGGTCTGTACCATCTTCTGTTTTTAAGATATAGGTATCCTGTTTAAAATATTTAAAATATTCAACCCCCTTTTTTCGCCCTCCCAGTTGAATTTTTGAAAAACTTTAAAATACCTGTTTTTTATTTTTCAATAAGAATCTAAATATCGATTTTCACGTCTGTAACATCTTCTGTTTTTGAGATATAGGTATCCTGTTTAAAATATTCAACCCCCTTTTTCGCCCCCTTAGGGGCGGAGTTTCCAAAAACCCTTGCTTAGTGGGTGCCCACATCATAAAAACAGTGCACCTTCAAAATTTCACGTTCCTAGGTTAAACGGTTTCAGCTAGGCATTGATGAGCCAGTCAGTCAGTCAGGACTTTCACGTTCATGAAAAAGTATTCAACCCCCCTTTTTACCCCGCCGAAGGAATTTTCAGAAAATGTTAAAATGCGTGTTTTTTTATTTGTCAAGATGAATCTAAATACCGATTTTCACGTCTGTAACATCTTCTGTTTTTAAGATATAGGTATTCTGTTTAAAATATTTAAAATATTCAACCCCCTTTTTTCGCCCCCCCAGTCGAATTTTTGAAAAACGGTAAAATACGTGTTTTTTTATTTTTCAAGATGAATCTAAATACCGATTTTCACATCTGTAGCATCTTCTGTTTTTGAGCTATAGGTATCCTGTTTAAAATATTCAACCCCCTTTTTTACCCCCTTAGGGGCGGAGTTTCCAAAAATTCTTCCTTAGTGGGTGCCTACATCATAAAAACAGTGCACCTTCAAAATTTCACGTTCCTAGGTTAAACAGTTTCAGCTGGGCGTTGATGAGTCAGTCAGTCAGTCAGGACTGTCGCGTTTATATATATATATATATATATATATATATATATATATAGCTATTTTATAAAGCTGGTGCTAACTTAACCAGAGCTATTGTACACTTACCAGAGCCATTAAAATCAATGGGGTTGTTAAGTTTACAACAGCTCTGGTTAAGTTAGCACCAGCTTTGTAATACTGCCCATAATATATATTTTGTAATGGGAAGCATTTGTACCTTTTCTGACTTATATGCTAGCTGAAAGTTTTTAATTTGTAACCACTTACTACCCTCTAACAACATGAATATGAACTATCTGATTGGGCAGAGAAAACACTGCAGGTATCTGAATTGTCATTAAGAACATGTGAGAGGAAATACAATGGAATTTTGCTTTTATTTATGTTTTAAAATAATTGATGTCCCTGTCTTTGAGAAAGCATTGCATTAAATCAGTCTTTACAGTTAGCATATTGTATAGCTCTAGTAGGAACCGGTAGGAAATGATTAGTATCTTGTAAAACGCCCCACCCTCTCCATCCTCCTCTGGCATTGCTAACCATGGAAAGGAATTGTTCAGGACAAGGATGAAAATTTAAAAATCAGTTGTACGCTCAATTCCCCCTATACCTGGGCGTCAGTGTAAATTGTCTTTGTCCAGCCCCACTTCATGGAAATAACATGCATAAAACAAGCTGGACGGGGTCTCGCATATTGTTATATATTGTTTTGCAAGATGACAAGCTATTTGTGAGGCTAACACATACAGGGTTATTCAGAGAGCAGTGAAAAGCAGGAGAATGACTGGAGAATGAAAAATTCTAGGTCAAAATAGCCGATTTGGAAAGTGAGATGGATTGGAGAATTTTTCTGGTTTGGCTATTTTGGCCTAGAATTTTCCATTCTCCAGTCATTCTCCTGCTTTTCACAGCTCTCTGAATAACCCTGTTTATAATATTTAGGTCCTGGAGCATTATTTGTTAGGGAGACCAACAATGTTTCTGTTTTTTACTTCTTCTCCTGTTGCTGGTTTAATTAATGTCTCCTTGTCAGAAGGAAGACATTTTGGATTTCTTGGTTTGGCGGTGGCTTTTATCTGAGGTTCCCAAGCATCTTGATTCTTAATTGAAAAAATCGGGGAAGTAATGGTCAAATTCTTTAGTGAGGGCAACTGGATCCATGACCACACTCCCACTGGGTGTTTGGAACTTTAAAATATGTGTAGGTCGGGGGTTATACAATATCTCTTAGTGAGAGATGCCAACATTTTCCTATCTACAAAATTTGTTAGTGTATCTAGACAAGTCATGCTGGATTGACTTGATGATAGCCTTGACCGGGATCATTTATATTAACATTTACATTCTCATTATATAATACGCACTGTTTCTACTCATGTGGCTTACTTTGTTTTCTCCGTATATGTCTGTTGGTATTATATTTGAAAAATCAATAAACTTTAAATTTAAAAAAGAGTGTCTCTATGTATTTAGGTTATCATATAAAGTTTATTTATATCAAGTCACCATATAGGGAGGGAGAGTGAAGATAAGCCTTATATGCTGATGTGAGTTCCCTTCTCAAGATCTGGGATTCATTTCCAGTTCCTTTCTTTTCCATATTCCTTTAAAATTACCTCTTAGGACAGGTTCTAAGGTACCCCAGAATAAGTTAATGTTATCCAGGTGTCGAAGATTATCGTCAATATCACTACGTCAACAAATATCTATATGGCAATGAAATCTACTGGTGGAGTGTAGAGATGTGGGAAATCTCCAATTGTAGACGTGTAGGAGAGCTGTAAGTGATTTTAGGCTAGGGTCAGACGAATGCATTTTCGCGTTGTCTGTGAAAAAGTGCGTTCGAACGAATGGACGCATTTTTTCACGGAGTACGCGATAGCGGTCATACGATGCGCCTTTGCGTTCGTGATTTTGTACGGATCATCAATAAAACACTTTTGCATCTGGACGTTATGTTGGCCGGACATTAGCAGTGTCTGACATCTCCAAATCACGCACACACACCGCTAGCGGACGCAGCGCACTCTGTACGACCGTACTAGTGGTTTCACGTTCTCGACAAAATGCGTTCGTTTGTAGGGATGTGCGTTTCGGGTTTCGGAATTTCGGAATTTTCACGAAGTTTCCCGATTCGTGTTTTCGGATGCGGCCGAATTTCCGAAAAATTTTAGATCCGAAAATTTCAGATCCGAAATGTTTTACGAGCCGAAACGAAATATTTTCGGATTTTTCGAATGGACTTGAAATGTGTCAAACGAGGAGAACAGATGTTCCGAAAAAGGAAAATTTTCCGAAAAAGGAAAATTTTCCGAAAAACGAAAATTTTGTAAAAACGAAAATTTTCAGAAAAACGAAAATTTTTCGAAAAAACGAAAAGTCGATACAAAAACCGGGGAAAAAGACATGAAAAATACGAAGAATTGTTGATATTCCGAAAAATGTGCAATTCCGAAAAACGAAAATTTTCGAAATTACGAAAAGTCGATACAAAAACCGAGCACAGTGACACGAAAATACGAAAAATGGTCGACATTCCGAAAAAAAATGTACCCGAAAAACGGGCCGAACCGAATCGAATCGAAACCGAAATCGGTCGAAACGAGCCGAATCGAAAAGTTTGAAAATCCGAAAAATCGAACCGAATCGAACCGAAAAAAAAATCGGTGCACAAGCCTATTCGTTTGCCACTTGCGTTGCGCGGCCGGACTTTCGTGCGACCGTACTTCGTATATTGGCCGTCATTGCCCGTCATTTGCTGCTAGTGCGGCCGTAATTAAGTGCGCCAGAACGCACGTTTAAAGTGCGCTAGTCTGACCCTAGTCTTAAATCTAAATAAGGTGGATTGTAGTCTGAAACAATAATATCACCAATTCTAGTTAAGTCTGTGATGTCTTGGAGTCCACCAAAATAAATTGACTTATATCATTTTGCCATAAGTGTATATGCAAATTAGGGAAAATGAAGAAGATAAATTCTATCACCCATTTGGGTCTGATATAGTGTAGAGCAGGGGTCTCAAACTCTGTCCCCACTTATGTTTCTGAACTACAACTCCCATGAGTCTCTGGCCATCTTTTGCATTCAATGCAATCTGAGGCAAAAACATCTGGGGGGCCATGAGTTTGAGACCCCTGGTGTAGAGGACTGTATCAATTTCCATATTAAGGCTACTGTGCCTTGGCTTTTTGATCGATAGTGAGAGGAGATATGTGTCTTGATCCATAGAGCTAGTGATTTGTTATTGAACCAATGCAATTCTTGTAGAACTATGTCTGACTGTAATAATGGGAAAGGATTGTTTCCTTTTAATTGGGGTATTAAGGTCTTCAACATTCCAAGAAACAACAATAAATTTGGATTTGACAGACTGTGTTGTGGAAAAAAATTGAGGAAAATGGAATTAGTTGGTTTTCTGCATGAATTGATGTGCTGTCATTGGTACTTTCTAGTAGTAAACTGTACGTTAAGATTAAGCCTAGACAGTGGATGAGATGATAATGCTGTCACGAGTGGAGCTTCCTTCTCTAGTTAAAAGAAATTTGCTGAGAACAGACGGTTTCAAGGAGGTACTGTCACTGCGCATCTCCCAGTTTTTAACCTTAAAAACATACTGGATAAGTGAACATAATACGTTTAAAATTAACAAGTATATCGCAATGAGATCTTTAAATTGGAATCCTTAGAATGTCCTGGAGAGTGTGGACATTGTCCATTTAAAGCTGTGAATTGAAAAGAACTGATGAGAGTTCCATTTCATGTTGAGGAAAAGCATGATGATGATCAGCTCCAGAGGTAGGTTCCATGCTATAGAAAAGTGAAAAGTCCATACCAACAGCTAATAAGTTAACGTGGATTGTCACTGAGAGATTTTGCTCTCTCTGGGCTGAGGTGATCAAGGGATCCCACCTTAATGAGGTCAGAGAAGGAAGATTCGGCCAGGTCAGGTGTATCATAGAAGGTTGAAGTTCCATTCACAATTACTTTTAATCTTAATGGTTATAGTGAATTCATTTTATGTTGAAAAAGAGTAGAGCATACTTTTGAAAAGGCTATTAATTTTTAAGTTTACTGAGCTGAAAAATCTTGAAAAAAAGTTGGTTTGGAATCCTGAGGCAACAAACATGTGATTAACCACCTGACTGCGGACGATGTGCTGAGTGCGTCCTCCACTATCCTGCTCAAATCTGGCACCTATCGCAGACTTTCCTCGGAGGGGGGTAACATATCAGATGTGAGCCCTGCCTTGTAATTGTATGACTAAGTGCGTATATATATGTGGAAACATATGTCTGTGTGTATGGCTAACTCTGTATGAGTTATTGTATAGCTATGTTTGTGTTTGTGAGTATGTGTGAAAATAATATGACTAAGTATATATGTGAGGAAACATATGCTGAAACACCTGGCTGCGGATGACGTGCTGAGCGCGTTCTCTGCTTTACTGCTGTAGTGAGGAGGACACACTCTGCATTGTCCTCGAAGGTCCCACGGATCGGCACCAATCGAGAGTTGCCAGTCCTTGTAGTGAGATTGTTCCCTGCCCATTGACATCATTGCGCATGATGTAATCTTTGCACATTGCAAGACAAATTTTGGTGTCATTGGAAAGGTCAGAGTCTGGCCTTTTATAATGATACCAAATATGACAACGTGATGTGTGGAAATGGAAAAAATATTAAATGCAAAATGTACTTTTTTTCTGCAAATTTTTAAGGCAGTGGCATTATGTGCTTTTACTTGTAAAGAAAACAATGCCGCTGGACTAACTCACCATCTCATTTCCATGCCAGGACCAAATGTGGAGTTGATGGTGCAAAGCGATATTACACATTAGTTCATCTAAAACACAAGCTGCTGCACTGATGCGAGGAG
This sequence comes from Leptobrachium leishanense, assembly GCA_009667805.1. Classification (NCBI taxonomy): domain Eukaryota; kingdom Metazoa; phylum Chordata; class Amphibia; order Anura; family Megophryidae; genus Leptobrachium; species Leptobrachium leishanense. The sequence goes on from CM019067.1 coordinate 235,654,988, forward strand.
AGTGGGGGTCCTTCGGACCCCTGTATTTCCATTCTTTACACCGCTCAAAGTCATATTCAGTGTCATTGGACAGGTTAGAGTCTGGCCTTTTGGAAAATACCAAACATGACCGTGAAAATGTAAACAAAAAACCTCCACAAACATGAAATTTCCTTTTTTTTTGTTCCAAAGTAAAGGCATTGTCCATTTTTCACGTATAAAATGAGCAATACTACTGCCGTTACTCACCTTCTCATTTTCCACGCTGCAAGCAAGTTCAGTGTTTTATACATAGTCATATTATTCATAAAACACAGAGCGCGAAAATATATATAATTATATATAAATAATTCTGTCTGGGTCTTACAATAAAACATGACTTCAAAACACGTTTAATCATGATGAGCATTTGAGCACAAAAAGGTCAAAATGTGCTCAGCACACAGGGTGAAAGGGCTCAGTACCAAAGGGGGTTAAACAGTGAAAATTGTAAGTTTCTCACCGTAAATTAGGAAGTGGAGAATTACTGGTCTAATACGTGGAGAGATGTGTGAAGTATCAGGCCCAGTTCTGTGCACTCTTTCGATTTGTAGTAGTAGTTCAACTTCTGGACGTTCCAATTTACATTACATACAGATAAATATTTTTAACCGGTTCTCTTAATTAGGTAATTCAGAAACCATTCCAGTGACTCTGTTTTTCCAAGTCCTTTACACAATCTTGGAGGGTCGTTAGCAGACTGCGTGATGGGATTTAGTTGACTGGAAGGTTGAGAGGTATCTTCTAGAACATAGATTCTGTCCTCTGCCTCTGTCATACCTTGTGATTGTGAATGAGTTAAGTAGGGGCATTGCCATTTTCAGCCATGAGTCTTACCCTTCTGGAATCTAGTAGTGGTGAGTGAATATACTGTAGATATTTTCTTTATCTCTTTAAATAGAGTCTGCACTATTTGGTATAGAAGCAAGAGTTTGTGAATTTGGAGATAAGGTTTCACTTGATTGTCCTGGAGATTGTCCTCTGGAACCCATTGTGGTCTGCATGAGATAGATGCAGGCAGAACATTCTGATTTAGCTATACATTTATCCATGCTGAGCTTCAGGTTTATTGCGGAGAGGATGATTTTTTTAGAGCTCAAATGACAAATGATGTATTGTTGTACTAGTGGCAGATAAGATGTCCACAGGGGGTAGTGCAGACCATACAATGTGATTTCATAGGGGTTATGATGTGATATTCCCAAATTTAATTTCATATGGTCAGTGTCACTAGGTGCACTGCGGAGTCAGTCAAACTATAACCTGGCCCTGCTATGACCTTAAGATCTCCAGATCCAGGTGGGAACCAATGTCCTGTTGGATAAATGTTGGATAAATTGTCTAAATTTTGCTTGGATGCTAATAAAAGTTAGGAAGAGTTTGTGACATATTTCTACTTTTAATTACAAAGTAATGGAAGATTTGGAATGTATTCTCAGGAGCTCATCAAAAAGCAAATGACTGTTGGTCCAGCAATGGTTGACTTTGGTTATAATGTAGACTGGCAATCGCAAATCATACCGAATCCCAAAAAACTGTTTCTGGGGGGATGCAGGAAACTGCAGGGGCTGAAACAATGTCGCTCTGGTGCAAGAAGGAAGCTATATGGCAGAGATCTGTGCCAAACTGTGCCATCAAATTGAAGAGCTCAACAGGTAAATGTACGTCCTACTCAATGACAAACTGCCATTAGGCACTGTGCATGTGTAATGGAATGTGTTCAATAAAGATATGAAAGATAAGAATTGTGTGTTGTTAGCATAAGCACATTGTATTTGCCTATGCCTGTGACTTTGATGAAGATTAAGTGACAATTTATGACCAATTAAAGCAGAAAACCAAATAATTCAAAAGGATTGACATATTTTTCAATGCTAGTGTATATATGTTAATACAAAGATCATCACATAAGCATGTGAGCACAAAAATGCTATCCATGCAGCCCCATAGATTTAAGTGCGTATTCAAATAAAACACCTGGATTGTTTTTTAAACAATCTGGCATATTCAGATTCTGCAGCCCAAGGTTAAAGATGATAAAAGGGAATGGATGCATGATTTTATGGTTTAGATAGTGTTCAGTCAGGTCAGTAAAGACGTCACAAGTCATTCTTTGTTTATAGGAAGATGATTTATGTTTTCTATGCACTTGTCATTGCCTTACTCAATCAATTGTAACTGATTTGTTATGATTAATATTCAACAATCCTTTTCTGCTAACTGAATGAATGGCATTGCTCGTGTGCCATATATACTGTTCAGTGACGTGCGGTGAGGTCAGTGGCTGGTGAGGCACTGAGTAGTATCAGAGCCAGATATACCTAGGTTATGCAGTCGCAATTTACGCATTTGATTATCGTTATATAGGAGAATAGAGTTTCACTATTTATAAAGTACGCTTTTTTTTACAGTTCTAAGAACATGCACTTACAATACTGACTAATAGAGGGCGCTATTACAACTCTTTAAAATAAAGTTTGTATATAGGTTTTTACTTCTAAGAGCATGCACTTACAATACTGACTAATAGAGGGTGCGATTACAACTCTTTAAAATAAAGTTTGTATATAGGTTTTTACTTCTAAGAGCATGCACTTACAAAACTGATAAATAGAGGGTGCTATTACACACATGCTGATTGCTGAGCTCTGCCTGCCCCCACGACTGACGAGGACAGTCACATGACTGTCCTGCGTCAATCAATCCATGGGGAGCTCTGCATCCCATGTTTTTTTTTTTTAAAAAAAGGAAGTGCTTGAGACCAATGGAGCTTTCCCATTGGCTCAAGCTTTCAATTGCTCTCAGTGCCTCTGGATGCACTGAAAAGCATAGAACCAGGAAGCAAAGCCAGCTTGAGCTACGCAATTAGTGTAGAATTCAGCTGCGCAAACTGCGTAGGCTAGGCTGGCTCACTGCTGCCCCTGCTGTCTGTGTAGTGAATCACACACACATACACACAGTAGCCAGCAAACTGAAAGTGCAGGGGGAAAAAAAGCAGAGGACAGAGAAGCAGCGAGGGAGCGTGGAGAGGTGAGTATGAGAACTTTTTTCAATAAATAACATTTTATTTACAGTTTAAATATACACACATGTCATTACAGCACAATGAGCACATTCATTTACTGGAATGGTAGGGGAGGCTCTGCCTCCCCTGCCACCCCTGACTGCATGTCCCTGATACTGTTATATAATCCAGATATGAAAAAAAGATTTCAAAATTTCAAGCGGGATAGCAAAAAGTAAACCCTTGTATTGAATGAAATCTGGCTTACAGCACACCTGTCATGCTCATTGCAGGGCATGACAATTCTTGTCTCCTATAGGTCCGGTTCTATTCTCATCAGACATATAAAAACTAACGGCTCTGATTGGCCCTCAGGTCACTGTGACAGTGCAATGCCAATATACAGTAATTGGCAAGATGTTTGCGCCATATAGGAGAATATGACAGATGTGCTTGAATAAAACATTGAGTTAATTTTGAATTCAACTTTGACACGTAGACACTCTACCCCCATTCGCACATACTTACAGTTACAAGTTTTTATAAAGCGCTAACAAGTTCCGTAGCACTGAACAATGGGACACATTGCTTTGCTCCAAACTATTTTTTGAACATTTTAGATTTTTTCAGACATTACAGGAATATCTTCAGAAACATACATCCAGGCTTAAAATTTTAAAGCACTCAGGGGTCTAGAAAGAGTATCATATGTTCTCAGTATTTCATAAACTTTATGCTGTGCATTTCCTGTATTGTTTTGGAAAAACCCACGGCCTGACGATGTTAACTAGAATAGGTGAACTGTAAAGTCTGACTTATTAATGCTACCAGCACCCTGCTATTCCAGCCAAGCTGCCACCCTTCCTATATAGCAGGTTACTATACATTAATGTCTCCTATAAATTGCATTGCCGCAGCAAGTATCTAGAGCCACTAGTGGTTAATGGCACATGCTGAATTTTGCAATAGTGGTTAATGCTTTGTAATGCCCTAAAACAGGGTTTTGCCCTGTTACCGGCTACCAGTGTTGGAGTAGGGTCCTGAGAATCCATGGACAGACAAAATGACCAATAACCAACTACTAGAGCATATAAAGCCAGGTACACTATATTGCCAAAAGTATTCGCTCACCCATCCATATGCGAGTCAAGGCAGGTGAGCGAATACTTTTGGCAATATAGTGTATATCACTGGAATTACAAATCACAAAAATAGGCTCACATATTCTGGCCATGTTATGTGATCAATCTCCCTGGAGAAAGATATTATCCTTGGAATTCTTAATGGAAAGAGAAAACCTGGCCAACAAAGAATGCGCTGGTTGGACACCATCAAAGCTGATACCAGCCAGAACATTAAACAATTCAAACATACAGCACAAGATCGAAAAGTGTGGCGCAAGTTGACTCATAATTGGGAGTCTGGCAAGAATGAATGGAGAGAAGATTTACCGGCTCAGCTGCATTGTGCCCCCCCCCAGTTAACTACTAAGAATTTTCACTCTTCAAGTACTCTAACTCAGACATACACTATATTGCCAAAAGTATTCGCTCACCCATCCATCCTTTTGGCAATATAGTGTATTTTTATGAGATATACTTCGATATGGAAGCTCAACCACAACATGAGTAGTTTGAACTGTTGTATTTCATCTTTAATTTTCAAACAAAGCACATTGTATATCATCATAGATTAATGAGTATATATCAATTAATCCAGATGTAGCAACCCAGTCCTTGTATCCCCATAGTGGGGGTAATCCTTGACAACATATATATACAAACTCATGAATACAAAGTACATTATCTCAAGATTGTAATACAATAAAACGTAACCTTTTAATTAACATAATTAAAATAAAAGAATAGTATCCTATATCCACAGAGAAGTGCTCACAATACTGCAATGGCTTAGCAGTACTGGCCCTTTGCATAAACCAACAACGTGCTTTAAAGTGATTCTGGGACTATGGAAAGTGGTACTTTGTAAGTGCCTGAATTAGTTGTAGCTTCCAAAGTGTAAAAGTCAGAATGCTTAGTCTTCTAGGGTCAGCAGTGGTAGGAGAGTAGAGAAAGGAGGGTAAACTAACCCAAAATACAGAAACCTAACTATACCAGAGGCAGAGAGGAATAAATGCAGCTGGTTATTCATTAGAGGGGGGGCGTAGACCTGGAGTGCAGAGATGAGCCCACCTTCTGATTAAGACATGCAGCAGGAAACTTGGCTGTGCATGATAACAGTATCTCGGCGGTGGGACATTGGTAAGCGCTGCCAGACAACTGGATCACCTCTATTATAAACACTACTGAGATGATACTTGATTTTTGCTGCTCATTTTTTCATTCTTATGAAGTGCGTTGAGTAAAGAGTGCAACTATGTATTTATGTTCTGTTTATGGTTCTATTATGGTTACTGGGTATACTGACCTGTGAGCGCTCTCAGCACTGCTTATTAACTTTACACTATGGACTTGGAAGGCGTTTATAGTTTTTTATTTTTTGTTCTTTTTTGCTTCTGGTATATATAGGTGTCTGTATTCTGGGTTAGTTTACCCTCCTTTCTCTACTCTCCAACCACTGTGGACCCTAAAAGACTCACATTCTGCTTTTACACTTTGGAAGCTACAACTAATTCAGGCACCTACAAAGTACTACGTTCCACAGTCCCAGAATCACTCTAAAGCACGTCGTTGTGTTTAGCAAAGGGCCAGTTGTTCTAGTCCATTGCAGTGTTGCGAGCACTTCTCTGTGGATACAGAACAGCATTATTGGATTTTAATTATGTTAATTAAAGGTTACGTTTTATTGTATTACAACTTGAGATAATGTACTTTGTATCCTTGAGTTTGTAAACATCTTTAATTTTCAAATGGCCATTGCCAGCGGTCATGCTGGTTAATAAATGTAGATGAATCTGAATTGTAAGAAGCCTTAATTAAACCAGTTGCGCGTTTGATAGGTTTTATGGTCTGAAAGAATATGGAGGAATCACTGACATTTCTAAATATGTTAAACTAAACACAGGCACAATTTCTTTTACAAATCATTACGTCCACTTTAAATATCTTACTCTCAAAAAGCTCACTACAGAAATTTCAATTTGGATTCTAATGTTTACAGTGACTCAGAATGATGCATAATTTATATTTCAATTATCTTGCTGTTTACCTGAGCAAAGCTGCTGTAATACACAGTGCATTGAAGCAAAACTATTATCTTTAAGGTAGATAAATTTCATTGAATTATTATTTGGAGTCTTCTTAAGACATGTATAAATTATAAAAGGTCTAAAATACAAAATTACGAGTTTTATAAATTGTGTGATTTTTTTTTCTTTTTTACACTTTCTCAAAACATCCTAAGCGAACAAATAGAAAAACATGTTTCTTGTTTTGTTTTATCGATGATTGCGTATAAAATACTGCTCTGTATGCAAACTATTTAATGGATGAAGGCTAAATTGGATAACACATTACCCCTGCATTTGTTTCCCCTAGTATTCTACATGCCAGTTATAATCCCTTTGTTAAATCCTGACCTAACACTTTCCATATTATGTTCCTGTTTCATACATAATTAAACATTGATACCAAAATGGCAAGGTTTAAATGCTGACAGACATTAGGCAACTTTGTAATGTCAGCATGTTCATAAGAATAAGAGCATAGTTACCGCAATGTTAACAACGAAACTATGTGCAATGACTCCATTAAGTTAAAGGGTTCAGTACTGGGCCCTTTTCTTTTTTCAATCTACACTGCCTCTCTGGGCAAACTGATCGGCTCCTTTGGATCCCAGTACCACCTGTATGCTGATGACGCTCAAATATACCTCTCCTCTGCTCTGATCTTACTATTGCTGTCCTGGATCAAGTCACTGACTGTCTCTCTGCCGTCTCAAATTGGATGTCTTCCCACTTCCTTAAATTCAATCTTGCCCAAACTGAAATTCTCATTGTTCCTCCCTCGACGTAAAACCCAATGCCACTTATCTCTCTAGAAGTAAATGGAACACTCATTAGCCAACGCCTCAAGCTCGCTGCCTTGGTGTCACTTTCGATTCTGATCTAACGTTCTCTCCCTACGTCCAGACAGTGACAAAATCCTGTTACTATCAAGAACATTGCCCGCAGCCGCCCCTTTCTGACACAAGATACCGCGAAGTTGCTGGTTCATGTGTTGTCATTTCGCGGCTTGATTACTGCTGGGTTATTTTTCTCACCAGACTCACCTCGCGTACCTCTCCCCTCTGCTGGTCCCTCCACTGGCTTCCTGTACGCTTCAGGATACAGTTTAAAATACTGACACTCATGCTCAAATCACTCAACAACTCTACTCCCCTTTACATGTCTTCATTACTCCGCAAGCACGTTCCGTCTAGACAACTCCAGTCAGTGGGCAAAACTTCTCAAAGGCAGCTCCGGTCCTGTGGAGTGACTTACCTCACCCTATCAAACTCTCCCGTAATCTCCAGACCTTCAAGAAATCCCTCAAAACCCATTGCAGATTAGCATACCACATCAGTGATGCAACTCATCCTCCTGCTCACCTACTCACACATAATTGAAGCCACTTCCATTGCCCCACCATTCCCGAACCGCTGGCACTAATAATCCTGACATCCAGTAAAACTCCCCTGGTCTTTCTCAACCCCAATCCCTCTAGACGGAAAGCTCATATGAGTAGGGCCCTCTACACCTCTTGTTTCCATCATATGTCCATATATCTGTATATTGTTCCTTTGGTTATTGTAAAGCGCTGTGGAAACTGTTCCACTATATAAATGATGATAATAATAATAATAATAGGCTTGTAGACAGAACCGGAGAGGGTCATTACATTAGTCACATAGAAACTGATCATTTGGTAACTGGTTGACGCAAGCTGTAAGGGGATCTGCGATGGGATTACAGGAGAATGAAAGGAGGTTTACTTATAGCCTTTTGATGCACCATTTGGCTTGACCAGTGACATCGCCGGACGTAGGCCAGCTACAGAATTTCTTTGACCTTCCCCAATCAAACTAAGGATTGGTTATGCAGTTCAGCTGCAAATGTATATTGGAAATTGACAGGCTTGTGTCACTGCCGGATTTATAATTAGCTAAAGGAGGCATGTGTCTATAAGCGTCTCTCCCTTGGCTATAGCTGGTGCTTTCTTTATATGGGCAGGCAGGGAATCTTCCAATTGAAATATGACCCAAGTGTTACACCCTCTTGTGTTTCATAGAACTCTATACACCCTGTCAGGTTTCCCACCACTCTAATGACCAGGGATGCTCCTCTTTTGCAGTTCTGGTGGAACATCACTTTAGGTGCACTGTAATTTATATATTTATGAGCAGGGCCCTCTACACCTCTTGTTTCCATCCTATGTCCATTTATCTGTATCTTGTTCTCTTTGGTTATTGTAAAGCGCTGTGAAAACTGTTGGCGCTATATAAATGATGATGATAATAATAATCATTATGTCCTTTCTTTTTGGTAAGGAGAGGACTCGGAGGTTCCTTCTTTCTAATCTCCTCTCTCTTCTCTCTCTCTCTCTTACTCCTCTCATTTCTCTCTCTTTCTCTCTCTCCCTCCCCCTCTCTTCCCTGTATGTGTACAGTAAGTGAGGAACTTTTGGATAAGATGGGTTGATTTAAGGTTCGGGGTCGAAATGGGATGTGAAAGGGAAGGACGTCTATAGGTATACTTGTGTGAGCATCTGTGTGTGACAGAGCGTATACCTGTGAGCAACAAAAATATTTTGCCATACAGTGCCGGACTTTTCGGGTTTCGCTTTAAGAAAAGGTGGCAACCCTACCAACAACTCTAGCCTGTCACCTTGTTTTCATGAAGCTTGAGGGGAAAAAAGCACTGTGAGCACATGTTTAATGGCGTTTGCTGTGCTTAGAGGATTAAAGCAGGGCGATACACACAGCAATTGCCGTAGTAGCCCTGATTACTTGGTCAGCAGGGCACACTGGACCTCCTGCTCCACATGCATTGTGTTGGCCTGACACAGACCTCTTGCTGGCATGACTGGTGGTATAGATGCGAATGGCGTCTCTGTTGGCAGCCATGCCCCTTCTCATCTGATCCAGACCTGCCAAAAGTTGGTAGGTCTGATTATATATATTCATTTGTCAACTGCTCCAACAAGTGTATCAAGTTAAGTGGAAGTGTAATTCCCGAAAGCTGTAAATCTTCTTAAACCCTTTCAGGAAAATCATGTTATAAATGATTTCCAAATTTTTTGTTCCATGTATTATACTGTATCTTTTCAACATTATATAATTAGGCATTTTAAAAACCGTATGAAAACTTATCCAAACCTTTCATTCTGTTATAATTTTCATTATGATACATACTGACTCTTTTCAGCTTGATGAATCTCTTAGCTATTGTTCAAAACAAATCAGGGAAAGATGACTAGAAAGGGCTGGAACAATTGTACAAGCTGAAAGAGGTATGTAAGGTCAATGTAACTTTATTATTTTTATTGTACCACATATAATTTATTATAAACCATTCCTTAATAGATGTGAATTTTGACGTCAAGTATTAAAGCTGGCAGCTTGGCACTTGTTATAGTCCATTAAATTAAAATGATACATGGTATTTAAATGAAAATGATGACCCTACTGGAATATATTTTAATGAAATAGAGCTGCAGCCTAATTTCATATCTAGGATGGAAATTATATTAAAGCGTGTGTGCTTATTATGTGCAAAGATTGCTATTTATATCAATATTCCATCAATACCCAATCACAAAAAACAAAGGCAGATGATTCCAGAAGTATGAAAATATTTGCAATAGAGAGGGGTCTTGATCTAGAAATATTTAAAGCCCTTATTCTCTTAGGATCTATGGCGAGTCAAGTTTTTATGCCTTTGAATCTCCGATACAGCTAATTTTGGTATTACAAGTCAAGTGGTATCCTTCCTAGTTACCCTCGCATCCTCTTTGCTAACTTATTGTACTTTTGCATTTTTTTTTTTGGAGAAAGGATTTTACCAGGAAGGATACATTGAGATTTTTCTCGTTTTCAAGTATGTCCTGGGTGGTGAGTATGTACCGTTAGGTGTCTTGTACAAGGACACTTACTGGAGAGGTTGCTCGCTGGGATTGATCCATGCAGAGCAGTGAGGTTACCTCTACTCCACCCAACCTGTACTTACAATTACACTTTACACTTTAAAAAAAATAAAAAATATATTTATATATATATACAAAATACCAAGAAAGAGCACTCCATACTATTGACCACCTTCTTCCATCATTTTCTGTGGAAAAAAGCACAGTTTTAAAAAATGTTCAAAAAAAAAACCTGACTGAGGTAAAATGATGGGGATTCAGTTCACAAAGTATGATCATAATTTGCTTAAGCTTGTCACAGTCGCCAATGTACCCCATCTTTGACAGGTCCTATCTAACTTGACCGAATTTGCACTTACAGGATCAACTCACCCTGGAGCTCCCTGGCAGCTCCAGGCCGTTATAGGCTGTCATAGTGGAGCACCTGTGAACAGGGAGGGTGCATACCAAATGGGAGTTGTCAGCTCCCTATATATAAAATACAAAACAGCAGAAGGTTGCACTCAACCTCAAAACTAAGCGGGTGCATCTAAGACATTAAAACACATATAAATATTACTGTATATCGTGTTTTTTCTGAGCTGCTATAATTTGTAATGTTTCAGATTAAAGTGTAGAAGGAATTGGGCTTCCTATTTTTAGGTTATTTGCTATTTGTACTGACACTACACAAATGCAAATCAACAAATACATCATGTGAAAGAGTAGCCCTGAAAAAATTTAAATTGTTTGACAGTATTTTGATGCATTGCATTTTATGAAAAATATAACTCTATATAAAACACTGAACTTGTTCCCGGCGTTGGAAATGAGAAAGTGAGTAATGGCAGTGGTATTGCTCATTTTATATGTGAAAAATGGCCAATGCCACAGCCTTAAAGGAAAAAACAACTTTTTCCCCTCTCTATTTTTCTTTTTTTCATTTTTTTATATTTTACTTGGTCATGTTTGGTATTTTTTGGAAAGGCCAGACTCTGACCTTTCTAATGTCACTTGACTTGACCAAGTGGGGTGTAAAGAATGTTGATACGTGGGTCCAAATGTTATTAATTTATAAAATAAAATGACCCCCCTCTCCTTGCAGCGGTGCGATGGATTATGTTTTAGATGAAACAATGCGCAATAATGCAGTATGCCATCAATTCCCAACTTGCCCACAGTGTGGGAAATGAAAAGGTGAATTAGCGCAGTGGCATTGTTTGGTTATAAATGAATAATGCCGCTGCCTTAGAAATGAGAAAAAAAGACAATTTGCAATTGTTTTTATTTTTTTTATTTATCACATATATGCTGATGTTTAGTATCATTGGAGAGGCTAGACTCTAACTAAATAAATGACACCTCCCTTGACCTATTGGGGAGTACTGAAGGGTGATGAAAGCGTCCAATGGACCTCTGCGTTCTTCGCAGCGTCTTAAGATTTCGATGAAACGATGCGTAATAACGCATTGCCCCATTACCTCCACACTTACTGCTGCTGTTGGAAATGAGAAGGTGAGGTAGAGCAGCAATATTATTCACGGTATTATTGAAAAGTGAACAATACTCCTGCATTGAATTTTTTTATTTTTTTTATTTTTACTTACTTTTACATATTTTCTGGTCATGTTTGGTACCATTGTAAAGTAATGACACCTCAGCTGACCTCCACCACTGCATGGTTCTGGAGATACAGGGGTCCAAAGGAAATTTACATATAAGGTCCAATGAATGATAATAAAAAGAGCTACAGAAAAAAGGGTTACAGAAAAAAGAAAAAACGATTTAAAAAAACAAACGGAAATTTGTTTTTCGCAAAAAAATCTCAAAAAATGCCTAAGAGATCCTAAAAAAATCTATAAATAAAGAGACTTTTTATTGCAGAATATTATAATCAATGTTTTATTAGATACTGAATTAAAACGGTAATATTTTTAACATTGAAGCCTATGGGATTCGCCTAAATAAACCTGTTGAATGAAACCACCGAACACCGAACACACGAACAGCAGGGCAACTCAGCTACTTTTCACTGTTGGTTTTTGTTCTCTGAATAGACGAAGCATTGCTTCTCAATGGGGATTTCACTGCCCTCGAACAGGCAACAAACAGGCACCGTATGTGCAGGCAATTCGCCAGGATTTGGTGAACTGCCTGCTCTCTGAATAGCTGAATGGCCAGGAAAAGTAACCGTACGCTGAATTTCACTGTTCGGTTACCTTTCGGCCACAATTTGGATCTCTTTGAATAGTCCTGTATATAAATAAGATTTCAAAACCTCAGAGTAATGGGGGGCGGAGCTGAACGGCGAGGTTAATGGCCGCATCTCTTGGGAGCTCCGTGAGCAGCGAGTGAAAAACGCAGCATTTGGAGACTATTAGTCTCCCCAACAGACTCCCTTGCTTACCCGGACGGTTGTGAGTCCGTGGAGCCCGATTTTGATCGTCTCCTGCTGTTCGGACATCCTGTTGAGCTGCTACCCGGCCAGTTTCAGTTTTGAGGCCTAGAAGATGCGGTCATTGTGGGAGCCTCGGGTGGGGATAGAGCTCACAGCCTGCTGCTGGCCGGGATCCCGGAGAGCAAGACCAGTTCTTTTTTTAAAAACAACGATGCCCCCGGTCTCAGCTTGCTCTCCTTGCCCTGGCGCCTGGCCTGAGCAGGTGGGTGCGATGCCTCCCGGGTGAGGCTGAATTCCCATCTCCCATCAGCAGCCTACCCGACGGAGCCGAGAGGGGGCCATCCACGACGGGCAGGCGTAACCTGGAGACATCACTGTCCGCCAAGCACCGTTGGGCCAGCGGAGACTTGCCCGGACCCGGCATAGCCCTCCTTCTCCCGTGACACCGTGCCACACAACATTGAGGGCTGGAGGCACGTGTTGCAGCCTTCCTGGAGGAGCGCGGTCTTCCCCAAGCAGACGAACACCAACTGCAGTTTCCACCCCAGCTCCCCCTTTGTACTGCCCCCCGGGAGACCCTCCTTATCAATCAGACCATCAGGCCAGGCGAACTCCTCTGCGGGAACAGGGGGGGACACTACCTGCTGCTCGGAGGCTTTGATCTGCCGAGAGAGGGTCGGGGCCCGCACTGCCCCCCGAGGGCCCCAGTCTTCCGCCATTGCACGATCCCTCACCGCAGCCCCACCTTCCCCAGACTGGGAACAGACGCCTACCTCCCCAGGGTAAGGGAATTTTTTTTTATTTTTTTATTTTTTTTTTATCTTTTTTTATTTTTTTTCTCTTACAATAATTTTTCCGGGCGACTAGCACTGGTCACCCAGTCATTATAATTTTTGTTCGGGACACTGAACCACGCTGTGAGTGCTTTTTTCGTGGTCCCTGGAGGGCCCGTTTCTTTCGCACATTTAGTTTTTTCAGCGGTCCTTCTGTAGCTCGCCACCTCTGAACGACAATTTTTTTTCTTTTTTTTTTCTGTTGCTTGACTCCACGAGGGCCACTGGAACATTATATTCTGACTGGTTTTCTATAAAAAAAAATTTGGTGGTCCCTGTGGGGCCCACTAATACAAGTGCGCGTCTTTATAATGCAAATTTTTCCAAGGGAGTGTGCCCTGTTGGGCAGTGAGGATGGCTGCTTGAGGCTGTAGCACCAAGCCCATGAGACTCCCTTAAAGCCTTCTAAGCGACCTATTGAGTTACAAATTCTCTACGCGACCCCTCCTGACATGCCCGGGACTAAATCTGGACGTAACCCGGGTCAAAAGGACATTTCCCGGTGTTTCACCCCGGCTAGATCGACGACCTCCGCATCTCCAAAGATGGCGACACCCGCCGAGGAGTTGGCGACCCATGATGCACCGTGCACGCGCCGGGACATACAAGATCTGCGCCAACTCCTTCTGACTGTTAAAGATGACCTGCAAGCAGATCTCAGGGCTGGAATTGATGGTCTGAGAGCGGATCTGGGGACCCTTGGGACGCTCACCGCGGCCCTCGAGCTACGAGCGGATGAGGCCCAGGCGGCGGACACAGAGGTGCGTGCAGATCTGGCGGTCCTTCAAAACAAATACGAACTCCTACAGGAGGCGGTTGAGGATAGGGATAATCGGTCCTGCCGCTCCAACCTTCGGCTCCGAAACATCCCCGAGACGGTGGTGAATTTACGGGACTTTCTTCATCGCTACTTCCAGGTGCTTCTGCCCGAGACACCCGAGGAGGAACTGCTACTTAACCGGGCCCACAGAGCCTTACGCCCAAAACCCTCGGAGACGGATCCTCCTAGAAACGTGATACTTAGATGTCATTATTACACCACCAAAGCAGCTATACTTCAAGCAGTGCGCAATGCTGCTCCGACCCTCGACGGCATCACTCCCCACTTTTATAATGATCTGGCTCCTCCCACACTCCAGAAGCGCCGGGCGCTTAAGCCCCTCACGGATCTTCTCCGCCAGATGGACATCAGATACCGCTGGGGATTTCCATTCCACCTTCTCATTCCTCACAACAGTACTTTCTTGTTTCTCCGTTCACCAGCAGATAGCTCGACGGTCTTGGAGACGCTGGGCATCCCGGAACCTCAGGATCTCTTTGTGCAGGGAGAGGCCAGGGGCAGGTTGCGGAGGCAGGATCGGAGACGCTCACCGTTGCGTTAACCTCCAGGACGCTGCTACCATCATACCGTCCCCCTGCACCACCTGAGAGGGACTCATCTCGCACCTTCTCCACGGAACTTTATTTACTGGGCTTTATTTGGTCCCCCCGAGCACCATCTTGGGATTTCATGAGGCAGGACTAGAGGGCTGAGAGGCATGTCAGATACCCGGAGAGAGCCCATACCCGTCGGACCTTTTCGAGTTGGATCTAAGTTCCTCGGAGGATGCCCGGATGATGGTTAGATGTTCCCTGGTAGAAGCCTCCAGGTTCCAGTTCCCCGGGGTTCTCTACAGCCTCTTGCCCCTGCTGCTCTGTGACTGGGGGTGGGAAGTTAGATGGGCCAGCTGTACCTGGACATTGACTCATCTGTTGCCTTGGGAGATGGTTGGGTGGGTTTTCAAGGATTTAGAAGCTGATTTTTAATTCACGGTCCTCCCTTAGGGGAGTCTATGGGCTGGCGGCCTTCTCCTCGTTGTCGCTCTTGCCCCCGAGTGCGTACCTAGTGGTCGGTACAATCCACCACCAGACACATTTTTTTTTTGGTGTCTTCTGTCCCCCCCTTTGTTCCTTTTCTCCTCTCCTTCTTCTCTTCTCTCTTTCCTCTCTCTCTCTATTTTTCCCTTCTCTTTTCTCCCTACTTTCTTATCTCCTGTTTTATCTCTTCCCCCCTCCTTTTCTCACCTCTCCTTCCATCGGTTCCATTCGCTTCATTCCTCATGACGGGGAGGGGAGGCGAGGCGAGGCGCGGGCCCGCCTCAAGGTGATTTCTCATAATATAAAGGGTC
Organism: Leptobrachium leishanense; assembly: GCA_009667805.1. Classification (NCBI taxonomy): domain Eukaryota; kingdom Metazoa; phylum Chordata; class Amphibia; order Anura; family Megophryidae; genus Leptobrachium; species Leptobrachium leishanense. The sequence continues at coordinate 235,670,470 of CM019067.1, forward strand.
TTTTGTCCCCGAACAAGAGACGAGGGGCCACCAGACATTACCGGAAACTTTGCGCCGAGTTTCGATACTGATGCGAGGTAGTCTTCATTTCCATCTTACCCACCAGGAGTAAGCTTTGGACGGCAGATACCTGCGGCTGACTGGGACGATTGGAGGCAAGCCGGTCACCTTTGTTAGTGTCTATGCTCCTTCCCCCCTGAGGGACCTTTTTGGAGGGCATTGGAGGAACGACTTGCGCAGCTACCGAATAGGGGGGTCTTTGTAGGAGGAAATTTTAATGCGGTCATGGATCCTTACCTTGATCGCAGTAGGACAGCACTTAACCGTGCTCCTCTCCGCCACTCCAAGACCTTCCGTGGGGTAGTCCAGGCGGACAATCTGTATGATTCCTGGCGGTTGCTCCAACCTAGAGACCAAGACTATTCTTTTTATTCAAATCCCCATGACTCGTATTCCAGATTAGACTATATTTTTTGCAGTAGAGATAACATTACGGCCCTCGTCTCTTCCACCATTCACGAAATCTCGTGGTCTGACCATGCTGCAGTTGAGATAGCACTATTGGGTTGGGGGGTATCGGGCTCGGCTAGTGTGTGGCGCTTTAATGCTTCCCTCTTCCTTGACCCTGGTTTGAAAGATACCATGAACCCTGACTTGACGGACTTCTTTGAGCGCAACTTCACTCCAGGCATAGCTACCACCACATTGTGGGATGCGCACCAGGCGTTCATACGCGGCAAACTAATCGCTATAGCGTCCCGCCGTAAGCGAGAAAGGGCAGCTCAGATGGTATCACTTACAACTAGGGTGGGCGACTTAGAGTGTGAGCATAAAAGGACTGGGGACGCCACTCTGTTGAGGGAGTTGCTGGAGGCCAGGGGGAGTCTTAACATGTTGCTATCCCGTCAGGTCAAGGCGGCTCTTCAGTGGACAGGTCAGAAGTTTTTTGAGAAGAGCAACAAACCTGCCACTCTTCTGGCCCGCCGGCTGAAGCAGCAGACCCGGGAGCGTACAGTGCGCGCGGTACGTCTTGGCTCTGGCGAAATGACCTCTGACCCCCGGGACATTTCAAGGGCCTTCTGCTCTTATTATGCGTCCCTCTATAACGGCATTACTGCGATGCCTGGCCCAGCAGGGGAGGCACTTATCCGGGAATTTCTCTGTCGCACCACTTTGCCTTCCTACAGCCACCCGCAGTGTATGGACATGGCAGCCCCCATCTCAACGGAGGAAGTAGCAGAGGTGATTAAACACTTGCATTCCTCTAAATCCCCGGGCCCAGACGGATTCTTGGGCCCCTACTGTAAGGGATTGAGCCCGGTCCTAATCCAGCCCCTGACCAGACTGTTTAATACCTACATGAAGGGAAAGGAGGTCCCGACTTCTGACATGCTCTTGGCCCACATTGTGGTCATCCCCAAGCCAGGCAAGGACCCGGCGGTATGTCCCAGCTATAGGCCCATCTCCCTGATAAACGTGGACATGAAGATCTACGCCAAAATTCTGGCTAACAGAATTGGTCGCTATATCGCCGAGGTTATCCATCCCGTTCAGGTGGGATTTGTCCCCAGTAGAGAGGCCCCGAATAATATCAGACGGGCCTTTAATCTGATTCAGGTCCCTAAAACCTCGGGTAGAGGCTCTTTTCTCCTCTCTCTAGACGCCGAAAAGGCCTTTGACCGGGTTGATTGGAACTATTTATGGGCGACATTGGCCTCTTTTGGAATACGGGGAGACCTTTTGACAGCAATACGGGTTTTATATGTGGGCCCCAGGGCGCAGGTTGACACGGGGGGTTCCTCTCGGCCCCCTTCTCTATTTCAAATGGGACCCGACAGGGATGCCCCTTGTCACCGCTCCTATTCACCTTATCTATAGAACCCCTGGTGGCGTATATTAGGGACCACCCTGATGTCCGTGGGGTGGAAGTAAGGGGAAAACCATATAAGCTGTCTCTTTTTGCTGACGATGTCCTCCTGTCCCTGACCTCGCCCATCACCACCCTCCCCAATCTGATGAGGGCCCTGAGGGACTTCGGTAGGGTCTCGGGCTATAAACTTAATGTGGATAAGAGCGAGGTGCTTGACCTTAACCTAACAGAAGAGGAGAAGGCAGTGGTTCGAGATCGGTTCCCTTTTCGATGGTGCCGCTCATCTATGGGCTCCCTGGGGACCCAGCTGACTCCCACTTGGGATCAGCTGTACATGGCAAATTATGGGGTATTGCTTCCTACCCTCCATGCATTGCTGTCGGCATGGTCCCATTTACACCTTTTGCTCTTTGGTCGGATATATGTGGTCAAGATGACCCTGCTCCCAAAGCTGCTGTACCTTTTCAGAACACTGACAATTCCTATTCGCAGGGCGGACCTGACTTTTCTTCAGTGTGCTATCCACTCTTTTATTTGGGGAGGTCGTCGAGGTCGGTTGCCTAAAAACCTTATGTTTCAATCCAGGCGACGGGGAGGCATGCGAGTACCACACCTCTACTCCTATTACAAGGCGACCCAATTTGCGATGCTCTCTATGATTAACTTAAGAAGCGGGGCCCCGCTCTGGACTACAGTTGAACAAGATATGGGGGGACCACAGCTATTGCGCACACTTCAATGGGCCCCTAAAGCCACTCCACGGACACTCCACAATAGCCCCACGCTGTAGCATTCACTGCGCCTCTGGAACCTCTATAGTGATAGAGATGGTCTGTCCCCTCCGGGTTCAGGCCTCCAATCTTTATTCTACAATCCGAAGTTCCCGGAGGTTAACCCTCCTAGGGCTTTCAGTTGGTGGCTCAGATCTGATATCACAGAACTGCGCAATCTGACTTTGCAGGGTCACCCGGTCACCCTTGGTTATCTAAGGGAGTCAAAAGCGCTACCCCCCTCGGAGACGTTCAGAGCCCTCCAACTGCTACATTTTGTCAGGGGAACTCTTAGAGAGATGCCGGACCGCAGACTGACCCTCTACGAGACCTACTGTCGTCGGAAGTATAGAGGGCGCGGCTTGATACCCTCGCTCTATTCCCACTTCCCACATCCTTGATGCGACCTTTCCGCAGGAGGCACCTTATGTTGCACGGTGGGAGGATGATCTAGGGAGCTCTCTGGAGGGCGATGAGTGGGCAGACATGAGTGGAGAGACAGGACCTCCCGGGTCACAATCTGCACCGCGGTTCGTGAGAACTGTTACAGGGTATGGCAAGGTGGTATATCCACCCGCGGCACCTCGCAAAGATGTACCCGGGGATGCCGTTGACTTGCTTCAGGGGATGTGGCGAAGAGAGGACGTATATGCATGCATGGTGGGACTGTGGCATGGTCAGGACTATTGGACGGAGGTGTTTGGTGATTTTAGCAGGGCACTAGGGATACACTTATGTCCGGACCCCTGGACAGCACTCCTTAACCGCCCGCACCCTGAGGCACGCCTCACATGCGGCGAGCATTCTCTGGTCTCTAGGGTGTGTGCTGCGGTACGCATCTGTTTGGCTAAGACCTGGAAGGGCCCCCCTCCCCGTGCCAGCTGATAGAGGCCAAAATTTGGCACATGGTTACGATGGAACGCCTGACGGCAGTGGTTCTCGACAAAATGGCCCACTTTGAGGCGGATTGGTCGCCATGGCTGGCGGCGTTTGCTTCCCCGGCCTCTGCTCGCATTGCTTTCTCAGGTTAGACGAAGGTCCGGCGAGGTTGGGCCCGCGGTTTTCCTGGAGAATGAAAAATTCTAGGTCAAAATAGCCAAACCAGAAAAATTCTCCCTTTCATCTCACTTTCCAAATCGGCTATTTTGACCAAGAATTTTTCATTCTCCAGTCATTCTCCAGTCATTCTCCTGCTTTTCACGCTCTCTGAAGAACCCTGATAGTCTTGCTCATTAGTCCTGCACTACTAAGCCATTTCCACCCTTTGGTGGAATTTTTTTGCATTTATATTTTATTTTTTATGATTTTCTCTTTAAACTGAATATGGTCATGTTGGGTTTCATTGGAAAGGCCAGACTCTTCCCTTTTCAATGTTACCTAGCTCGGTCATGTACGTTGCAAGGGGCTGGGGATAAAGTGGTCCGAAGGTGTGTGGGAAGTTGGATGCTGATCCCTGGTGGGGGGGAAAATGGGGGGCAGACGCCTATGATTTCAAACTATATTGCACTATTATGTGTACAGTCAGGTCCAGAAATATTGGGACATTTACTAAATTCTAACATCTTTGGCTCTATACACCACCACAATGGAGATGGAATGAAACAAACATAATGTGCTTTAACTGCAGACTGTCAGCTTTAATTTGAGGGTATGTACATCCAACTCAGGTGAACGGTGTAGGATTTACTGCAGTTTGCTGAGCGCGTCCACCGCATTGAAGTGGTTAAGAAGGGAAAGTTTGATTTATGATTATTATTCTGTCCCATTACCTTTGGTCCCTTAAGAAGTGGCAGGCACATCTGCAAACTGCTGTAAGTCCTACACCATTCTGAGTTGGATGTACATACCCTCAAATTAAAGCTGACAGTCTGCAGTTAAAGCACATTGTGTTTGTTTCATTCCAACTCCACTGTGGTGGTGTATAGAGCCTAAGATGTTAGAATTGTGTCGATGTCCCAATATTTCTGGACCTGACTGTATATGCTTTTTCTTTGAGGTGATACCGACTGCTTATTGATTCAAGGAGACACCCAAGTATTGACGTATTACCCTTTATTCATTTGATTTTGCATAAATTCACCATATACTGGATATATTATATTCCATCACCATTAATTGCATGTATTATATCGCATCACGGGCAACACTACCACGCTCAGGTTGCGCTACAGAGTATAACCACTTTTTTCTGTGACATAATTAGAGTAGGACAATACAATGAAATAAACATTGCGTAACATTCCTAAATGAGGCAAGACAATGGCAGTCAGGATTGGCAAACAGATTACAGTCTAAAAACAGCAGATAATAGGGCAGTGTTTGCCTGACAAAGAAGATTAACAAATCAAATATACTCAAATATACAGCAGATATTAACACATTCCTGAGAAAGGGCATGCTAGAAGTCTAATCCGATCAGCAGATAACAGATACACATGGCTATAACGATAGACAATAATATTATTCATCCATAACTCAGATTGCTCACTGGGTTAAATGTTACATAGACTGAAAAAGACATACGTCCATCAAGTCCAGCCTTTCACATTCATTAAGTGACCCCATCAAACCAAAACAACTAGAAAATTAATTCCTATGCAAATTCTCTAACATAATGTCGTAGGAAAGCTATAAGTATTTCTCTATGAAACGATTGCTGCCGTTCATTTCCATACCGCAGAGCATAAAAGTTGTTCCATAAACTGTTCTCCCACTCGTTGTTGGCAATCTATTGACTGCTGAAATGCTAGCTAATGAGTCAGCACATCACAATCGCATGCTGAGGGTCACGCCTGCACCTCCTGAGTGATTGTCCTAGCTTTGAAATGCCCATAATATTGTATCATGGAAGTACCCAGATAAGTAGGCGATTTCTAATCAAATCACAAGCTATTGCATTGACCTATATTTATCACTTGCTGGGACATCATGAAAGTTAATTAACTTCAAAATCATATCGAGAGATGTAAAAAAATAATAATATGCTAATGAATATAAACAAAATAGCAATGTAATTGTGAAGATTTGTTCAGTAAAACAAAATTATGCAACCATTATCATAATGTATCCACATAGAAAACATGTAACTGGTAAGAGACACCAGGCTAGGCGGATATAAAATGTTCTTATTTATGGAAAAGCCAAGAATCCAAATGAAGCATTTTGTGTTCAGTACAACTGGTGGTTGATAAACGCACTTTCATTGCAGTGATTAGCATACTGAAATAAAAAACAATCTAGGGCAGAGGTCGGCATCTAGGGCATTGGAACTACATCTCTCATGATGGTCAGTTAGATTGATGTCAGATGAGTGCACTATGTGCGCCCGTATTTATGTGCCTTTCGGCGTCCGTCACAGCGTTGTGTCGCTGCGATGGGGCTGGCCACACGCTGTTGTGCATGCACGAAGCAATAGGACATGCGTTTGATGGGGCTGCAAAGCACGGTCCTCCATAGGAGGATCGAGCCTTGAGGGCTCAGCGCACTACCTGTGCCCAGCAAGGTGGTCAGACAGACGTCAGAGTGGAAGCAACGTCCACTCTCACGGATGTTCCATCCGCTTTTAAAAAGGTTCATCTGACACCAGCCATATCCATTAGGTTGGCATTCCCTCTAGGGTTGCCAGAGCGTCTATGTTTTCCTGGACACATATATTTTATTCATGCTGATCCAAATCTACCCAGTGGCATGTAGAATCCTTATACTGCAGGGTAGAAATAAAAATGGAATCCCAGGTAACCTGCCTTGATTTCTTTCCTGCAGCATATGAATTATATGTGTTACAGGGCAGCAATTTTGCCTGTGCGCCCCTCTACATGGAATAAATATGTATCCAAAAAATCATGGCTGATCTAGCAACCCTAATTCCCTCATGGCTATTAGGGATGGGCTGCCGGTTCAGTTCGAATCAAACATCGGCCGTTCGAAAGTTCGGCGAACGTCAAACGTTTTGCGATGTTCGTGAAAAGTTCAAACGTTAGTGAAACGCTGTTTGCAAAAAAACTACTGAACAAAAATGTCTGGAATTTACACATAACATCCAATGAATGAATGATAATAAAAAGTACTGTTACAGAAAAATGAAAAAACGGTTTTAAAAAAAACAACAGAAAAATGTTTAAAAGATCCTAAGAAAATCTAAAAATTCTTTAGAGTCTAAAGACTCTTTACTACAGAATATTATAATAAACGGTTTATTAACCCTTTCGCTGCTGAGCCTTTTCACACCTCTGTGCTGAGCTCATTTTTACCGATTTCGCTCATCATGTTTAAACGCGTTTTTAAGCCTTATTTTAATATATGCCCCAGACATATTATATATCGTTCTTTCCGTCAGACTGTGCAGATTCATAATATGTCATTATTATATGTATACGTTATGTCATGTCTGTATATTATAACAAAAAATGCAATAAAATTTGAATTTTCAATAATTTACAATGTGTAAAGTGTTTTTTTTCACATTTTAACATGCGAGCGTTTGCGGTTATATTTTCTATGGGGTGCGCTTGTTAAAAAAATTAGAAATGAGGAATCGTTACTTTTTTTGGGGGAAATTACGTGTTTTTTAGCAAACGCCCCCCATAGAAAAAATAGTTAGTGCAGCATCATTGTTCACATTATAATTGAAATGGGAACAATATTGTTGCACTAATAAGACAAAAAAAAACCAAAAAAAATTCTTAATTTTTTTTTAAAATTTTTAATTTACTTTTTTTAATTTAATTTTTATTTTAAATGTGTTTTTTACATTTTACACATAAACCGTGTTTTTTACATTTAAAACGGTTTAAAAAAAAAGACAGAAAAATGTTTAAAAGATCCTAAGAAAATCTAAAAATTCTTTAGAGTCTAAAGACTCTTTACTACAGAATATTATAATAAACGGTTTATTAACCCTTTCGCTGCTGAGCCTTTTCACACCTCTGTGCTGAGCTCATTTTTACCGATTTCGCTCATCATGTTTAAACGCGTTTTTAAGCCTTATTTTAATATATGCCCCAGACATATTATATATCGTTCTTTCCGTCAGACTGTGCAGATTCATAATATGTCATTATTATATGTATACGTTATGTCATGTCTGTATATTATAACAAAAAATGCAATAAAATTTGAATTTTCAATAATTTACAATGTGTAAAGTGTTTTTTTTCACATTTTAACATGCGAGCGTTTGCGGTTATATTTTCTATGGGGTGCGCTTGTTAAAAAAATTAGAAATGAGGAATCGTTACTTTTTTTGGGGGAAATTACGTGTTTTTTAGCAAACGCCCCCCATAGAAAAAATAGTTAGTGCAGCATCATTGTTCACATTATAATTGAAATGGGAACAATATTGTTGCACTAATAAGACAAAAAAAAAATAAAAATCTTATTTTTTTTTTACATTTTTAATTAAATTTTTTTAATTTAATTTTTATTTTAAATGTGTTTTTTACATTTTACATGGTCATGTTTGGTATCATTGGAAAGGCCACGCTCTGGCCGTTCCAATGATAGCAAACATTAACCCCTAGCTGTCACGGATCGGGAGATAGGGGGTTCATTGGAACCCCCTATCTCCACTATAGGTGGCAGCAAGGGGTTAATTTCAAAACTGGCGCCATCGCGCTCTGCGCGATGACGCCAGTCATTAGGGGGCTATGAATCCCCATGACTCCACAGGCTCTCTCCATGCAAAGCAGTGATGTTACCTCTACTCCACCCAGCCGGTAAAACGGGAATACTTTTAACATTAAAGCCTATGGGATTCTCCTGAATGATGACGCGCGCCTGCTGGGTTTAAATACAGACAACACGATCTGGCTCATCGCCCTGTCGCGTTGTTTGCTTCCCTCAGTGCTGAGTGTCTCCTGGCAATTCACTACTTGGTAGATTTTTCAGTCTCCGTTGTTACCTGGCTTGTATGAGAACCACCCCTGTGTACCAGTCCTTGGCTATTCCTTGACCACTCTAACTCTGATCGATTTTGGCATACATGATACATACCCCTTGTGTACCGTTTTAGCTATCCCTGACCACTCTAACATTGATTGATTTGGGCTTGTGTTAGAATGCGTCCTTGTATACCGTCTGGCCTATTTCAGGTAAACCCTGTCCTGTGTGTTGGTAAAACATTTCCCACTCGTTGTTGGTCAAACATTTCCCACTCGATGTTGGTGAAACATTTGCCATGGCTTCAAATCACGTTTAAACATGAGCAAAAGCGGTAAAAAAAATTAGCACAGCGGTGAAATGGCTCAGCACTCAGCAGTGAAAGGGTTAAAAACCTTTTTTTATAAAAAAAAATTATTTCCTGTCTCCCAGGGCAGTACCCGGACCCCCATACACCTTTTATGACCAATATCTTGCATATATGCCCTCTTGGAGGGCGCTTTAATTTTCAGAAGTTTGACCCCCATTGACTTGCATTACGTTCGAGGTCGGATTCGAACTTGTCGGCCGTTCGGGTGTTCAAGTTTGAAACGAACATGGGGGTGTTTGGCCCATCCCTAATGGCTTTGTAGTTCAAACATCTATAGGGCCAAAGTTGTTCACCATTGATCTATAACAAGGGACTCAAACTCTATACCCCGAGATGTTGGTTGCCTACAATTCCCAGATTTATTAGAATGCAATAGATGGCCAGATAATCCTGGGAGTTGCAGTTCAGAAACATCTGGGGGTGTCTTGATCTAACGAGGAACAAAGCCTAAAACAAAAGAAGTCAGACACGACGTGACCCATAGTTTGGTAGAAGAGTTGAGAATTTTTTTGTGGATGTTTGTATAAATACACACAGGGTTATCCAAAGAGATTCGAAAAGTCACCGCACGTTCGGTGACTTTTCGTTCTCTTCAATTCGGTTCCTTTTGCCGATTGCATTTCGGTGACCCTGCGGTGTATTCAGCAAACAGCACAGGGTCCCCGAATTGCAGGGAAAAGCTGCCGCAAACCTGACGAAAACTGAAAACAAGCAAAAACATCTGGATTAACCTTCGAAAAACCCGAACAGGAGCCGAACAGGAGCCGAATCACACGGAGCCGAAGCAGCTGTGACGTAGAGGAGGTAGTGAATAAATTAGCAAAACCATTTGTATGAATCTGGGAAAATAAAACGCTGTTTGCAAAGAAACTACTGAGTGAAAATGTCTGAAATTTTCACAGGAGGTCCAGGGAATTATAATAAAGAGGGCTGTTACAAAAAAATAAGTAAACTGAATTTTTTTTTTAAAAAAATCGGACTTTTAAAAAAAAAATCTGAAAAATGCTTAAAGTATCCTAAAAAATCTATAAATAAAGAGACTTTTTGCTGCAGAATTTTATAATGAACGGTTTTTTAGATATTGAATTAAAACGGGAATATTTTTAACATTGAAGCCTATGGGATTCGCCTGAATAAACCTGCGAATTAAACCACCGAATGGCAGGGCATTTCGGGAACCTTTCACTGCTGGTTTGTGTTCTCTGAATAGCCGAAGCAGTGCTTTTTATGGGGATTTCACTGCCCTCGAACAGGCACCGAACAGGCACCGTATGTTCAGGCAATTCGCCAGGATTTGGCGTATTGCCTGCTCTCTGGATAGCCGAATGGCCAGGAAAGGTAACCGAACGCTGATTTTCAGCGTTCGGTTACCTTTCACAAGCAATTCGGATCTCTTTGAATAACCCTGACAGTCTCTGCAATTCACTCTGAGACCCTGAGAACACAATTACCGGATGACAAAAAAAAACATGGATATTCTCATATATTCAAAGATATGTGTTCGATATTACAGCGCTTGCAACACATCAATATATTCCATGTTCTCCAGTATAGTATGAAAACCTGTAATGCTCAGTATAAAGATTTATAAAATACTTTCTAACAGATATTTCCAGCCGATGCAGATATGCTAATTGGCAGCAAATTAGGATGGCCTAGTTTGTACTGCGTTCTTTTTTTTTCTTTTTCTTTTCTGAGAGCTTGTAAATTGCTGTGATATGTATTTTTTTCCAGTTGCATACCAATAAAGAGCAGATGGCACAATGAATATGGAGCATTTTGTATTATAATTTGTAATCTGGAATATGCAGTTATTGCTTATCAGAAGCAGAATGCAGCAGCTTTTTCAAAAGCTCCTGCTCGTACTAAACTAATGGGGCGTATATTTATATCATATATATATATATATATATATATATTCTTCGTCTTCGGGGATTTATGTATATCTCCTTCATTTTCAAAGCTGTCATTTAATATTCTGGACCTCAATTCTCCACGTGTGATGTGAGGTAATTTTTTTTTATCATGTTACCAATTAGAGATTACCTAGGAACACGACGTTGTCCAAGGTGGTTAATGCTTTCCAAAAGTTCAAACAAGGCAATATATAGTAAAATAAATTCAATACCTCTTTTCTCTTCTCATCACTTTAGTGCAGACTAAATGGGATGGAACGGTGTTGATTCTAACCAGTGTAATATATTACTATGTTCTAATAACCAAGGTCACAACTACCTTGAAGCGAAGAGAAAGAATATATAAAGAACAGTCTGTCATAAAGCAGTGACAGCAGTGAAGAATCCAGCTAGGTGTAGGTACATCTCGCAATTTGTTTTTTGGGGTTTTTTATTTTTTTGCAGTTTAGAAAGATATTTTTTTATAGATGGTTTAACCTTGCAAATTCCGTTATGTGGTGATTTCTCCTCTGTGCTCTGAATTGTGTATTCAGCACTAAAGGACGGCTCAGAAAACTGGCAGCAAGCAATAAATAAAATCGAGCCTGTGTACCCAGAAAGATGACAATCAGACAGTGTTACTGCTGACTTTGCAGATCCAACGGCAACTTTCGCATTGATTGGATATGTGTTAATGTGTGCAATTGACTAGCCTTTTGGTGTGAAGTGTGAACCAGGGAAAGCTGAGCAGTGAATTTATGAAGCTGTCCATTATTCCCAATGGAGAGAACATTAAGAAAATGAACTCTACGCCTGCATACATCCCTAATGCACACTGTCAACCCTGCTGCTAACCACTAAATGTCTAATAAAGAATCTCTTTCTGTTTTGCCTGACACACATTAACACATATTACACAATAAAATTTAACGTCTATTAAAAGGACCCTATTCCATAGTGAACGCTAACATGAAGACGCAAATACTAACTTGCTCCTGCAAATTCTCTCTTACTGTCTCCATGTTAACGTCATATTCAGCACCTCACCCCGTAACGCAGTTCTAAGCTCTCTGATACCCACAGTAGCACTTCCACGATGTCCCGAGTAGACATGTGCACAGCACAAAATTTCGTTTTGAACTAATGCATTAGTACTAAAATGCAATTTATTTAGTTGCTAAAGAAATTCGTTTTCAGTTCTTTAGTATGAAAACTAATTTCATTCATCCGAAAACCAGTGGATACAATTACTATTGTAGTGGCTCCTCAGAGGGCTGAGATCGCTGCTTGTTACAGTATCTCTCACTCTCAGCACAATGTGGGCCATATTACATAGTTGGTGCTAACTTAACCAGAGCTGTTGTAAACTTCCCAGAGCTATTATAGCCTATGGAGGTTTTCAGTTACAACAGCTCTGGTTAAGTTAGCACCAACATTGTAATACTGCCCCGTGTCAGGCAAAGCTGTTACAGTAACTGACTGCTGCTCATCACAGCGCTCAGAGTTTCAGTAAAACTAGTAAATAATATTTTTATATATAAGACGTTAGAACAATATTATTTTCTTGTTTTACTGAAACTCTGAGCGCTGTGATGAGCAGCAGTCAGTTACTGTAACAGCTGAGCCTGATACATTGTACTGAGAGATAATGTAACAAGGAGCCGATCTCCGCGCTCACAGCCACTGGATTTAAAGGGCTAAAAAAAAAAAGGCTCCTCTCTGTATAATGTTTAGAACATCCTCCTGCATTAATTAATACCCCTCTCTGTATAATGTATACAACATCCACCTGCATTAATTAATACCCCTCTCTGTATAATATATAGAACATCCTCCTGCATTAATTAATGCCCCTCTCTGTATAGAACATCTTCCTGCATTGGCATGTGGAGGGTGCAGAACTTCGGATGTTGCGATGTTGCGCTCTTCATTGCTGGTCTCCTTCACTCATCAATATAATATCACAAAGAGGACTGAAACTAAAATGTAGTGCATTTTATTTTAGTTTCTTTCGTTTTTTGTACTGAGCAGTTTCGTTTCTCTTGAGTCATACTAAAACTAAATTATCCCAAAATTCGGACTAAATCGCTTTAGTACTAAAACGAATGCACATGTCTAGTCCCGAGTATCAGTTGCTGGAGTCCATAGAACTCCATGGAGCCTTTTGCTTCTGGGCCGCAAGCTCTGTGCAAGTTCGTTTCCGAGAGATTGTGCAGTGCCGCGGAGTGATCGCGGAGGGAAACTAGGAACTGTTCCCGGCACGAAGAAGCGGCGGATCAAGCCACACATTTCACCGCAGGATGAGAGGAGAGTATGGGATATTTAGAGGGGGTTATAGAACGTGTTAAATGATTTTAGATTTGCAGAATCATTTAATACCAGCTTTTAGGAGTTGTCAAAAAATTTCAATTTGTGGACCAACTGAAATTTGTGCCAGCACCTTATCTTATCGAACCGGTAAAAATACATTGGGATCCCCATATTAACAGCTTACTGCCAGGTGGATTGTACCTGACTGAAGGGTGTTAGGGTGTGAAGGGTACTAGAAAACACTGCTCCCCGGCTGCTGCGTCAGGCCCCTCCTTTGGCCCGCCTACACAGCTGATGCATGTGTAGCGCTCACCCCCGGAGGAGCACTATACACCAGCACACTGTTATGGATTTTCTAAGTTATATACTTTACTGTAGCAATAAAGTGGCATTGAATACACATACTTTGGAGCATGAGGCAACTAACTTTGAATAACTGACAGGATGAGCAACGCAGGAAAAACACGCGGCGGAAAAGAAACAGTTAATACCCCTCAGTTCGTGAGTTTAAGTCCCGCTCAAAAAAGGCTCATAAATTGGTGTCCTAGGGTACCCAGGTACTAGATTCAACTGGCCAGTGAATGAACAAAAATATCTTCGACTAGTCCACGTTGGGGCCCTGTAAATTGAAGCAATGAAGCAAGTGCGCACTTTCTCAGAATCGTAGGCCTTGAGGCCTCTCACCCATCCGGCGAGCAATGTGTCCAGAATCGATGACTCGACCAAAGGATCTCTCTCCACTGACTGGAACCTGGTGCCAACGAATCCGCTCTCCAGATGCCGAACCTCCGCAACAGGAACCAATCCGCCGCCTGCACTCCCGTTCGATCCGCGGCCTCCTTACTTGCGGTCCTTCTGGAACATGCTGTCATTCGAACTGCTCAGCGGAATGTGGTACGCGATGATGCACTGGATACGCCACTGTCCACGCTCCGGCCTGGTTGTGATCCCGGACAGTCTCCTGCATACGTCTCACTTGTCTCGCTGCTCTGCTCCCTCTGCCCATGCCGTGCATGAGGCTCCTGATGTCTTTCCTGGTGCCAGCACGCCCACTTCCTGTCCTCTCCCCAGAGGTTTCTGGGAGATGGAGTCCTTAAGTCTCTCATAGTCTTTCACATACATAACGCTCTGGCTCCCCCTAAAGGCATAATGCTGCAATTCTCAAAGTCCAATTCAGCACAGCGCTACACATGGTACACATCATTTCCTGCAGGGGGATGGCCTGAGTTCAGTCCTCACGTACCCCTATCAGGCCAGAATTTAAGGATTACCTTGGGGAAATGTAGAATGAATATCGTAATCACTGAGCAGCAAATCATATCACCTGTGCTGCATGCAAACCTGGCCTGGTAGGATTACTTGAGGACAGACCAGGTTACTTGAGGGCAGGGTTGAGAACTATTGCTCTTAATAACCAAGCAATAAATAAATAACATTAACCACATAGCGTTCAAGAACATACCAGGTATATCCTTTCATTAGGGGGCCCTCCCTCCCTATACTCAACTCCCTGGTCGGGGTCCCATGGTGGTCTGACTTTAAGGAAGTCAGACCACCATTTTTCTACCCCGGATTGTCGCACTGACGTCATCGCGCCTGTCAGTATTGAATTAAAAAAAGAGAGGCATCACTGGAAAGGTCACAGTGCACGACTACGTCAGTTAGGGAATTAACCCCTAGCTGCCAAGGGGTTTCCCTATGGAAATCCCTATGGTGGAGATAGGGGGTTCATTCGAACCCCCCTATCTCCTGATCGGTGGCACATAGAGGGTGGCCAGAGCATGGCCTTTCCAATGATACCAAACATGATCATGTTTCGAGTAAAAAATAAATAAATATTAATTTTTTTTTCTTTTTTTAGTAATGCAGCAGTACTGTGCAGGTTTCAATTATAATGTGGACAATGATGATGCACAAAGAGGTGAAGTGGCTCAGCAAAAAACATGTAAACATCGGGTACTTCTTAACTCAGGACAAAATTTAGAAACTATTTAGCCGGGGTCTTTATTGGTGGTTGTAGACATGCAAGAAATTTTGGGGGTCAAAGTTCGAAAAAGTGTTGTTTTTTTCATTTTTTCATATTTCATAATTTTTTTATACAGGGTTATTCAGAGAGCGTGAAAAGCAGGAGAATGACTGGAGAATGAAAAATTCTAGATCAAAATTGCCAAACCAGAAAAATTCTCCCTTTTATCTCACTTTCCAAATCGGCTATTTTGACCTAGAATTTTTCATTCTCCATTCATTCTCCAATCATTCTCCTGCTTTTCAAGCTCTCTGAATAACCCTGATAGTAAATTATGTGATATGATGAAAATAATGGTATCTTCAGAAAGTCCAATTAATGGTGAGAAAAGCAGCATATAATATGTGTGGGTACAGTAAGTGAGGAAAATTAGAGCTAAACACAAACAGTGCAGAAATGTAAAAACAGCAGTGGGTACTTTTGGGCTGACAATGGTAAAACAGTCCGGTTACTACGAGGTTAAAATACTGAACAAATATCACCAAATCCTTGGGAAAAGGTAGTTAGGAGAAATCTGTAAATAGAATTACTGTAACAGTGTTTAACCCCTTAAGGACCGAGGACGTACCATGTACGTCATTGCAGCGGGTCTCTCTTAGACCCGCTGACGTACATGGTACGTCCTGCCGTTTTTTGAGCGCTGGAAGCGATCGGATCGCTTCCAGCAGCTCAAACGCCATTGCAGGCTGCCTGGAGTCCAGGCAGCCGTGCAATGGCGTTTAGAAGTGCCGGGGCACCATGTGATCGCTCCCGGGAGCGATCAACATCCGGTTTCACCGGAGAGGTGCCCGGCACTTCTAGAGAGCGCTGGAAGCGATCAGATCGCTTCCAGCTGCTCTGAGTATATTACAAGGATGCCTCGACATCGAGGATCCTTGCAATATGCTTACCTGCCGCCGGTCCATCCGTGATCGCTCCCCCCGAGCGATCACTTCCGGTAGCGGCAGGAAGTACTGAGTGCCACGAGTATCGTGGCACTCAGTACAAAAACGATCACATCAGTGATCAGGTGCTCTGCTGGGTGCCTCGAGGGATCAAGGCACCCAGCAGAGTAAAAAAAAAGTGTAAAAAAAAGTGTAAAAAAAAGTGAAAAAAAGTGAGAAAAAAAAAGTAAAATAAAAATAAAAATAAATAAAATAAACTGACGGTTAGGGGTAGGGGTAGGGTTAGGGTTAGGGTTAGGGGTAGGGTTAGGGTTAGGGTAGGGTTAGGGGTAGGGTTAGGGTTAGGGGTAGGGTTAGGGGTAGGGTTAGGGGTAGGGTTAGGGTTAGGGTAGGGTTAGGGGTAGGGGTAGGGTTAGGGTTAGGGTTAGGGTTAGGGTTAGGGGTAGGGTTAGGGTAGGGTTAGGGTTAGGGTTAGGGTTAGGGGTAGGGTTAGGGTTAGGGGTAGGGTTAGGGGTAGGGTTAGGGGTAGGGGTAGGGGTAGGGCTAGGGTTAGGGGTAGGGGTGGTAGGGTTAGGGTTAGGGTTAGGGGTAGGGTTAGGGGTAGGGTTAGGGGTAGGGTTAGGGTTAGGGTTAGGGTTAGGGTTAGGGTTAGGGTTAGGGTAGGGTAGGGGTAGGGGTAGGGGTAGGGTTAGGGGGTTAGGGTTAGGGTTAGGGGTAGGGGTTAGGGGTAGGGGTAGGGTTAGGGGTAGGGTTAGGGGTAGGTTAGGGTTCTAAGGGCAGGGTCATCTTGGGGCTGAGTGGGATGTTCCTAGCCTGCCTCATCAGAGAGGCAGGCTAGCAACATCCAATCAGAAGTTAGAAAAAATCAAAATAAAATTTCTAATTTGTCAGTCAGGTCAATATTTTGTAAATATTGGCTCTGACCTCTGTGATTCTCCCTCCCTCTCCTCACTTGTGTTTTGGTGAGCGAGAGAGAGAGATCAGATTTGACAGGTTAGAGATTTTAGTGAGATTTAGTGAGATTAGAAAAATTGAGGCAGATTTAGAGAGATTTTAGGGAGATTTAGAAGAATTGAGGCAGGTTTAGAGGGATTTAGAGAGATTTAGGTGTTTATTTGTATTTTCTTGTGAAACCCAACGGTTCTTCTAAGAACCAACAATCCGCTTATATATATATAATAATTATAAAATTTTATAATCTATTATATATAATGTCTGAGAGGGTGTACAGCGCCGAGGAAGCATATGCCATCCTGGCGTCAGAATCTGAGGCATCTGCGTCAGACTCAGACCCTCATTTCGACCCCGCTAACTGCTCAGAGACGTCGCTAGATACATTATCTATGCTGGCTGATGTATCTAGTGATGTTTCTGATGCAGATCCTGGTCACCACCTGCCAGCAGGAGACGCACAGCTCCAGCTGAGGAGTGGGAGGGTAGTGCCTCATCGCCAGAGGCCAGATATCCCTCCTTTCACGGCAAATCCTGGCATCAATATTGATGTTGCAGATTTACCGCCACACAGTTTTTGCAGGTGTTTATGGGGGATGATTTGTTGGGCCACATCGTGGCCCAATCAAATCTGTATGCCATCAGCATTGTGCTGCGAAGCCAGACTCCTACTTGGCAAGGCAGCAATGGACCCCGCTAGATGTGCCAGAATTTCTGAAATTCTGGGCACTTACTATGCTGAGGGCATCATAAAGAAGCCCTCAATTCGCTCCTACTGGAGCAGTAGCCCCATCTGCTCTACCCCATTTACCCCCAATCAATGTCACGTAGAAGGTATGAAAACATTTTGCGTTTCATGCACTTCAGTGACACAGCCTGTGCCCCCCTAGAGAGCATCCCCAGTTTGACAGGCACCAGACTTTTACATTTTATTCGTACATTTTTATGTTCTACAATTGGTGCTGTATTTTGCCAAAATCTTTGCACACCTATGCATGGGGGGCATGGGTGTACTCAGGAGATCTTGCAGAAAACAACCTGGAGAGTTTTCATGCAGTAACAAACAACAGTGTCTCCTAAATCACAGTCCAAATCTAATGTGGGCGTAAAATCTGAAAATTGAAAAAATTACCGCCACACACCTTCTCAAATGTTTTGGGCTAAAACCGTTGCATCCATGGCATCAAAGCACTCCATATGCAATACCTTGGGGTGTCAACATAACAAATATAAACAATTTTCTGGCAATAATTCAAACTGGGGTATGCGGTAGACCCAAAACCAAAGATAGGCCTAGCTGAAGAAATAATCTCAATTTCAACTCCAATGACAAAGTCATAAAAATTGTATTTGAACCTTCCCAAAATCCTGGCAAACCTATGCATGGGGGGCATGGGTGTACTCAGGAGACCTTGCAGAAAACAACCTGGAGAGTTTTCATGCAGTAACAAACAACAGTGTCTCCTAAATCACAGTCCAAAACTGATGTGGGTGTGAAAATGAAAAATGACCACCAAACTGTATCCAATTTGTTTGGAGCAAACGGATGCATCCATAGCATAAAAACACTCCATTTACAATACTTTGGGGTGTTAGCTTACCAAATATATGCACGTTCATAAAACTGGGGTATGTAAAAAGGCCCCTAAAAAGAAGATCAGCAAAGAAGATACTGTATGTCAAATTAGAAAATTGACAAGCACATGTCAAAGATTGGCGTAGCACCCCAAAAACAACAGAACAAATCTATATATGGGTGGTATCAATTTACTCAGAAGATGTTGCTGAACATATTTTGGGGTGTTTTTTGCAGTAGTAACCCATAACTGGATTTGACAATTCATGCCTAAAGTACAATGTGTATGAAAAAATAACCCAAAAAGTGACTACCTGAAAGTTTGACATAGAGCTAGTGCATGGAAAGTGTTAAAATACAACTCTTTGAAGCACCCCAGGGTGTGCCCTTTCTAAAAATATATGGTTTGATGGGGGTAAATTACTTTGGCCGGCTTCAAAAATGTCCCAAATAGGACATGGGTGCATGATGACGAAATGTGAAAATTCCAAGTTGGAAAACTGAAATGCGCACCCCCCAAATAAGCCTATTAGCCCCCAAATGACCCGACATACCTATACATGGGTGGTATCAATTTACTCAGAAGATGTTGCTGAACATTTTTGGGGTGTTTTTTGGCAGTAACCCATAACTGGATTTGACAATTCATGCCTAAAGTACAATGTGTGTGAAAAAATAACACAAAAAGTGACTACCTGAAAGTTTGACATAGAGCTAGTGCATGGAAAGTGTTAAAATACAACTCTTTGAAGCACCCTAGGGTGTGCCCTTTCTAAAAATATATGGTTTGATGGGGGTAAATTACTTTGGCCGGCTTCAAAAATGTCCCAAATAGGACATGGGTGCATGATGACGAAATGTGAAAATTCCAAGTTGGAAAACTGAAATGCGCACCCCCCAAATAAGGCCTATTAGTCCCCAAATGACCCGACATACCTATACATGGGTGGTATCAATTTACTCAGAAGATGTTGCTGAACATATTTTGGGGTGTTTTTTGGCAGTAACCCATAACTGGATTTGACAATTCATGTCTAAAGTACAATGTGTGTGAAAAAATAACACAAAAAGTGACTACCTGAAAGTTTGACATAGAGCTAGTGCATGGAAAGTGTTAAAATACAACTCTTTGAAGCACCCTAGGGTGTGCCCTTTCTAAAAATATATAGTTTGATGGGGCTAAATTACTTTGGCCGGCTTCAAAAATGTCCCAAATAGGACATGGGTGCATGATGACGAAATGTGAAAATTCCAAGTTGGAAAACTGAAATGCGCACCCCCCAAATAAGGCCTATTAGCCCCCAAATGACCCGACATACCTATACATGGGTGGTATCAATTTACTCAGAAGATGTTGCTGAACATATTTTGGGGTGTTTTTTGGCAGTAACCCATAACTGGATTTGACAATTCATGCCTAAAGTACAATGTGTGTGAAAAAATAACACAAAAAGTGACTACCTGAAAGTTTGACAAGAGCTAGTGCATGGAAAGTGTTAAAATACAACTCTTTGAAGCACCCTAGGGTGTGCCCTTTCTAAAAATATATGGTTTGATGGGGGTAAATTACTTTGGCCGGCTTCAAAAATGTCCCAAATAGGACATGGGTGCATGATGACGAAATGTGAAAATTCCAAGTTGGAAAACTGAAATGCGCACACCCCCAAATAAGGCCTATTAGCCCCCAAATGACCCGACATACCTATACATGGGTGGTATCAATTTACTCAGAAGATGTTGCTGAACATATTTTGGGGTGTTTTTTGGCAGTAACCCATAACTGGATTTGACAATTCATGCCTAAAGTACAATGTGTGTGAAAAAATAACACAAAAAGTGACTACCTGAAAGTTTGACATAGAGCTAGTGCATGGAAAGTGTTAAAATACAACTCTTTGAAGCATCCCAGGGTGTGCCCTTTCTAAAAATATATGGTTTGATGGGGGTAAATTACTTTGCCGGCTTCAAAAATGTCCCAATAGGACATGGGTGCATGATGACGAAATGTGAAAATTCCAAGTTGGAAAACTGAAATGCGCACCCCCCAAATAAGGCCTATTAGCCCCCAAATGACCCGACATACCTATACATGGGTGGTATCAATTTACTCAGAAGATGTTGCTGAACATATTTTGGGGTGTTTTTTGGCAGTAACCCATAACTGGATTTGACAATTCATGCCTAAAGTACAATGTGTGTGAAAAAATAACACAAAAAGTGACTACCTGAAAGTTTGACATAGAGCTAGTGCATGGAAAGTGTTAAAATACAACTCTTTGAAGCACCCTAGGGTGTGCCCTTTCTAAAAATATATGGTTTGATGGGGGTAAATTACTTTGGCCGGCTTCAAAAATGTCCCAAATAGGACATGGGTGCATGATGACGAAATGTGAAAATTCCAAGTTGGAAAACTGAAATGCGCACCCCCCAAATAAGGCCTTTTAGCCCCAAATGACCCGACATACCTATACTTGGGTGGTATCAATTTACTCAGAAGATGTTGCTGAACATATTTTGGGGTGCTTTTTGGCAGTAAACCTTAAAGTTCACAGTACATGTATTCTTAAATTGCGTTCAAAAAAAAAAATCACCAATTTTTTTTTTTTTCTCAAACTTTGGCATAGATTTGTGGTAAAATGGTTTGCATGGAAAGAGTCAAAATACCCCAAGTTTAATACCTTGATTTGTGTACTTTAAAAAAATATGTATATGTGGAGGGTTATTCAGGAATTAGTGACAGATATCAGTGTTACAATGTCACTATCACTAGTTTTGAAAATAAACTCTTTGGAAATGGCAAAGTGCTACTTGCACTTATTGTTGCATAAAATAAGGAAAAAAGCGAGGAATATGTAAACATTGGGTATTGCTAAACTCAGTACTAAATTTAGAAACTACTAAGGAATTAATTTTTTTTGACGGTTGTTGATACATAAGAAATTTTGGGGGTCAAAGTTCGAAAAAGTGGTGTTTTTTCAATTTTTGTGTCATATTTCACAATATTTTTTATAGTAAATTATATGAAATGATGAAAAAAATGGTATCTTTATAAAGTCCATTTAGTGACGAGAAAAACAGTGTAAAATATGTGTGGGTTACATAAACGAGTAAGAGGAAAATTTGACGTAAACACTAAGAGCGCAGAAACGTAAAAACAGCAGCGGTCACGAACGGACGGATTCGTGTAAAACCGCCCGGTCACTAAGGGGTTAAATAATTAATAGAGAAAAAGCTGCTGGATGTGCTCACAAATCACAATGCTAATATGGTATAACACAGTATAACATACAGGGTTATTCAAAGAGAGGGTGAAAAGTAGGGATGAGCTGTTCGGTTCGATCGGTTCGGAGTTCGATTCGAACATTGGCCGTTCGAAAATTCGCAAACTTTGAACTTTTTGGGATGTTCGCCAAAAGTTCGATTTTTTTTTTTTTAATTTTTCTTTTTTTTTAAAAATGCTTAAAAAATCCTAAAAAATCTAAAAATAAAGAGACTCTTTACTGCAGAATATTATAAGCAATGGTTTATTAGATATTGAATTAAAACGGGAATATTTTTAACATTGAAGCTTATGGGCTAAAACATTCTTGTTGCTAAAACATCAAGCAGACTAGGCCCTCTAATCAGGCACTGTAGAGGGCAGGCCGCTGGAGCCTCCCTCCCAAGGACCCCTTGAGGAGCATGCGGCCGCAAGATTACAGAGCTGCGAATGGGCGGGCTGGCCAGCCGGGTGCATGTGGCAGAGAGGTGGCGCAGGGACTCCAGGGAGGGAGCCACGGCAGACCCCCCTTCCCCACAACCAGGATCCAGGGAGCCCCCACTGACCACCAGGCTAAGGTAAGGTGACACATTTAAAAAAAAAAAAAAATCCGACGACATTTTTAAATGTTCCCAGCAACATAAAATAAAACTTTTTTTTTTCTTTCTAATACTCACTTGATTCCTGGATCCACAAACTGTAGAGGTGCTGCCCGGCAGTGTGCAGAATCATATGCTGCTTTAATTATACTGTAAGGCTGGGTTCACACCTGCGTTTTTTTACGCGCGCAATATGTGCGTTTTTAACGGGCGTATCGCGCAAATGTAAAAAAACATGTGAACGCGCATTGCAGCGCGTTCACGGCCATAGACTGCAGAGTGAACGCACTGCAAAACGCCCCAAAGGAGCTCCTGTACTTCTTTGGGCGTAGGACATTTTACAGCGCGTTCCTGCACGCTGTAAAACGCCCAGGTATGAACGGGTCCCATAGCAAATAATGGGAATTCCCTGTTTATGCGTTTTACAGCATGCAGGAATGTGCTGTAAAACGCTTAGGTGTGAACCGGGCCTTAAGGTGCTGCCCGGCAGTGTGAGGATTCATATGCTGCATTAATTATTCTTACAAATTTGGTTACTTAACCTGTTTGCGTTTGGATTGTAGTATTGTGACATCCAGGGCCCCGGGTGGCGATCGGGGGGGGGGCCCCGGACGCATGGTGCCGCTAGCTGGCCGAATGTCAGGAGCTCCGGCGGCACCAGGTGCAGCTGTGAGTGATCAGAGGGCATGGCGCGGCGTGATGACGCAGAGCCGCCGGGACTGGTGTGCGCCAATTCTCACCATATACAGTAGCGCAGTACTAGTGCCTAAACTTTGAGCTGGTTTTGCTATAACAACTACTGTACTCTCGCTCTGTGCCCCTGTCTGGTATATTCCGCTGCTTGTTACTGCTGGTGCGCTTCCATCCTGCCTTACACTATAGCGCAGTAATATTTGGGTGCTCTGCCACTGACGCCTATATTACCAGATTCATATAATTTTAATATTGGACCGCAGGGTCCAACCCTGCACTCTTCCATAATACCAGAGGGGTTACTTACGGTGTGAAGGCACTTGCTGCCACCAAAGGCACAATATTCGGGTGCACTGCCTCTGACGCCTTTATTACCAGATTCATATCATTTTAATATTGGACCGCAGGGTCCAACCCTGCACTCTTCCACAATACCACAGAGGGGTTACGGTGTGACAGCACTGTTGCCGACACTAAAGGCCCAATTTTAAAGCACCTATTGTTACTTTCATCCAAAGCCTGCATAAGTTTCACCATAATTTAGCCAAAAAATCACTAAACTTGTTCTGCGTGTCCTAAAATGTCTTTTCATACAGACTGCCGCCCCAAGCAGTTGTTTATGAATAGATTAAAGGAAAACCGTTTACCGTCATTTGAAATGTCATTTTTTTTGTTTTTAAATGTTTCTATACATCCTACAAATCCACCACTTCACGGGCAGGTTATGGGGACCTCCTAGGCACGATATTTGAAAGAATTTTTTGTTTTTATTTTTAACCCTTGTTTCATGGAAAACTCACTGTTCCTTTAAAAACGTTTTTTTTAAAACTTTTTTTCCTTGTTTCCTGTCCCCCAGGGCACTACCCGGACCCCCAAACACCTTTTATGGCAAATATCTTGCATAAATGCCCTCTTGGAGGGCACTCTAAGGCTAGGGTCAGACGAACGCATTTTTATGTTGTCTGTGAAAAAGTGCGTTCGAACGAATGGACGCATTTTTTCACGGAATACGCGATAGCGGTCATACGATGCGCATTTTCGTCCGTGATTTTGTACGGATCATCAATAAAACTCTTTTTGTGTCTGGACGTTATGTTGGCCGGACATTAGCAGCGTCTGACGTCTCCTAATCACACACACACGCCTCTAGCGGACGCAGCGCACTCTGTACGTCAGTACCTGCGGTTTCACGTTCTCAAAAAAATGCGTTCATTTTCCACTTGCGTTGCGCAGCCGGACTTTTGTGCGACCGTACTTCGTATATTGGCCGTCATTGCCCGGCATCTGCTGCTAGTGCGGCCGTGATTAAGTGCGGCTGCACGCGCGTTCGCACTGCCTCAGTCTGACCCTAGCCTAAAATTCGAACTTTCGAGTCCCATTGACTTGCATTGAGTTCGGTTCGTGTTCGCGTTCGAACTCAAACTTTTGAAAGTGTTCGAGTTCGAATGCGAAGCGAACACGGGGGTGTTCGGCTCATCCCTAGTGAAAAGCAGGAGAATGACTGGAGAAGGGAAAATTCTAGGTCAAAATAGCCAAACCAGAAAAATTATCCCATTTATCTCAGTTTCCAAATCGACTATTTTAACCTAGAATTTTCCCTTCTCCAGTCATTCTCCTGCTTTTCACCTCTCTTTGATTAACCCTGATAGCGTATTAGCAGAAAATAAATTCCAAGAAAATTATAAGGACATCTGCCTATTATTGGATCAATCTGCTGGTATTAGGCTAGGGCCAGACGAACGCATTTTTCACGTCGTCCGTGAAAAAGTGCGTTCGAACGAATGGACGTATTTTTTCACGGAATACGCGATAGCGGTCATACGATGAGCATTTTCGTCCGTGATTTTGTACGGATCATCTATAAAACACTTTTTGCGTCTGGACGTCATGTTGGCCGGATATTAGCAGCGTCTGACGTCTCCTAATCACGCACACATGCCGCTAGCGGATGCAGCGCACTCTGTACGTCAGTACTAGCGGTTTCACGTTCTCGAAAAAATGCGTTCGTTTGCCGCTTGCGTTGCGCAGCCGCACTTTCGTGCGGCCGTACTTCGTATATTGCCTGTCATTGGCTGTCATTTGCTGCTACTACAGCCGTGATAAAGTGCGGCTGCACGCACGTTCGCACTGTGTTCGTCTGACCCCAGCCTTAACCATTTAGCGTTGTTCCACCATTATTTGCAACACTGGTGTATTTATGCAGGGATTCTGAAAACCTTTATTGTGTGTATTTTCTTATAATTATTATTTATTTTTGCAGTAAACGGATAAATGAGCACCGAGAGTTATGGCTGCATTAAAACAGCAGATATTTATTGTGAGATCCCTTGCACAAAAATGTTTGCTACTTTGTAATGTGAACTAATATAAATGTTTTTTCATGGTAACTAGCACAACAATACTTGCAGTATTTTTCCCTTTCCCATTATTTTTACCTAACATCGCAATTAATGGAAAGGAGCTTTTAGTGGTTTAGATTCAAAGACCATGAAAGTCACCTTTCCACTGCGGTAAGATGTAAAATTCAAGAAATGGAAACAATTTATGATTTTTGAGTATGCTCAATGAGTCCTAAATGCCATAGTAATCTGACTTCAATGAGCATTAGCTTGTCCTACCTGCTGTATATTATGTAGCTACTGCTTAATACTAGCTTGAAAAATCGACTTTCAAGAATGCAACAAAGTAGATTCTCATATCCATTTTTTGCTTACAGCTTATAAAAAAGTTTTTAGGCTAGGGTCAGACTAACGCATTTTTCGCGTTGTCCGTGAAAAAGTGCGTTATGACGAATGGACGTATTTTTTCACGGAATACGCGATAGCGGTCATACGATGCGCATTTTCGTCCGTGATTTTGTACGGATCATCAATAAAACCCTTCTTGCGTCTGGACGTTATGTTGGCCGGACATTAGCAGCGTCTGACATCTCCTAATCACGCACACTCGCCACTAGCAGACGCAGCGCACTCTGAACATCAGTACTAGCGGTATCACGTTCTCGAAAAAATGCGTTCGTTTGCCACTTGCGTTGCGCAGCCGCACTTTTGTGTGGCCGTTCTTCGTATGCTGCCCGGCATTGGACGTCATTTGCTGCTAGCACAGCCGTGATTTAGTGCTGCTAAACGCACGTTGATACTGCGTTAGTCTGACCCTAGCCTAAGGTGTTATAAGAAAATGGAGATACCAAAACTACAAGAGGGTATAAACTGAAAGTGAACAGCTAATTTCTTTATAAGCATCAATAGGAGTCCACCAGTGGGGATTCTATCTGATGCACATGATTAAATCTTTCACTAGGAAGATCGAGTATACTCAATCGATTACTCAATTTGGTCTAATTCCAAAGGAATTCTGTTTATAGCAAATTAATTAATTTGCAAATGGATTTCAAAATGTGACCCCAAAGATTTTAGCACCTCAGGCATAACAGACAAACACATATTTACTGCCTGAACACATGTTAAAACTAGTACTAAACAGTGATGTTTTGAATTTTGCTTCATGTAGGTGATATGGTTTTAGCTTTTCACGTCTAGAAATTATATACAAGGTGACACACAATATTTCTGGGCTGGGTCGCAGACTCCCACTAGAGAAGGAAAAAAATTTTTGTCTGGTGTTTTGCAGGCACTAAGATGTAAATATGGTATGAGCTTTGGAGGCTACCTAACGCCCTTGGCGGGATTTACATCTCACGACCCTGTAGGCACAGTGATCTGGAGCGCCCCTAACCACCCTGCCCTCGCCAAAATAAAATGTGCCAAAACTACTTAAATTTTTGTTTTGAGGGAAAGTAAAAAATATACATTTTCAAAAACTGAAAACCAGTTTCTCTCTGTGCTAACATCAGAAGAAGGGGTAGAATCTGTTGCCTAAAAATGGATGTGAGAGCTTGGGTTAATCCAAGCACGCACAGTAACCTAACCCTAATTTCTAAGATTTACCTTAATCTCTAACCGTAGCTATGCAAAATGATGCTTCATTTCAGCCCAGAACAACCAAAATTCTGGGCATCAAAATACAGCCACACCTGAGGGTCTGTTTCAAGACATGAGATTTTACCAATTCATTTTTGATGATGCTGTGCAGTGGAGCAAAATCTCTGGTATCATTAGAGAGACCAGACTCTGACCCGTCCAATGAACTCTAACTTGAATTTGTAGTTTGTAAAGAACAAAGAGACAGGTTTTCAAAGTCCCCCTGTCTCTTCTCACTGCAGTGCTGTCTAGATTGTCAATGAAACAATGCTTTGTGCCATCACCTCTACACTTACTGGCAGTGTGGGAAATGAGAAGGTGAGATAGTGCAACATCATTGTTCACTTTAGAATTGTAAAGTGAACAATAGTGCTGTATGAGAAAAAAATATATACTCTTTTATAATTTTACATAATATGTTTAGTATCAATGGTAAGGCCATAGTCTGGCCTTTCCAATGATACCTTATATGTTCCTCTAACCCATATGACTCCGGAGATACAATGGTCTAAATCAGGGGTGGGCACTTACAGCCCTCCAGATGTTTTGAAACTACATTTCCCTTGAGGCTCTACAAACCTAATGAACAGCCAAGCATCACGGGAAATGTGGTTTCAAAACATCTGGAGGGCCATAAGTGTCCACCCCTGGTCTAAATAATTGTAATCTTTTTCTTTACTTTTACAGAGCAAGGCACCCCTTGTGGCAGACACCTGTAGGCCCATGCCTTCTCTTCTTAATTATAAATACAGCCCTGTTAACGCCAACTCACTTATGATGCAGCTGAAATGGTAGCATGCAAACTTGTAAATGTTCTGACCTACGAAGTAACACTGGCAGCAATGTTGTACAGAATTGCTGATTTCCATCCTAGAGTCTTACTTTTTATGGAGCCCGTGACACATGATGAGCAGGAGTCCATATGGATAATGGTGGAAGTCTTTGGGTGAAACAAAAGTCCTTTAGGCAAGATGAGAGGAATGGATAATCCAAATAACAGAAATCCAGGTAAACAAAGCAAGTAAACGTAGGTCCAGTAAGAAGGCAAGGGGTCTGGAATCCAGGAACAGACAGGTTCACACAGCATATGACTGTTTAGTGAGACTTCAATGCTGAAGTGAGGGGCATGGGGCATAGTCTTCCTATATGGAAATACAACAGGTGGGGACTGATTAAACCTGAAGGTTTCATGGAACAACAGAAAACCCTGGGCTGGATGGGAAACCTCATCTGGAACAGGGACGTGTTGCCGGGTTTCAGGATGGTACAGACCCAGATCTGGACCTCCATTGGCATCGGCGGTGAGGGGCCTGACAGCAAAGTTCACTGTCCAGTCAGAATGGTTATGATTGGCCCTCATGGATTGTCCCCAGGAGACAGAGCCCCTCCTGGGGTGGGGTCTGGCAGAGTGAGATTCCCCACCACGCAGGGGTCACATCCTGGGAAAATGTCCTCTGGTAGAAGCTCAGGCTAGGCAGGTACAGTATCTCCTAAAAAATGGACAATTTTAATTAAATATTATATTTTTGGGGAGAGTGGCTTAACTTAGTAATTTCTTTCACCTCCAACGAGAAATAAGAGTAAAAATTGGATCTAGAAACATAAGAAGTTCCAATAACTGAACATCAACCATGTATGTGTGTGTGTGTGTGTTTGTGTGTGTGTGTGTCGGTGGGCCTCTTTCTCCGTCTTTTTCTGCGCTGCAATATGAGGGCTGGAAAAGAAAAAAGTGTTAGAAACCCTAGGACATTGCACTAATCAGATGAGAGGTAAACAGGAGATTTGCTAAAATTGTAAAATGACACCACTTATAACTCCTGGAAACACAGTTTGTCTGAGAAACAAAGGAGTTCAGTGTATCTGGAAGAAATTTAAAGAGACACTCTACACATTCTGACCACTTTAGCTTTTAAAAGTGACCAGGAAGTGTTGAGTGCCCTTCTACCCCTCCAGTGCTGATATGGACTGGAGAAATCACTGGGTGAAGTGGAGAGGTTTCCTCCACCCAAGCCAGCGTCATTTTGAATTTCCCGGCTGCTGTTCATCAGATTAATCACTGGTGGCATCAGAACGCTTTTCATGCTTGTGCTACCCTCTCTGAAACTGCCACAGAGGCAGCTGATTGATCGGTTCTGCACATGCGCAAACAGCTATGATCCATCATTCTGTGCAGGCGTTACAGAACTTGTGTGCAAGTACTTAGTGAAGCGCAGTTTGTGGTGTCGAGGCTGCACAGTTTGCATTGGTGTACAGAAGCTGCAGGGATTTCTGCATTTGGAAGCCCTGAGCTGATGGTGAGGAGCAGCAGCAGGTGAGGGATAAAGGATATTATTAACTAAAATAAAGAAAATAAAGAATAAATATTTGGGGCAGATGCGTTCAGCAATATCTGCCCAATTCGTTACGGGCAAAAGGGGACATAATTTATCAAAGTGTTCATTTAACCTGTTAATGTTGAGCCTCTCTATAACTTTTCTCTTCCTGTCTCTAAGCACCATTTACCAATACCTAAAGTCTGTGATGCTCTGTCCTAACAATGTTTAAATGACGCTGCAATGATGTATGGTTTTTAAAAATGATAAATAAATAATAATAATTTAAAATAACATATAGCTGCAAAGCAATCTTAAATAGTTATCTGAGCTGGTGGTGTTATACTCCCATTGGACCATGGAGTTTGCAGACAAGCAGAAGTGCAAAAAACGGAAACTTTCGAAAAGAATCGATAATAAGAAAATATGTAAATTTTCCTTTCTTCTACCATATTTCTATCTCTCTAACACACACAACGCTTTGATATTTGTTTTTAGAAGCTGACTTAACAGCAGATATCCCAGAGTTAAAAGGCCATTTTAATGAAAAAAAGGACAATACCTACAGTATGTCAATAGAGCATGTCATTTTAATCTGTATGACCCGAGGAAGTTTGTATATAAACCCACGAAAGGGGGAAAGAACACGCTATAACTTGCGTTATCTTCTATACACATCCAGGCTACGTGTAAGTCAACCATTTGCTGGCATTGGAGGCCTAATGTCAGAAATTGATGACCCTAATGGATCCTATATTTATGATTTATTGATCCTTGAGAAAATTTGATGAAATCTGTCGGACTGCATGAAGATACAAAAGAATATCCTCAGGAATGGGTTCTGTTTTTGATTTCCTGTCTTTTGACTCCAATTCAGAGCAAGTGTAGAATACCATAAAAAGGAGAATGTTGGATCAGAAAACAAAGGAATAAGATGAAATATGGCAGTTTATTGTTCGGACTGTACCATGACATCATAGTGAAAATGACCATTCGCAACACTTTTGATCATTAATTATTATATCTCCACCTTGGTTCTTGTATTTATGAGGAACTCCTGCTCATTAAACATAAAGTAATATTTTTGAATTCTTAAATTGCATATTTATCTACCTACGCTGTCATGTAATATTGTATTGAAATTTGATACTCAGATAAGTATTGATTTTCAGCTTTTATATTTACTGCCTGTCCAAAAAAATGCCACACACGCTAATATTTCGTTGGATTGCCTTTAGCTTTGATTATGGCATGCATTCACAATGGCATCATTTTGATAATCTTACACATTGTCAACGATTATTTCCATCCAGAATTACACTTATTCGTTGCCAGATTCTTTTTTTTTTTCCTGACCGATGTCAGACGTCCAAAAATTCCCATTAACTCGAACATGTTCCTCTCCAAGGAAATCTTTAGTAAAAGGCGAAAGATTTTTGCGATCTGAAGAGAAACCAGAGTGTGCCAGGTTCTTGTATTGATGGAAATTCGTACCACAAAGTCTTCTCCAGTACATCCCAAAGATTCTCAATGGGGTTAAGGTCTGGATTCTGTAGTGGTCAATCCATGTGTGAAAATGATTCCCCATGCTCCCCGAACCACTCTTGCACGATTTGAGCCCGATGAATTGTCATCTTTGAATATGCCCGTGCCATCATGGAAGAATAAAATGCTTAGAAGGAAAAACCTGCTCATTCAGTATATCCAGGTAGTTGGCCGACCTCTTTTTTTGGGCACATCGATTTTGCTGACTCAACACCTGACCAACTGAAGCAATCCCAGATCATAACACTGCTCCCACAGGCTTGTACCGTAGGTGGTGACTTTTTTGGCCAGGCAGTGTACATTGCCTTTTTAGAAATGAGACTTATGTTTTAAAATACTTTTTGCTTTCGCTTTTCAAATGAAGGACAGCAGAATTGAATTGCAGTCAATTTGTATTATTATTTTAAATACATTTTAAATAATGTTAATTTTAAATAATATTATTTTAAATATGACTGTGAAAAACTATGAAACTAAGAAAAACAAGTCTATGTCTGTCCTGATTAATTTATCAAGTGATTCAAGTGATAAATTCCTTAAAATGTGCCATACCTCGCCAACATTGGCAATCTATTAATATCAATCTTGTCATACTTTGCACTCTGAATTTGTGCAATGCTAATTTATTTTTAAAGAAGAGAACATTCTCTGATTGATTGCTGGCATTCTACATCTGTGTTCTTAAAAGCTTGACCTTTATTAGCTTATTGGTCTATTATTGATTGGTTCATATCATAATTCATAAGTCAAGTAGAATTAACTATTGAGTATTATATTTCTGGTATTGTTCGTGCCATGTTATTTTGAGCTGTAGTAGATATTTTTTTCATCCAATGTCCAACAAGCTTCCAAACCCTATAATTGTTTTTATACGCTCTGGCTGCTAATAAGGAATGCAAGGGGGGTGTCTGTGAGGGTCCTGAGAACGAGCAACAGCACAATGGCCTGCTCTACGGTGGGTGCCCGCTCAGGTCTCACAAACAAGGTTTTAGCTTGCTTGTGCCATTACAGGGATGAATTTTCCATATGCAAATCAGCCTGCTCTCACCCAGAAAGGGTGGCCAGTGCTGACTGCCAAGGACGTCATCCCTGCACGAGAGGTGCAGCAACCCCCGATGATCGTTTCGGCCTTCTTGGGCCTCGTCAGGAGGGTATAGCTGACACCCCTCTACGCACATCAAGCAAGGGGTCCACGTCTGGATGACCCTTTACAATTATAGTGAGAAGCAAGGTGAGGTATAGTGAGTTTCTCACTATAATTGTAAAGGGTCATCCAGAGGTGGACCCCTTGCTTGATGTGCCTAGAGGGGTGTCAGCTATACCCTCCTGACGAGGCCCAAGAAGGCCGAAACGATCGTCGGGGGTTGCTGCACCTCTCGTGCAGGGATGACGTCCTTGGCAGTCAGCACTGGCCACCCTTTGTGGGTGAGAGCAGGCTGATTTGCATATGGAAAATTCATCCCTGTAATGGCACAAGCAAGCTAAAACCTTGTTTGTCAGACCTGAGCGGGCACCCACCGTAGAGCAGGCCATTGTGCTGTTGCTCGTTCTCACTCAGGACCCTCACAAACACCCCCTTGTTTCTCACTAATAAGGAATGCACCTGTAACATAATGACTATTTCCTACATATTTATTTTCTTAATCTGTATATTTGTGTTTTTTAATATCTTGCATTTTATTACTTTATATTCCTGTAACAACTGTAACATTTCAATGCTCTTGAACCCAGGGCATACTTGAAAACGAGAGAAATCTCAATGTATCCTTCCTGGTAAAATACTTTATAAATAAATAAATAAATAAATAAATAAATAGCCTGGTGTTCTTTAGTATAAACTGTTTTTACTTGACCCAATCTGGCAAAGAAATGTAATGGTATTATGCTGTGTCACAAAGCATTATTTGGTGCTAGTTGTCCTGAAATCTAGAGTGGAGGAATAGCAAAATGTTTGTGCTTCCCTAGATACCTCCATTATTCATTAACGTGTACCAGTCATGCACAAAACATCTTTAGCTCATTTGAAAGTTCTCCAAAATATAACTATACATTGTGTTAGCCAAACTAACACTAACAAGAGAGGGATATGGGTTTTTTTATTTATTTTTTTCAAGAAAGGATTGAAATGAAAGCTGATTTCTCTCAGCTGGTGCTGCGGCATGCCACATGGCGTGTTTTCCTGGGGAGTGATTGAGTGGGCTGCTCTCCCTAAATGTCCCTGAACAGATACACCTATTATCATGCCCCGCTGCTGACTGTACTGTGCGTACTATTTGTGCTCATGCAGCACATGTAAAGGGCTGCCCCATGCTCAGCACTGGTCTCTGGAACACTAATAGTTAAGCACAAACTAAAACACCACACCACACCCTCCTGACGAAATAATTACACCACACCCTATTACACCACACCCTCCTGACGAAATAAAGCTCTCCTCCTCCCATCTAGCAATGCTTCTGCATTACGGTGCTAATCTTTGTGCCTAACTTGACGTGTTTCATGAGCTCCCTAATATTTACTATTTGATCTCTCATGTACCAGACCCCCTGCTTTGACCAATGACTACCACCTTCTGCCTGCCTCTGATCAACGAACCGTCCTGACTATTCTTTTGGAGTGCCCACCTGTACCTTGCCTGGAGTCCCCCTTTGTGTCTTGTCTGCCACCCCAAGGTATATTCCAAGTATCCTGGTCCCTCTGGTCTGTGTATCTGTGATACCCCACATACTGGGTTCAGACCAGCCTGCAGACCATTACACCTATAAACCCTTCCCTAGAGTGCAATGATCTCCCTGCAAGTGTCAGCTACACAAACATAGTTTTTTGGGAGTTATATAATTATATATGTTTATATATGTCTGTGGGTGTGTGTGTACTGTTGCTAAGCAGTGGGAAAGGGGAAAATAAAAAAACCTGAGCCTTTGCGAGCTAAAGAGTTAATATTACAAGTATCCTTGATATCTGAACACCCCCTTCCTCTGAGACATCAGGGTTGAGGTGTCAATCACAGATCTTTTGATGGTTAATCCCTCCCAAATAAAGAGCGGAAGCAAAAAGCATGGCTGCCTGTATGAGAGGAGCAGTAAGATTAGGAGCTAAAGATGTAAAATAAAAAGGTTTACTGACTTAGTTAAGTTATAACAAAACACATATCAAAAAACTTCACAAGAGATAGCAGGTGCACTTTAAATGAAACATTTGTTACATGAAACATATGTGCCTGCATCTTAATAGTGGAAACATTTTCTTTTTAATGAAGGATGTCACTTTTACAGACCTTTTTTTTTAGCTGCATTTAGAATAGAGAACTGTTATGGGGACACAGACTTTCCACAAAACAATCTACAATTAATTATTGAACATCTCTCAAAGGCAATCTCTCTCATCTTCCATTATTGAATAGTGGATAGAAAGTCAAGTCATACCAGTGGCCGAGGCATGGTGTGTAATTCTTATCACTACAGTTCTCCTCTTCCAGAGTAGAGTCCCACTCTCTAATTTATGATTGAAAGATATTCCCTGTAGAATAAGTAGTTTAAACTTAAACTACGATAGAATGATAAACAGACATATGGTCCCTGGCTGGTTTTCTTGACATACATGTTTTTCGACTTGTATATCTCCGAACATGACTCCCTATGGTAATTTATGATTCTGCTGGAGGTTTGTAAGTTGCAAATTACCAATAGTTATGGTGCCAGAGGCTTTTCACCAAACATTCTGCATTCATTTATTGTGCAGGGCTTGTAAGTGGCTCAAAGTTAATCTATCCCTCTCATTCAGAATTGGATAGGGAATGGAGCCAAAGGAATGTGTTTGGCCAGATACTCTACTAGTAATATTACAACTCTTCTTTGAAATAAAACACTGACATGTTGAGCACCAAGCTGGGTATCATAAAAATGGAAGGAATGCACGTTCCCCTGTTGCTTATTTTATTGTTCAAAATCACATTTAAGATAATGTCTTACAAGTGACGATTCTCAACCCCCTGAAGATAGGAACAAAGCTAAGAGATTTTTCAGGGATACAAATCACATCTCTATTTCAATATAGCACTTCATTTTGACTCAAATGACCTACAGCATCTCGGCATAAATTGACCATATGCAGGTGAGATGTGTGTTCAGATTACTATGATTTATGATTTTCTCATGTGTGTTTAGTTGAGAAATTAATTTATTATGTATGTGTCACTGGTGCAACCATTTTGTGATTTTTTTGTGTTGTAAACTGCCCCCCCCCAAGTGTCTTTACAACACTTGTTCTTCACTGTGGGACATTGGGCACAAATGGAGTTTATAGGTCAGATCTCCAAAGAACCGACTCATCATCATTGCATGTTTGTGGGATGTAAGCAAATGACATTGCCAGGGGATTACCCTTCTGTGTTGGAATCTCATTAGGGGTTATTCAGAAAGTGCCGAACTTGCCATTGAATTGCACCGAAATTGAATTTTACCGTACTGTGCAATTTCTTTGCAGTTCGTCTATTCACTAAGCTGTCAATTCACCAAACACTGGCGAATTGATAGTGAAATACGATGCCTTTGCCGCAGATCACTGATCCTCGGCGGCAGTGAAATTGACCCATAGAGAAGTAATGGTTAATCTATTCAGAGAACGATGAACTGCACCGAAGTGTCAGTGAAATGCCATGAGAAAGTGGATTATCCGCCAAAAGCGTCTTAGTACGTTTATTTTGTTACTACTGTGCTTTTTTCCTTAAATAAACAAATATATTTTATTCATCATACCAGTTCCTGATCCCATTATTTCACGGAGGAGGAGACCGTAGCAGAGAGGAGAACACAACCTAAAGGACATCCGTTGCTCCTAGCAAAGTCACCGGTTGACTGCTTGTCTGGTGCCTGATGTAGAGACACCAAAATATTTGAGTTTATCCTTTACTTCCTTTTCACATCCTTATGTAACTCTGCTACACTACACACATTTATATTTTTTGAGGGCGTCTGAGAGAAAAAAATGCTGCTAAGGAGGGACACTTGTATGAGTCCGCAGAAAAAGTCACATCAGAAGCACCCTCAGAGCATCTTGGGTGAAGTAAGCGCTGACTCTACCATACCATTTTAACATGCCCTGATTTTCATTGGTTCAGTTTGACAGCTTTAAACAGGTGAATCCCATAGGATTCAATGTTATATCATTTCAAGTTTTTTTTATTCACCCGTTTATTCTTTTCATTTATTTTTTTGAATTTTTTTTGTATTCTTTATATTTTTTAGATGGCATTTTTTATTCAAATTTTTTTTAAAAAAAAGTTTTTTTAATACTGTATCAGATCAATTTATTATTTTTTAAAGGGTCTTTTTTATTATTTAGCCACATTTCAATACATTTGTATTGTTTTAATCCACTTAAGTAAAGTCTAATATGGCATTTTCACAAGATTCCACTGTTTCCTCTTTAATACATAACCATCCAATAGATGGTCAGAGAATCATGGATGTTGTAGTCCAGAAACATCTGGGAGGCCAGAGTTTGAGATCCCTGCTCTAATTAGTCTCATTTTATATGTGAGTATAGCCTGATACAGATGCTTGAAGATGCGTAGGACACTTTCTGTTGTTCCCTGGATGTTCTGCATGCTGGAACCATACTGTTTTACAATAATTTGACAGGCACTGGAATGAAACAAACAGCTATGACGTGCTCTGACTGCTTGGCTCTCCCTCTTTATTTAAGAATCTGACTATTTGTATATCCATGAGATCTCATTTATAAAATATTTTTAAAATGCACTTTAAAAAGTGTGGAACTTATGGAAAATAATTACTCAGAATAAAGTTTTAGATTAGAAGAATAGAAGCATAAAGCTCTTTAAAACTAATTCAACACCAATCCTTGATCTGTTACACGGTACATTTATATCTATCAATACTTTAGCAGAGCATAGTCAAGGTGCTAAAAAGGTTTTTACAAGAGAAGTGAGCTATGAAAATCAGCTAAGGTTTGT
This sequence comes from Leptobrachium leishanense, assembly GCA_009667805.1. NCBI lineage: Eukaryota > Metazoa > Chordata > Amphibia > Anura > Megophryidae > Leptobrachium > Leptobrachium leishanense. The sequence continues at coordinate 235,707,364 of CM019067.1, forward strand.
AAATGAAGTGTGAAGACAGAGCAGCAGCATCAATAACTTAAACGATTACCACTTCCTCTACAATATCAAAGTAACTCTTTAAATGCCTTCTAGTGGAGAGGCAGACAGAATTGGAGATTATTTCTGTTTGTATGCTTGCAAATTCTACAGGACTGAATATTACAATGACAACAAATAGCACTCATGTGAGAGTTTATGGATTATCTCATATCTTGCTATTAGGGTTAAGGCTGGGGTCAGACGAGCGTAGTGTTCACGTCCGTGATTGCGCCTAAAAGTACGTCCGTGATAGCATGACAGAAAGCCCATTGGAGCCTGACACATGAAGTACGTCCGCACTGAACTGCGGACGCACAACGGACGCGGCCCACGGACGCAAGGCAGGCAAGAACGTACATCCCCTAGAACGGCCGCACAAAGTGCGCTGCGTCCGCAACGTCTGCATAGCTTTGTGTGTGAGTGATGGAACGCGGTCAGACGGACTGCATTTATACGTCCAGCATTTTTCACGGACAAAATGGTTTTGCTTTTTAATTTATTTTCCCTCCTACATCCGTCAAAATATCCGTCAGTGAATAAACGGACTGTGTGGCCACTACTGTGTCTTCCGTACTGACATCCGTCCGTGTGCACGGACGTACAGTCCGTAGAAATCACGCTCGTCTGACCCTAGCCTAAAGGAGGAAGCATCTTTCATTATTTCAATCTTCTCCCACCTGTCATCAGCTTGTGTATATAGTATATGTATGTCATTATGTTACCTGTATTATCTCTTACAAAAACGCAGCTATAATTCTGTACTATTGTTTAGCAAACCTTAGAAAGCTATAATAACTTACCCTAACAGAAAAAATCCATCATTTAGGTGGAAAAAGCAGAAAAAAATTTAAATAAGACCAGTGGGAAGGCACAGTAACATGAAACATTTCCCTTATATTTCGATGTTGTTGATAGCTTTATGGAAACATTGTATAGTCAATAAAATGTAAACTATCAAAACTAAGGCTAAGCTAAAAGGAGTATTGGGACTGTATAGGTAATACAGTATGTAGTGAGTGACTGGTTTAGTATATTTAGGCCATAGTAGTGTCACGGATCCCTCTGATTACCAAAAGTGTGGTCCCTTTACGCAGACCGCTCTCTACCCTTCCGATCCTTGAATGGTCGGCGAAACTAGAAAGACAATTAACCAGACAATAAATAGACAAGGGGTAACACCAGACAGAGGTATGGAATAGAGTATCGTCACGAATCCTTCTGACTACCAAGATATATATCTCTTTCTGTAGCTCCCTTTCTACTCTTCCGATCCTTGAATGGTCGGCAAAGCTATGTAGACAATGAAGCAGGTAACAGATAAAGAAAGGGAAATACCAGACAGGGGTACAGAACAGATCACAAGTCCTCCCTAGGACTTTAGTAATAGCAGAGGTAATCTGATGCGTGCTTAGGATGCCACATAGACTGACCTCAGTACCAACGTTAAGGGCAGAACCTAGAGCAGAGTAAATGCCAATACCAGGGGTCATACACAGGAGGGTTCGTTTGCCAATACCAGGAGTCATACACAGGAGGGTTCGTTTGCCAATACCAGGAGTCATACACAGGAGGGTTCGTTTGCCAATGCCAAGGGTCATACACAGGAGGGTTCGTTTGCCAATGCCAAGGGTTATACACAGGAGGGTTCGTTTGCCAATGCCAAGGGTCATACACAGGAGGGTTCGTTTGCCAATGCCAAGGGTCATACACAGGAGATAGCCAAAAATCACAAGAGCTCTGCGGGAGGTGAATACCACGTCAGGGCACCGGCGTATGGGAGAGACTGGGCTTTAAACCGGCGGGTCCGCGTCACAGCGCCAGGCCCCGCCCCTCGGCGTCCCACGTGAGCGGGCCCGGAAGCGCTTACATTCGGCGCCTGGCCAGCGAGCAGCGAGGAAGCTGCTGCCAGGCGCCCCATCCCCTGAGCCACCGTGACAGAACCCCCCCTCCAGGGGCGGCCACTGGACGACCCCCAGGGGCACGGGGATGCGCTAAATAGAAGGCCTTCACTAGCCTAGGAGCATGGACTTCCGCAGCCGGTACCCAAGAACGATCCTCCGGACCGTACCCCACCCAATCGACCAAATACTGCAAGGACCCCCTAGACAGCCTGGCACCCAGAATGGCCTGAACTTCGAATTCCTCCTCGCCCTCCACAGAGACAGGAGGCGGTGGAGCATGGACTTTGGTGTACCGGTTACATAACAGCGGCTTCAAAAGGTTTACATGGAATACATTGTGTATTTTAAAATGGGGGGTAACGCCAAAGCATAGGAGACAGGGTTGAGTCGCCGTAGTATCTTATAGGGGCCGATATACCTAGGAGCCAACTTCATGGAAGGCACTAAGAGCTTGATGTTACGTGAAGACAGCCAAACCCTGTCCCCAACTTGATACACTGGTGCCTGCCTCCTGTGTCTGTCGGCCTTAGTCTTCTGGATGGCACTACTTTCCTCCAGTGCCCGTCTCACTCTCCCCCAAGTCTCTTTCAATGATGCCAGTTGTTTATCTAAAGCAGGAATCGTGGAATCAGGAAACGTGGCGGGGAGCACGGGAGGATCAAAGCCATAAACAGTGAAGAAAGGAGAATGACCTGTGGATTCACTTACTGCGCTGTTAATAGCATATTCTGCCCACGGTAGCAGATCTGACCAGTTATCTTGTTGTTCTGAGATGAAGCACCTGAGATATTTCTCTACGTTTTGGTTTGCTCGTTCTGCTGCTCGTTGGTCTGGGGGTGATAGGCCGAAGAGAAAGAGAGGTCTATCCCCACGTTCTTACAAAACCCTCTCCAGAATCCTGAGATGAATTGGGTCCCCCTATCAGAGACTATCTCCCGAGGGACACCGTGAATGCGGACCACATTGGCAATGAATATGGGCACCAGTTCAGCTGCCGAAGGTAGTTTCTGAAGAGGAACATAGTGACCCATCTTGGAAAATCGATCTATGATCGTAAGTATCACTGTATTCCCTCTTGACTCAGGTAACTCTACGATAAAATCCATGGCTACATGTGACCAGGGTCGTTCGGGGATCGGCAAAGGCTGGAGTAAGCCAATGGGTGCTGTTTTGGGACTTTTCTGCCTTGTGCACACTTCGCACACGGCAATGTAATCTTTGACATCTCGGCGCAATGTGGGCCACCAGAGGAGTTTACTGATACTAGACACAGTCTTGCAGGGTTATCCAAAGAGATTCGAAAAGTCACCGCACGTTCGGTGACTTTTCGTTCTCTTCAATTCGGTTCCTTTTGCCGATTGCATTTCGGTGACCCTGCGGTGTATTCAGCAAACACCACAGGGTCCCCGAATTGCAGGGAAAAGCTACCGAACACCTGACGAACACTAACCGAATGCACGCTGAAAACAAGCAAAAACATCTGGATTAACCTTTGAACAGGAGCCGAACAGGAGCCGAAAAGGAGCCGAATCACACAGAGCCGAAGCAGCTGTGACGTAGACAGAGGAGGTGAATAAATTAGAAAAACCATTTGTATGAATCTGGGAAAAAGAAACGCTGTTTGCAAAGAAACTACTGAGCGAAAATGTCTGAAATTTTCACAGGAGGTCCAGGGAATGATAATAAAGAGGGCTGTTACAAAAAAAATAAGCAAACTGAAAAAAAAAATAAAAAAAAATCGGACTTTTACATTTTTTTTTAAAAATTCAGAAAAATGCTTAAAGTATCCTAAAAAATCTATAAATAAAGAGACTTTTTGCTGCAGAATTTTATAATGAACGGTTTATTAGATATTGAATTAAGACGGAATATTTTTAACATTGAAGCCTATGGATTCTCCTGAATAAATTTGCCGAATTAAACCACCGAATGGCAGGGCATTAGGGAACCTTTCACTGCTGGTTTGTGTTCTCTGAATAGCCGAAGCAGTGCTTTTTCATGGGATTCACTGCCCTCGAACAGGACCGAACAGGCACCGTATGTGCAGGCAATTCGCCAGTATTTGGAGAATTGCCTGCTCTCTGGATAGCCGAATGGCCAGGAAAGGTAACCGAACGCTGATTTTCAGCGTTCGGTTACCTTTCTCAAGCAATTCGAATCTCTTTGGATAACCCTGTTGGTGATACCCATATGCCCGGAAGTTTTATTGTCATGATAGATGTTAAGTACCTCTTCTCTTTCGTTCTCAGGTACAAAGAGTTTCGCAGGAGGTTTCCCCCAGGAGCTGCGCCCTGGACGGTCTGCAACCTTTTCATTAGAGGAGACGAAACACTAATCGTGGTAGCGGCTATAATCCTCTCCTGGGGTACAATGGGATGCTGATCTTGGATATTATGTTCATAAGACTCATACTGTCTCGACAATGCGTCTGCTTTGATGTTTCTGGACCCAGGTCTATAGGTAAGTACGAAATTAAAACTTGAAAGAAACAATGACCATCTCGCTTGTCTGGAGTTTAAACGTTTGGCATCTCCAATGTACGTGAGATTCTTATGGTCGGTTATGATAACAATGGGGTCCTTAGACCCTTCTAATAAGTATCTCCATTCGGCCAAGGCCGCGATGACTGCTAACAATTCTCTATTTCCAATGTCATAGTTCTTCTCTGCCGGGGACAACTTCCGAGAATAGAAGCCGCATGGATGCAAGGGTTTGTCAGGAGCCTCCCTTTGGGACAAGACTGCACCAAGACCTAGTTCGGAGGCGTCAACTTCTAATTGGAAAGGCAGAGCCGGATCTGGATGCCGGAGAACAGGGGCAGTAGTAAAGGCTTGCTTAAGTGCCTCAAAGGCTTGAGTGGCTTGAGGTGTCCATTTCTGATTTCCCACCCCTTTCTTTGTCATAGCCGTGAGGGGGGCCACCAAGGCCGAAAAATCTTTAATGAACCTTCGGTAATAGTTCGTAAACCCCAGAAACCTCTGAATGGCTTTAAGTCCTTGGGGTAGAGGCCAGTCAAGAATAGCTGAGAGCTTCTTAGGATCCATTTGAAAACCCCCAGGAGTTATAATATAACCAAGGAATTGCACAGTTACTATGTCGAATAGACATTTTTCTAGCTTACAGTACAATCCAGCCTTCAATAATTTTTTCAACACTTGTTTCACGTGGACATGATGAGTGTCCACATCAGGAGAGTATATCAGGATATCATCCAGATATACTATGACGAATTCTTGCAGAAAGTCCCTTAGAGTGTCATTTATAAGGTCCTGAAAGACGGCTGGCGCATTACACAACCCAAAAGGCATCACCAGGTATTCGTAATGCCCGCTACGTGTATTAAAAGCCGTTTTCCATTCGTCTCCCTTTTTAACCCTGACCAGGTTGTACGCTCCGCGTAAATCAAGCTTAGTATAGACACGAGCCCCTTTTAATCGGTCAAACAATTCTGTTATGAGAGGTATGGGATATGCATTTCTTATAGTGATCCTATTTAAACCCCTATAGTCGATGCAAGGTCGCAGATCTCCCTCTTTCTTGGAAACAAAAAAGAAACCTGCTCCTGCTGGAGAGGAGGACCGTCTAATGAATCCTCGTTCCAGATTCTCCCTTATATATTCCTCCATAATGTCGTTCTCCCTTTGTGACAAAGGGTATACGTGACCCCTAGGAGGCATCGTACCGGGGAGCAAGTCAATGGCACAGTCATATGGACGATGTGGTGGTAGGACCTCAGTCCTGGCTTTAGAGAACACCTCCTTTAATGCCAGGTAACATTCCGGAACCTCCGTGGACAAAGGAGGGGCTGTGGCAATATTGAGGCTACCAATCACATTAACTGTGCCTAGGCACTTAGACTGACAACTCTGACCCCAACATTTTATGTCTCTCTGGACCCAATCGACTACTGGGTTGTGCTCTGTTAGCCATGGAAACCCAAGGACGACAGGACATGAGGGTGATTCAATGATTTGAAATCTTATTGTCTCCTGGTGTAAAACTCCTACTTTCATACATACATCGACTGTATCGTGAGTGATATGTGGACATGCCAGGGGGTTACCATCTATGGCCTCCACCCTTAGAGGTCTTTCCCTGAGAACCAGTGGTATGAGGTTTTTGGCAGCAAAATTCTTATCCATAAAATTGCCTGAGGCCCCAGAGTCCAAAAACGCCTCAGTCTTGAGGTGAACCCCCTCCCAGGTTAGGGAGACCGGTAACAGAATCCTGGATTTTTTTTTTTCATTATCCACAAAGGAGGCACACAGAGAACCGACAACCTGGGTGTCTCCTGTTCTGAATCCCACTCTGCTATGTTCAGCCCTGCCAACCCTGGGTCTCTGAGGACATTGAAGGCGGAAGTGATCTGCCCCTGCACAATAAAAGCAGAGCCCCTTTTCTCTTCTGTGAGCTTTTTCTGCTTCTGAAATACCTGTCTTCCCTATTTGCATGGGTTCAACGACCGGTAAATCTGTTTTTACATTCTCCGAACCACCTGATGTACTGGGGTGTCTGGGTAACGAGGGTAAAGGAGGCAAGACCCTTCTGGGTCTATCTCTGGGGTGTCTCCTTTCCCTGATTTGATCGTCCATGGCTATACAGAAATCTATCAGGTGATCCAGACTTTCTGGTAATTTTAAGGGAGCCAGTTCAAACATAAAAGCCTCGTTCAAGCCCTCGGTAAAGGCTAAGGTTAAAACGTCGTTCGGCCAAAGTACTTCAGAAACCAAAGTCTTAAACTCTATGGCATAATCGGCGACCCTCTTATTACCTTGTTTGATGTGAAACAAGGACCTACCCGCATTGGTAGCCCTTCTAGAGGGATCAAAGGTACGTTTTAACTCAGAGGTAAAACCCTCATAGTCATAAATGATGGGTTTCTTATTTTCCCACAACGGCGTAGCCCACAATAAAGCTTTTTCTGTTAAATGATTAATCAGATATCCTACTTTGGCTTTATCAGACATACAAGAACCTGGATTGTTCTCAAACAAAATCTCGAGTTGAGTCAAAAACCCCCGACATAGGCTTGGTGTACCATCATAGCGTAGGGGTGCCTTCATACTAAGCCTATGTCCTTCAGGGGGACGGGACTGACCCTAGGTAACACTGGATCTGGAGGGTTTGTGATACCTGTATTGGACCGATTTAACAGGGTTTGCAGAGCGAGAGAAATCTGGTCCATCCTATGGTCTTGTTCCTCTTGTCTGGCTGCGATACGTGCCAGCTGGTTAGAGAGGTCTGCGGGATCCATGGCCCTGACGTAATGTCACGGATCCCTCTGATTACCAAAAGTGTGGTCCCTTTACGCAGACCGCTCTCTACCCTTCCGATCCTTGAATGGTCGGCGAAACTAGAAAGACAATTAACCAGACAATAAATAGACAAGGGGTAACACCAGACAGAGGTATGGAATAGAGTATCGTCACGAATCCTTCTGACTACCAAGATATATATCTCTTTCTGTAGCTCCCTTTCTACTCTTCCGATCCTTGAATGGTCGGCAAAGCTATGTAGACAATGAAGCAGGTAACAGATAAAGAAAGGGAAATACCAGACAGGGGTACAGAACAGATCACAAGTCCTCCCTAGGACTTTAGTAATAGCAGAGGTAATCTGATGCGTGCTTAGGATGCCACATAGACTGACCTCAGTACCAACGTTAAGGGCAGAACCTAGAGCAGAGTAAATGCCAATACCAGGGGTCATACACAGGAGGGTTCGTTTGCCAATACCAGGAGTCATACACAGGAGGGTTCGTTTGCCAATACCAGGAGTCATACACAGGAGGGTTCGTTTGCCAATGCCAAGGGTCATACACAGGAGGGTTCGTTTGCCAATGCCAAGGGTTATACACAGGAGGGTTCGTTTGCCAATGCCAAGGGTCATACACAGGAGGGTTCGTTTGCCAATGCCAAGGGTCATACACAGGAGATAGCCAAAAATCACAAGAGCTCTGCGGGAGGTGAATACCACGTCAGGGCACCGGCGTATGGGAGAGACTGGGCTTTAAACCCGGCGGGTCCGCGTCACAGCGCCAGGCCCCGCCCCTCGGCGTCCCACGTGAGCGGGCCCGGAAGCGCTTACATTCGGCGCCTGGCCAGCGAGCAGCGAGGAAGCTGCTGCCAGGCGCCCCATCCCCTGAGCCACCGTGACAAGTAGCTCCATATTGCCAGTTTAGTGTTGATTCACCTTTCTACTGGTATCATAGCCATAAAGTTAACATACCTTCATTGTATCTGATATTATCTGTAATTATGTATGGGACACAGTAGGAATGTAAAACAACTTGTCCCTGGCTTATACCCATATATTTAAAAGGAAAAGTCCTGAATGACTGACTCATCAACACTCAGCTCAAACCGTTTAACCTAGGAATGTGAAATTTTGAAGGTATATTGTTTTTATGATGTAGTCACCCTGCTATTGAAGGATTTTTGGAAATTCTACCCCTGAGGGGGTGAAAAAGGAGGGGCGAATATTTTAAACTAGACACCTATATCATAAAAACTGAAGATGCTACAGACATGAGCGTTGGTATTTATATTCTACTTGAAAAATAAAAAAAACACATTTTACCATTTCCAAATATCCAGTTAAAGGGAGGGGGTGAATACTTTTATCAGTATAGCTATATTGCAGGTATGAAAATTGGTATTTACAAACTGCTTAAAACTTAAAAAATGTGTGCTTTACCATTTTCCAAAAAAACACAGTTGGGGGGTGAAAAAGTGGTGTGAATACTTTTATCAGTATACCTATATTTCAAAAACCAAAGGTGTTACAGGCGTGAAAATGGATACTGCAGAAGCGGAATCTGTTAACACCAGGTTCTGGCTCTTGTTAACTTTTTGCTAACCAGAGCCAGACTTTAATCAGCGCTGGGACTTTGTAATACCAGCGCTGATTAACACTCTGCACTCCCCATGTTAAGCATAGGCAATGTATGAGCGCAATGTACACTAACCTCTCGCTGCAAAGCGCAAGGTACCACACGCAAACTTTTTTTAACCCGTTTGCGTTTGGATTGTTTGCGTAGATACCGCAGCTAATGGTAGTGCTCACGCAGGTGAGCGCTACCGTTAGCGTTAGGAGTGTAATAGGGTCCAACAAGTCTCAGGGGCAGACTTTGAAAGTAGCGGGGATTGACCTACAGGAAAACATGGGCAGTTTTACATTGCCTGTTACAGAGTGAGCTCACCTAACTCTCTGGTGATCCAAGCACCTGGAACAAGAACCACTAATGTAGTTTACAAAGAAGTACTCAAATAGTTTTTCCCACTGTTCCAGATGCCAAAAATCTAAATTTTCATTGTCTGTTTGTATTTACACCCCAAATATATTCATGGACGCATCTGAATGAAACCACTTTGTTTTGTAGCCAATATGCCCTGACCAGGCCCAGACTAGCCGGCCGGCATCTGCACAGGGTCAGGGCACCTGCCAGGGCTCCCCACAGAAGACTCCATCCAAGCAGCCCTGCTTCAAAAGAAGAGTGCCGCTGGAAGAAGCACTCCTGGAGCCACTCGGGAAGTCAGTCCTTCATCCGGGAAGAGGCAGCTGGCTAAGAGACTAGCTGACTCCACCCCTTCTCTGCACAGGCCAGAAACCTCCAACTGCAGGAATCTGGTAAGTTGTGAAGAATGTTTATGAAGGCGTTTTTGTGGATGTGTGCTGTGTGTGATCTGCATGTATGTGGTGTGAGAGTGATCTGCATGTGTGTGTGTTAGTGATCTCTCTTTGTGTTAGTGATCTGCCTGTATGTTGGTGATCTGCATGTGTGTGCGTTTGTGATCTGCCTGTGTGTGCGTGTGCTAGTGATATACCTGTGTGTTTGTTTTAGTAATCTGCCTGTGTGTGATCTGCCTGTGTGTATGATATCTGCCTGTGCGTGCTCTGTGTATGTGTGATGTGTGTGCTCTCTACCTGTGTATGTGTTCTGCATGTGTGTGCTCTACAAGTGTGTATGTGTGCTCTGCTTGTGTGTTTTTTGGAATGTGTGCACAGAGGGAATATATGGTTTGTGAGTGTGTCTAAGTTTGTGTAAAGGTATGGTTACGCATGATATCGCCTGTGTCCGCCCCTTTCTGACACAAGATACCGCGAAGGTGCTGGTTCATGCTCTTGTCATTTCACGACTTGATTACTGCAACTCGCTGCTCATTGGCCTCCCCAACTCCCGTATTGCCCCTTTGCAATCTAATGAATGCAGGGGCCAGGCTTATTTTTCTCAGCAGACGCACCTCTCGTACCTCCCCACTCTGCCAGTCCCTCCATTGGTTTCCTATACGTTTCAGGATACAGTATAAAATACTGATGCTCACGTTCAAATCGCTCAATAACTCAACTCCTCCCTATATTTCTTTATTACTCCGCAAGCACGTCCCATCCTGACAACTCCGGTCAGCAGGTGAGCTCCTCCTGTTATCTGTCTACACGTGCATGGCCAACTCTCGCTTCTAGGACTTCTCATGGGCAGCACCGGTCCTGTGGAATGACTTTCCTCGCCCTATCAAACTCTCCTCTAATCTTTAGGCCTTCAAGAAATTTCTCAAAACCCATTTCTTCAGATTAGCATACCACATCACTGATGCAACTCATCCCTCTGCTCATCTACTCACTCATGACAGAAGCTGCTTCTATGGCCCCACCATTCCCAAACCACTGGCACTCATGATCCTGCTAGCTAGTAAAATTCATCTTGTCTTCCTCAACCCCAATCCCTCTAGATTGTAAACTCCTATGAGCAGGGCCCTCTACACCTCTTGTTTCCACCATATGTCCGTTTATCGCGTTCCCTTTGGTTATTGTAAAGCTTTGGTTATTGTAAACTGTTGGCGCTATATAACTGATGGCAATAATAATAATGTGCGTGTCTCTCATAAAAAAAAAGTGGGCTGCTGTGCTCTTACATGCCGGTTCTATTTTATGTTCCAGTCCGGCCCTGACCCTGACTATTGTCTGCAATAAACATTACTTATTATTTTAAAACATCAACCTGTAAGTCATATTTTGTACAGTTTGGATAACTATATATAATATACACTAGCTTTTGCCCGCGGCTTCGCTCATATGGATTTTGGGATTTGTTACAATTGTTTTTGAAGAAACAATTTTTTTTGCCCAAACTGTACATATACCTTCAAAACAGAATAGTATTTCTCATTTTCTAACGTCTACATCTTTATGCCGACCTGCGATCTACTGTAAACCTTAATCATCAAAAATAATTAGAGTTTTCCATCACGTCTGATACCTTTCATGTCTGTCTATAGTCCAATAATATGTTTGGTTGAGCTTAAAACTGTTAAATGTAAAATAAACATATAAACATGGTAAGACATAGATGTTATGAACATAATATCCAAATAATAAATCCTTGAGTCCAAACAAAACTAAATTGCCTTTTAATTCTTTCATGAATGGCTTTGGATTGTGAAGGAGAAATATTCAGAGAATGAAATAAAGATTCTGTGCTATGTCACAAGCGCAGGTAAAGCATTTGTCAAATTGAGATATCTGTAACCGACACATATCCCTATGTTTGTGCTAGATATAACATTTGATGACTAAGTCACATGCCTGGTAGGGACTGGCTATGAGCCTGTATTTCCCACCAGATATTCAAATATGTATGTCCTTTGGTGCCCTAATGACAGAATGTCTATGAGCTCATCTGATAAAGCTCTTGTAGAACTTCTGGCAAGCAGTATCTCTTATAGCCTTGCTGAGGGAAATACACCACTATGGAATGTCTCTTAAAGTGTGCCTTCCCCATTTATAATTAGCTGGGATCCACTGTCACAACTGGAAAACTTCACAAATGACCCAGCAACGACCTGTTTACCCATCTGTTGCAAAATGATTCAGACCGAATTCTGACCTTCTGCAATAGTTGAGGTCTATTTATAGAAACTACTAAAAATGGCCCCAAATTCTGTATACTTTATATAGCTGTAGTAGAATTGAAATAAACAACAGTATATAAATAGTAGGTAGTTATCTCATATCTATTTTCGATAAGGAAACAGCATTAACGTGAGATCTGATTTGTTGACAGTCCTGAATTTGCCTTTGTGTTGACCTCGAGGAGAAGATAGTGTTTAGATGGTGAAGTATCCCTACTGTATAAAGTACAGTGAGTGGCAACTGCAAATCAAAGGCATTCCAAATAACACACCGAAAAACATTCCATGCATTTGATCAGGGTTCTCAAAATAGCATTAATAATCCCAAAATGGTGCATTTCGGTACTGGAATTTATATTAGCTGCTTGTTTCAAATAGAAACTCTAATTTAGCTTCTTGAGCAATTATGTTTAAAGCAACTTAGGTTCTTCATTCGCTTAAAATAGTTTTTCCATTTGAAGAGGGGTTGATAATTCAGTCTCGGCATGCTATTGCTGTCCGACCAGTTATTCCATGTCAAAAGAGAGACATGCAAACATTTAAAAAGCCCAGCTGTACAGAGACAGGCCATCAATCAATTGGGTTTTATTCATTATTAGGTTTATCCATCAAGTGAATAGATCATGACAGATCCTACCCCTTTAGTAGGAGTCAGTACTTGCTTCCTCCAAATGGAATATATGCTCACAAGGCCACATTTAATATAACTTAGTCAAAACTTTTAAACTGGATAGGCAATTTGTTGAACATGTAAATACAGAATGCCCCTGGAGAAAGACTTTACGACGAAACGTCGGGTTTTGCCCCAGGGCAGGTCTCCTGTAATCCCTCAGTGGTGAGGTATTTATGCTTTATTTTGATTATTTTTGCACCATATTCCCTTTGTCAGGATGTACTGTATTTGTGTTTCAGAATGTATTCTATCAAGGTTATTCAGAGAGCACCGAATTGTCACTGACATTTCGGTGCTCTCCCGTTCACCACACTTTAGCGTGTTAAATTCGCCGACCCTGCAGTGAATTTAGCATTCACTGCAGGATCCCCATAGTGCAGCGAATCGACCCGGTGAACACATCCGAAAAACCACTGCAAAACCGCCGAACGAATCGATAAGCCGCTGAATCAATTCAGAAATTAACACAGAAAAAATACCGAATGCATCTGACAGTTTGCCAAACAGACCACCAAATCGATCCGAAAAAAAACTGACGACCCGCCAAACAGACTGCCGAATAGATCCAAAAAAAACGACGACCTGCCAAACAGATCAACCAGCCGCCAGAATAAGCCACCAAGCCACCGAACAGGGTAAAAAAAAAAAAGAAACGCTGCAACTTTTAAAAGGAGGTTTAAAAACAAATACTGCAGGAAATGCCTGGAAATAATATATAAGGACCTACAAATAATAATAAAAAGGTCTGATACAGAAAAAAAAGCCATTTAAAAAAAAAATGGGGGGGGAGAAAATCGCAAAAAAATGCCTAAAAATAAATAAATAGATTTTTTTGCTGAAAATGAAAAGAATAAAAATTTGAATAAATATTTAATAAAAACAGGGATTTTTTTTTTCCATTGAAAAATATGGGATTCTCCTGCTAAAACCTGTTGAATGAAACAACTAAAAATCAGGGCATTTCACTGCCATTTAGGTGCTGTTAGGTGTTCTCTGAATGGATTAACGTTTACTTCTCTATGGGTGGGGAATTTCACTGTCGCCAAAGATCACCGTATTTTGCTGGCAATTCTCCAATATTTAGTAAATTGCCAGTTTTTTGATTAGGCGAATGGCCACGAAATTGCACCGTACAGGGAAATACACTGTTCATTGCCATTTTGTGGCCAATTCTGTGCTCTTTGAATAACCTTGTATGTATATTTTTGATTGTGCTTAGTTTCATATAATGTTCATATTAAATACTATGGGCCATATTATATAGTTGGCGCTAACTTAACCAGAGCTGTTATAATCTTACCAGAGCCATTATAGCCTATGGAGCTGTTATGCTAACAACAGCTCAGGTTAAGTTAGCACCAACTTTGTAATATAACCCTATATTGGTGAATACAAAGTTCACATGTAGCTTACATATCCTGCTGAATGTAGATACTGGATTGCATAATTTTCTACAAGTCTCTAGTGATTATAATAATTGAATAAAGATATTATTTTATATATTTGACTACGCTGTGCTCAGTCTTCTGTTTTACTATTAGCTCTATTAGGAATCTGGGATATTCCTTGGGTCTTGGAGCACTTTGCATAATAAAGAATTTTTTATAACCCCATTCCCTCACAGCAAATATTACTCTTATACCCAAACCGGGGAAAGATGTAGAACATTGTGCCAGCTACTGTTCCATATGGATGCTAAACATGGATCTAACAATATTTGTGAAAATTTTAGTGACTTGCTTAAACAGGTATCTGCCCTCTCTCGCCCATCAGGACCAGACTGGGTTCATACTCAACATAAAGGCAACAGATAATACAATTACGGCGGAAAAAGTATTTGACAGGGTGGCATGGCGTTACTTATTTGCTACAACAAGAAATATAGAACTGAGCCCTAATATGATGAAATGGATAACCTCACTTTATATAAACCCTGTGGCCAGAGTTGATGTTATCCATGTACTCTTTGCCCCTATACGCATATCAACTGGAACTAGACGGGGATGTCCCCTTTTCCCCTGTTATTCGCTTTGACATTAGAACCCTTCTTACAGGCCATTTGGGAGTTACCGGATATTCAAGGAATTAAGGGGATGCGTTCAACACTTAAAATTGTGGCCTATGTGGCGATATGCATTTTTTTAATTACGCAGCCTCTCACGTCTGTACCAACCGTAAATGCAGCATTTAAAAACCTACAGAGTCCTTAGTAACTTAAAAATAAACCTTGATAAAAACCGAATTTCTGGCTATCAACTGCCCAGAGGCAATGAAGGACCACCTGGTCCATACCTTTCATTTTAGATTTTGCAAGCATCAGTCACGCTACCTCGGTATTGATCTTACCCCAGCTTCTGCAGACCTATTCCAAACCAACTGTATACTGCTTTTGACTGCTATAGAGAAAGAGTTACAAGACTGGCACATTTCCCAGATCATGTGGTTTGGCCGTATAGCAGTCCTGAAAAAGAGTATTTTGCCGAGGCTACTTTATGTTTTCCAGACCATATCAATCATTGTCACCATCTCATATTTCCCACACTTGAAAAGGGCTTTCATATGCTATGTGTGTGTGTAGGGGTAAGTTTCCTAGGCTGAAATATGACATATTAAAGGCTCCTAAACACAAGTGGGGGCGGGGCGTCTCTGCCAAATATGAGACAACACTACTATACAACGCATCTTCTGCTTTTGTTGACCTGGTGCCACGCAAACAATGGGTCGATTTGGAAGCTGGTGCCTCTACCATACCTCCAGTTTACATCTTGTGGGTAGCTGAGTGGATGACACAGAGGGCTGTGAGTGCCCTGTGGTTCTGGCTACAATGCAAGTTTGGTGGTGCTTGCTCTGGACAACCTCAACCGCCCTCTTTACTTCCACTCTCCTCCTGGTGCACTTATTGCCCACGTACTCTACCCAAATGTGTCCGATGAATCAGACACAAGGTGATGAGCCATACACCCTTATGTTTACTTGGATGGTACTCAACCCAAAGCACCGATATACTGGGTAGTAACCCTGACTTGTTCCTGGCAACATTTGATCACCATTGCTTAATATATAGTTTGTGTAGCCTATCTCCCCTACTGGATTTCCTGAGACCACAGACCACTTTCGAAACCTTGGCTTCTAATCGATGGGTCCCGGCTCACAAGATATCAATGTTGTACTCTATCCTGCAGCAGCTAGATGTTGTACCACAGCACTTTAGGCACAGCTGGGAGATAGACCTTCAAACCCGCTTCTTGGACAAGGAGAAGGAAAAAATATGTACTCTTACCCATTTGTGTTCTATAGCCACCAAAATGCAGGACTCCGTATATAAATTTCTCACTAGATGGCACCCACCATGGCTAGACTAGCACGGATGTTCCACAGTGCGGACTCATGTTGTAGTTGTGAGGCGAGGGGGATGAATGCTCTGCACATCTTGTAGGATTGCACAGTGATAGCTCCATAGTGGAGACAGATTAATTCATTTTTCTCTGAATTGATATCTGCCCTTTACATTGGCGGCCTTTCTGCTACACCACACGACACTTACCACACATAAGCACAAAGCTATAAAAAAATCTTTCATAATCCGTCTTTTAAATGTGGCAAAAAAATTATTCCAGCTCATTGGAGGGATCCCCTGCCTCCTTCACTATACAGGTGGATTCAGTTAGTCGAACGCATTACAGGGATTGAAAAAGCTTATCTACTCGGTTGGGGGTAAAATTGACATTCATGATTTGAGATGGTTTTATTGGTTATATTATGGCATCCATGGTAGGTACTGCTGACAGACCACCTAATTGTTGATCACCCACAGACCAGTTAAGATCTCCCTGAGTGCCCCATACTGACAAAGAGTACTAGATGCCTTCTGCAGTTTGAGGGTCTACTGTCCACATACCCTGTACCTACTTTGTGACTGCTGCAATAGGTGACACTATTTTTCTTGAATGACGAGGGAAGTATTGTACATACCTTATCCCTTTTCATCTCAATTCTTCTATGTATCTTGTTACCTCTGGGTTACTATCAGGTCTATTCACTCAAGGAGAAACTCAGGAGCATGACTGGAGAAGTGACAATTCTAGGTCAAAATAGTCAAACCAGCAAAAATGTTCCCATTTATCTCACTTTCTAAATCGGCTATTTGGTCTAGATTTTTCTCTTCTCCTGCCAATTCTCCTAATTTTCACCTTTTAATGAATAGACCTGTAGATGTTAGGTACTCGGATTTCATTGTATGATAATACAAAGCATGTAATTTGAAATAATGTAAAGGTGAAATTTGCTATGTAAAAATTAATAAGAATGATTACATAAAAATAAATAGATTTATGTAGGAGGGTGGCACTGCTACTGTGTTTACTAATACTAAATAGAAACTTCACCTGTAAGTTAAAGGAAAGTTTGGAATTGGGCCTTTTGTGTTTTGACCCAAATAAAAATGTAAAGCCATCATAACATGGATTTGAATAATCATTATTAAATTAACTCAATACATTTTAATTTTCCCTCATCTAAAAATAATACATAATACGCAACTAGTATTAAACTGCATCTAGTTGCGGTGTTACAGATTGACATTGGCTAATGTTAATATGTTACTTAATGCCACAAAGTTGTTTCACTTATCTTGACAACTGAAGCCCAAATCATATTCCAGGCATTGACATTATCAGTTTGTGCACTAGTAATGGAAAAAAGATAAGGACCCTCTTAACTTAAAATAGTTTCCTATTAGGAATGTGCCAAAGGGCACAGCTGAACAGAAATTATTGTACGGCAGAATAAGGCATGGGCGGTAGTCAAACTACACTGGCAACGTGTAACAATTCTTGTTGTATAAGAATTTCAGCTTCAATTTTATTATTGTGATATCATTATTTAAAATCAACTTTATTTCAAAAAGGTTGTTGATGTTGTATATACAAACAGGTCTATTTAAAGAAAGATGAAACTCAGGAGAATGACTGGAGAAGTCCAAATTCTAGGTCAAAATAGCCAAACCATTTAACTCAATTTCCAAATCGGTCATTTGGTCTAGATTGTTCTCTTCTCTTGTTAGTTCTCCTGGTTTTCACCTTATAGCAAACATATTCAGGGTTATTCAAAGAGAATCGAAAAGTCACCGTACGTTCGGTGACTTTTCGTTCTCTTCAATTCGGCACGATTTGGCGATCCTCTTTCGGCGACCCTGCGTTGTATTCAGCAAGCAGCACAGAGCCGCCATAATGCAAACCCGGCAAAAACTCACCGCAAAACCCGGCAAAGGCACACCGAAAACCCGCAAAAACGCCGGAAAAACCCGACACTGCAGACGAATGGAGTAAAAAAAAACGTTTGCTAAAATGTTTGAAAAGTGAAACGCTGATTGCAAAGAAACTAATGAGCGAAAATGTTTGAAATTTCCATATGAGGTTGAAGGAATGATAATAAAAAGGGCTGTTACAGAAAAAATAACAAACGTTTAAAAAAAGTTTTTTAAAAAAATCAGCAAAGATTTTTTGGCAAAAAAATCCTGAAAAATGCTTACAATATACTAAAAAATCTATAAATAAAGAGGCTTTTTACTGCAGAATATTATAATCAACGGTTTATTAGATATTGAATTAAAATGGTAATATTTTTAACATTGAAGTCTATGGGATTCGCCTGAATAAATCTGCCGTATGAAGCAACCGAACAGCAGGGCAATTCGGCAACTTTTCACTGCTGGTTTTTGTTCTCTGAATAGACGAAGCTATGGGGATTTCACTGCCCTCGAACAGGCACCGAACAGGCACCGTATGTGCAGGCAATTCACCAGGATTTGGCGAATTGCCTGCTCTCTGAATAGCCGAATGGCCAAGAAAGGTAACCGAACGCCGATTTTCAGCGTTCGGTTACCTTTCGGCAGCCATTCAGATCTCTTTGAATAACCCTGATAGTTTTATTATTACTCACATTGTTGCACTAATATCTACAACCTTTACAACTGGTTGTAATAACCATAATTTACATTTTAAGAAATAATCACTTGGACATCCTTTGTACCACCAGTCTCCTCTTCCTCACATCCTATACCTCTCACTCGTCACCCCTTTGTCAATCTCTTCAATGACTCCCTGTTTTTATGCAATTCAATTCAAAATATTGGTCCTTACGTACAAAGATCTCCACAACAGTGCCCTTGCTTATATATCTGTTTAGCAGGTATGTTCCCTCCCAGCCACTTCACTCTGCCAATGACCTGATAGGGAGTGAATCATATAGACTTGAACCCAAGGTTTGTGTTAGAAATCCTAAACGAATGAAAGGAAATTAATAATGTGAGTTTCAGTTAACACGTCTCCTCTTTGCTGACCACATCATATCACAGAAACTGCTGAAAGCTGCCATTGTTTTCTGTTAGGCTAGGGTCAGACGAATGCATTTTTCACATCGTCCGTGAAAAAGTGCGTTCGAACGAATGGACGTATTTTTTCACGGAATACGCGATAGCAGTCATACGATGCGCATTTTCGTCCGTGATTTTGTACGGATCATCAATAAAACCATTTTTGCGTCAGGACGTTATGTTGGCCGGACATTAGCAGCGTCTGACGTCTCCTAATCACGCACACATGCTGCTATGCGGCCGTAGCGCACTCTGTACATCAGTACTAGCGGTATCACGTTCTCGAAAAAATGCGCTCTTTTGCCACTTGCGTTGCGCGGCCGCACTTTTGTGCGGCCGTACTCCGTATATTTCCCATCATTGGCCGTCATTTGCTGCTACTACGGTCGTGATAAAGTGCGGCTGCACGCGCGTTCGCACTGCGTTAGTCTGACCCTAGCCTTAGACACATGTCGCCGCAGCACTGCATGTTGTTGCTAAGGAGTCTCAATATTGCATCATCAATGTTTTGGATCTCATTACTAATATTATTTGCTATGGTGTCAATTGTGCAGGTCTGGTTATGGTACACTTGTTCCTTCAGAATAGATAGCCCCACAAAAAGAGGTTCGGGCTGGTAAGATCGAGAGAACAGGGTGACAACAAATTCTTGGGAATGACTTGATAAAAACTCTGGATGAGAAGTCCTGCCATGTAGTAGAGCCTTCCAACAGGTGCTGTGATGGGATGTGCTCAACTTAAGAGGAGGCATGATTCCTCAAACTGTCACTAATTCCATTTCATTCGTTTATGATATATAACTATAACTCTGGGCTTGGCTTGACCAGCAGGCAAAATAACGAACAAATTGAAGTTTGTTTGTAGTACTCAGAAATTGAAAAGTATTGGTTTTAGATTCTGGTGTTACGTGATTTTGCCCCTTTAGTGGATCACTATTACTGGCAGAGCTGGAATAGACATACATACAGAAAAAATGGCGTTGCACCTGTACTCACCAGAGCGGCTGCAACAGCCAGGAATAGACCTGGAATAGAGTCCATAGTTGTCATCTAACCAAACCAAAGTAACAGTACCCTGATTCTCATGTACTATAAGAAGAACTAATGTTTTTTAAATAAATCTGTCATTTTCAAATATGTGTTAAATTATCACCGTTAAACCTCTTGAATGAGATGACATTTCATCACTTTTAAAGCATGACTGTTGAAATGTGCGGGATATCTTGCATAAATAGAGGTGTTGATATGTGCAACAAGACCTCTTTGGATATTTGCAACATTCTACAACAACTTGAGAGCTGGAGCAGTAATATTCTGTCGACGATCACGATTATTTGTTATATAAAAAATATGAAATCCAGAATATAGGTCCCAGAACAATTACAAATGTGAAACCTTAATTAGAATTTAATGGAAATTATACTGTTGTGTAAGTTGAATACTTATTACTGTAGGTTCTTTTTAACTAACTGGTCACTTCTCTTTTTATATCATGCACAGCATTCGTATATAAAAGGTCTAAAATGCAAAGACAGACCAACATTTATTCCCTTTGAAAATTGACTGACGGAGGGCTAAATTACATTTGCCACGCTAAAACTGGGGCGCTAGCGAGGAAAAACTGCATCCGCAGTTTTCCCCTAGCGCCCCCGTTTTAGCGTGGAATTACAATGCAGGCGCTAAAAAAAAAAGCTGGATGGTGTTAACGGATTCTGCAGAAGCGGAATCTGTTAGCACCAAATCCTGGCTGTGGTTAACTTTTTGCTAACCAGAGCTGGACGTTAATCAGCATTAAGACTTTGCGCTCCCAAGTATAGGGAGCACAAAGTACAGTAACCACGGGCTGAAAAGCACAAGGTACCAAACGCAAACGGGTTACTTACCCCGTTAGCGTTTGATTGTAATATGCGGTAGCCACCGTGGCTAACGTTAATGCTCACGCAGGTGAGTGTTAAAGTTAGCACCAAGATTGTAATGTGCCCCTAAATCTTTTCAATGCAGACATTCAAATAAGAAACATTTAACATAGAGAGCATTACCATAAGCCATGTTTAAGGCCATGGAACCACTAGGAGGTCTCTGGTCTCTTTTTAGGATCTTTGTCCAGGAGCAAGTGGGGGCCACAAAAGGACTCGTGCAACAGCTGTCCTGCCCCTGCTTTGCAATCCAGTCCAGGATTTCTGCTTACCCAGCCTGAAGTAAGTCTCAGCAGGCCCGGAGTGTGTTAAAAATTAGGCCTGGGCATTTTGGACTGAGCAGCCCACTGCCGATGATCCGCTGAAGACATCCGATGATCCGCAGTCCACCACCAAAATAAGCCAATCACCCACCGAATGGGGGTAAACAAATAAAAAGGGGGGCAGAGCTGACAGTCAACGAGACCAAATGTGTTTTGTGGAGCTCTCCGGTTTGAGGACGTAATTTTGTGGATTAGGGCAACTGCCTGTTGCTTGGTGGGGTTTCGCTGGCAGGGCTGGCAGATTTGACTAATCTTGCTCCCCTGCATCAGGACTTGGCCGCTGCCTTTTTGAGCCTTCTGGAGAGATCTGCAGAGTGCGTCCTGTTCCTGTGGCCTACGCTGGGCAGCCAGTGCCTTTTCAGTGCTGATGTACTTTGAACCATCCTCTACCCCCTTTGCCCGCCTGACTATGCGGAAAAAATCTGAAGAAGTCCCTGCTGTCAGGGGGCCCCCGGCAGCGGGACATTCAGGAGACGATGGGAGAGACTTGGCGACCGTGCCATGGAGATCCCCAGGAATACCCTGCCCCAGCTGTGAGCTCCTCGGAGGAGGACTTTTCCTGGTCGGAGACTACCTTAGCGCCTCCAAAATTGCCCTGGATGGTGGGATGGGCGGCGGTGAAGGCCGATGGCTCTGGCGGCTCGAGGTCTGTGGTGGCGCACGCCCGATCCTCATTTGCCTTTGAGGGCCTCTCTGTGACTCTTTTTTAATGACCTGCCCTTTTTAACATTGGTTGCTCTGAGGTGTTTTCTGGAGGTCTCGTCCTTTTTGAGAAGTAAGGAGATTTGTTACAGATGGGGTAGCGGAATCCATGAACATCAGTCATTGGAATCTGACCCACCCTGTGGCCTCCCCCGAGGAAGCATGGCATTTGCTATACTCCCTGGGTTTGTCGCTGAGTCTGAATTCTAACTTTGGGGGACTGACGCCTGCTGTATCTGACCCAGGTTAGAAGGGCAGGGCAAATTTGTGAGCCGTATAGTGGCTGATGTCATCTCCCCTATATGCATAGTGATCTGGTGTTAAGATCACGAAATCCCCTCTGCACCTGAATTTGGGTTTGTTGCTGATCCTGTTGTAGTGAGTACAGCCTTTCGCATAAAATTGTGTTATTTTGAATAAGGTGTTGCAGGGTATTGGCATTGTGATCTTCCATTCTTTCGAGCAGTGGGGTATTTTGGCCTAGGCCAACAAGGCCTAGGCCTAGGGTGGCACTTTCCAGGGGGCGGCGGCCCGCACTGGTGGCCCCACCCCTAACAATTTTTTTTTTTTTTTTTTTTTTTTACTTTTGCAAAGTATTTTGCCAGGAAGGATACATTGAGATTTCACTAATTTTCAAGTATGTCCTGGGTAGGCAAGGCCTAGGCTTTCACTTTCCAGGGGGCAGCAAAAAACCTCACCACTAAATGGGTTACTCACAGAGCACCGAAATGATGCCAACATGTTGGTGTTCTGTAGTTCCCTGCACTTCGGGGAATAAGATTTCCCCACCCTGCAGTGAATTCACCATTCACCGCAGGGTCCCCAAAGTGCATGGAGTCGGCCGCTGAATGCTGCCACTGCAAACCCGTGGCCTGCTGTTTTCAAAAGAACTACTGAACGAAAATGTCTGGAATTTACATATAAGATCCTATGATAATAAAAAGTTCTGTTTCAGAAAAGAAAAACCGCTATTAAAAAAAGGGGGGGGGGGATTTTGCTGAAAAATGACTAAGGGGTACTAAAAAAAAAATCAAAGACTTTTTACTGCAGATTAAAATAATAAATGGTTTATTAGATATTGCATAAAAACGGGAATATTTTTAACATTGAAACCTATGGGGTTCGCCTGAATAAACCTGCTGATTGAAACCACCGAACATCATGGCATTTCTCTGCCATTTCTCTGCTGTTTGGTGTTCTCTGAATAGATTAACCATTACTTCTCTATGGGGATTTGCAATGCCTTCAAACAGCACCGTACTTGCTGGCAGTTCACCAAACTTGTGTGTGAGCATATCACAGAGCAGTGGTGTACTTAGGGGAGTGGCGGAGAGCGGGCCGCCCCAGGTACCAGTGATTATTTGAGTGTCATTAGGGGGTACTAGGAGGTGTCACTGTCACTGTGTGTCAGCTTTGAGCTGTGTTCTCAAACAACGAGCAGCGGAGCAAGGCGTTTGCATACGGAATAAAATCGAATAGAATAAAAATCCCCCTCTCCTCCCTCCATAGCTCCTCCCCTGCCCCGCAGCAGCTCTAGGAGAGGGGAGGGGGACGAGATTTGTGTGCAGATAGAGAAGATGACAGTAAATGGCAGGTAAAAGGGGGGTATCAGCAGAATATGAAGCCCTGTCTGCTTACTGCTGTTTAAAGTGGACCTTTCCTTAACCAGCACTGCAGTGATAGAAATTTTTCTTTGAGCTGCCTGGCTCCTGGTGAGGCTGCGTGCGTGCAGGTCACGCAGTCCGGCCAGTCAGGTGGTACTGAGTTTACTTATTTTTTTCTGTACCACCTGACTAGCTCAACCACGTGACACACAAGCAGCTGCCTGCCCTTTCATTAACACGGACTCTCACTCTATTCTGGACTGAACACCCACCGGAAGGGAATCAAAGCCACGGTGCACCCTCTGGCAGTGGCACCCCACTGCTGACAAGAATGCTCCACGCACAGACACAGCCGCGATCCTGAGTCTGTACACAGTCCCTGCTGACTCTGCACACAGCCCTACCGCAGACCGAGGCCGGTAAATATAGAATAAATAATTGCTGTGTGCTCATATTCACTTGGTTTGCTGGGAGTCTTATTGCAGTGGATTCTGATGCACTCATACACACCGCACATTGCATTTCTGGGAGTTTTATTGCTGTGGATTCTGTGATACACACTGCATATTACTGTGAGTTTTATTGCCCTGGAGCTCTGGGATACGCTCATACACACTGCACATTACTGTGAGTTTTATTGCTGTGCAGTTCTGATATGCTCATACACAGTGCCCATTTCTGTGGGTTTTATTGCTGTGCAGCTTTGTGATACACTCATATGCAGTGCACGTTTCTGTGGATTTTATTGTTCAGCCAATTAGAGCGGCTGTGATCCAGTATACTTGACATACGTGGCTGTTCTTTGTAAAAATGCTTGAATTTAAACATTTCATAATTTTATTTATCACAATAGGTACATTTGAAATGGTATACAAAATATACAAGTAGGCACTTGGTATCCACTTTTAATATAAAGAGAGGAAAAGGCGGAGCTCTAAGAGGAAAAGGTGGAGCTTAAAGAGGAAGGGTGGGATTAACCAGGAAGAGGTGTGCCCTTGACAGGAAGGGGTGTGTCAAATTTAAATTAGGGGGTGTACGAGTTTAGTCAGGCCTAGGGCAGCACAAAACCTAAATACACCACTGCTTTCGAGGACTGTAAATCCTTTTAGCACACACCAGGTGTAATTTTAATTTTAGCTCACACCAGGTGATAGTGCCCCAGATGTTCAGAACTGCCCGACCCATGATGCATTGGCACCCAAAAGGCTGGCAATGATGCGTGGGACATGTTTCTTAAAACCATCTGGGGAGCTGTAGTTTGCCATCACTGTTCTAGGGTTTAAATGAGATAGGGGTTTGAGGATCATGAGCACTGGTGTATTTTGGCCTAGGCCGACTAGGCCCAGGCCTAGGGTGGCACTTTCCAGGGGGCGGCGGTCCGCACTGGGTGGCCCCACCCCTAAAAAAAATAAAAAAAATTTTTTTACTTTTGCAAAGTATTTTACCAGGAAGGATACATTGAGATTTCACTAATTTTCAAGTATGTCCTGGGTAGGCAAGGCCTAGGCTTTCACTTTCCAGGGGGCAGCAAAAAACCTCACCACTAAATGGGTTACTCACATAGCACCGAAATGACGCCAACATGTTGGTGTTCTGTAGTTCCCTGCACTTCGGAGAATAAGATTTCCCCACCCTGCAGTGAATTCACCATTCACCGCAGGGTCCCCAAAGTGCATGGAGTCGGTCGCTGAATGCTGCCACCGCAAACCCGTGGCCTGCTGTTTTCAAAAGAACTACTGAACGAAAATGTCTGGAATTTACATATAAGATCCTATGATTGATAATAAAAAGTTCTGTTACAGAAAAAAGAAAAACTGCTATTAAAAAAAAGGGGGGGGAATTTTGCCCAAAAAAATCTGAAATGACTAAAAGGTACTAAAAAAAAATCAAGTAAAGACTTTTTACTGCAGATTAAAATAATAAATTAGATATTGCATAAAAACGGGAATATTTTTAACATTGAAACCTATGGGGTTCGCCTGAATAAACCTGCTGATTGAAACCACCGAACATCAGGGCATTTCACTGCCATTTCTCTGAGTCTCAGTACCACATGACTGGCTGAACCACGTGAAACGCACGCGCGCAGCTGCCCGCCCTTTCGTTAACACAGACTCTATTCTGGACTGAACACCCACCGGGAAGGGAATCAAAGCTACAGTGCACCCTCTGACAGCGGCACCCCACTACTGACAAGATGGCTCCACAGCATAATTGCTGTGTGCTCATATACACTCGGTTTGCTGGGAGTTTTACTGCAGTGGATTCTGATGCACTCATACACACCGCACATTGCATTGCTGGGAGTTTTATTGCTGTGGATTCTGATACGCTGACACACACTAAACATTGCATTGCTGGGAGTTTTATTGCTGTGAATTCTGTGATACACACTGCATATTACTGTGAGTTTTATTGCCCTGGAGCTCTGGGATACGCTCATACATACCGCACATTACTGTGAGTTTTATTGCTGTGCAGTTCTGTGATATGCTCATACACACTGCACATTTCTGTGGGTTATATTGCTGTGCAGCTCTGATATGCTCATACACAGTGCCCATTTCTGTGGGTTTTATTGCTGTGCAGCTCTGTGATACGCTCATATGCAGTGCACGTTTCTGTGGATTTTATTGTTCAACCAATTAGAGCGGCTGTGATCCCGTTTACTTGACATGCGTGGCTGTTCTTTGTAAAAATGCTTGAATTTAAACATTTCATAATTTTCTTTATCTCAATAGATACATTTGAAATGGTATACAAAATATACAAGTAGGCACTTGGTATCCACTTTTAATATAAAGAGAGGAAAAGGCGGAGCTTAAAGAGGAAGGGTGGGGATTAACCAGGAAGAGGTGTGCCCTTGACAGGAAGGGGTGCGTCAAATTTAAATTAGGGGGTGCACGAGTTTAGCCAGGCCTAGGGCAGCACAAAACCTAAATACACCACTGATCATGAGGGGTTAATATTTGCCCTCCTTTTAATATCAGAGCAGGGATATCAAACCCATGCCCTAGATGTTGATGGTCTATAATTCCCTGAATTCTTTGAGTATAATAGATGTCCAGAGTATCATGGGAGTTGTAGAAACATCTGGGGGTCCCAAGTTTGACAGCCCTGCACTAGAGTTTCTTTGTAAGTCTTTAATTCTATAAATAAGAAAATGGTGAGAAACTTTTCAGTCATGACTTTTGACTGTAACAATCAAATTATTGCATCAATTTGATTAAAAATCTTTATATGTTAAGCTGGTAGAAGCAGTGATTTGTTAAAAGGAAATAAAGTAGCAAAACAAGAGGACATGCAGGGTTATTCAAAGAGAATCGAAAAGTCACCGCACGTTCAGTGACTTTTCGTTCTCTTCAATACGGTGTGATTCGGCAATCCTATTTCTGCGACCCTGTGGTGTATTCAGCAAGCACCACAGGGCCGTCATAGTGCAGGGAAAAGCCGCCGCAAACCCGCCGAACACTCACCACAAAACCTGGCGAACGCACACCGAAACCCCGCCGAACACGCCAGAGAAACCCGGAGCAGCTGCCAATAACAGCGCAGAGCAGCCGCCGGAAAAACCCAACACCGCAGACGAATGGAGTGGAAAAAAAGGAAAAAGCTTGAATGTCGAAAAGGGAAACGCTGTTTGCAAAGAAACTACAGAACGAAAATGTCTGAAATGTACATATAAGATCCAATGAATGCTAATAAAAAGGGCTGTTACAGAAAAAAGAAAAAACTATTTAAAAAAACAACGCAAAAAAACCCTGAAAAATGCCTAAAAGATCCTAAAAAAATCTATACATACTGTAAAGAGACTTTTTACTGCAGAATATTATAATCAATGGTTTATTAGATATTGAGTTAAAACGGGAATATATTTAACATTGAAGCCTATGGGATTCGCCTGAATAAACCTGTCGAATGAAACCACCGAACAGCAGGGCAATTCGGCAACTTTTCACTGCTGGTTTTTGTCCTCTGAATAGACAAAGCATTGCTTCTCTATGGGGATTTCACTGCCCTCAAACAGGCACCGAACAGGCACCGTATGTGCAGGCAATATGCCAACATTTGGCGAATGACCAGGAAAGGTAACCGTACGCTGAATTTCACTGTTCGGTTACCTTTCGGCCACAATTCGGATCTCTTTGAATAACCCTGATAGTCTTAGATTAGAGGGGCAAAGGTTTAAAAGTAACATCAGGAAGTATTATTTTACTGAGAAGTTGGTGGATACATGGAACAGCCTTCCACTAGAAGTGGTAGAGGCTAAAATGGGGATTGAATTTAAACAAGCTTGGGATAGGCATAAGGCTATTATAAATAAAAGATAAACCCAATGAAAGTAGCCATACAATTGGGCAGACTAGGGGCCATATTACATACTTGGTGCTAACTTAACCAGAGCTGTTGTAAACTTAAAACCTCCATAGGCTATAATGGCTCTGGTAAGTTTACAACAGCTTTGGTTAAGTTAGCACCAGCTATGTAATATGGTTTTAAGTTTACAACTGCTCTGGTTAAGTTAGCACCAAGTATGTAATATGGCCCTAGATGGCTGATCTGCCGACATATTCCATGTTACGATGTTTCTATGTTGGATTACGTACTGTAGAAGCAGTTATTGACCACAGATTTATAAACTATATTATAACTCCTGAAAAAATGGGGGGATCCAAGTGGCGCAATCTCATATGAGAGAAATCTATATGTGGTGTGTTGGTCAAAAAGACCTCTTCAGGTGCTATAGTGAAACAAAAACTAAGCACAGTGGTAGTGATACAGAATATAAAAAATATGGATGGTGGATTAATATGAATTGTAAAACAGTACAGTTCCTGTTACAATGGTGACTGTCCTCATACAATTAAAAAATGCATAAAGTGCATAAGAGTACATATAAAGTGCCGGTGCAAAAAATGCAAAGAAGTGCAAAAGAGTGCATATGGTAGTGCACATGCGAGGATAAAAGAGTCTCATTGTCCAATCTGGTTGTGAGAGATGAAAAAAATATATATATAATATGGACCGTATGTTTCACGATGAAAGTGTCTGCTGGGGTAATCAGGAGGTTTCAAGTGAAGTCCTAGGGTCCGGTCCTCACCTAGGTCCTATAGGGCTCCCAATTCCCAAAAAAATTGGGGGGGAGAGTGGGAAAAGAAAAGACAAAAAGAGATGGTGCAATATTGATTGGAAATGGGTTAGATACCCAAAGACAAGGGGACACTTACAATGTCTAGAGCCTCTTGTACCGGCTCTGGTGTGAAGTGCCTTTGGGCCTAATGGAGGGTGGCCTCTGCCCTTCTTGGAAGTTGTCCTAGGCTATCAATGCTTTGACTACCATTCAATTCCTTCAACTATTAGCTGCATATTGCGCTATGAAGATGTGTTTTCTCTGTACCTGAGATAATCGTGCAAACACTAAGGAGAAGGGCGAAAGGTTACCCCAGAACAAACCTCAAAGAGGGATATCCTAGGACAACTTCCAAGAAGGGCAGAGGCCACCCTCCATTAGGCCCAAAGGCACTTCACACCAGAGCCGGTACAAGAGGCTCTAGACATTGTAAGTGTCCCCTTGTCTTTGGGTATCTAACCCATTTCCAATCAATATTGCACCATCTCTTTTTGTCTTTTCTTTTCCCCCTCTCCCCCCCAATTTTTTTTGGGAATTGGGAGCCCTATAGGACCTAGGTGAGGACCGGACCCTAGGACTTCACTTGAAACCTCCTGATTACCCCAGCAGACAGTTTCATCGTGAAACATACGGTCCATATTATATATATTTTTTTTTCATCTCTCACAACCAGATTGGACAACGAGACTCTTTTATCCTCGCATGTGCACTACCATATGCACTCTTTTGCACTTCTTTGCATTTTTTGCACCGGCACTTTATATGTACTCTTATGCACTTTATGCATTTTTTAATTGTATGAGGACAGTCACCATTGTAACAGGAACTGTACTGTTTTACAATTCATATTAATCCACCATCCATATTTTTTATATTCTGTATCACTACCACTGTGCTTAGTTTTTATTTCACTATAGCACCTGAAGAGGTCTTTTTGACCAACACACCACATATAGATTTCTCTCATATGAGATTGCGCCACTTGGATCCCCCCATTTTTTCGCTGTATTCTATTTCGCGCATTTCTGTCGAGGTTTTGTGCTACAATCCTTGTTGGCTGCACCACCTAATTCTAATTTTATACACTACATTAGCGCCTTCACTGAACTCCTCTTTTATATTATAACTCCTGAATTATACTCAATTGAAAAGTCAAGAATTTATTCATTTTAATGTTTTCCAATACCACAACATTTTGAGACAGATATAAAGAAGACATTTATGGTACAGATTTTCTTAACCTCAGCAATATGCTTGATAAATGCCTTTTTTTTGGCATAACATTGCTGGTAAGTAAAGCTCCTGAAATTTCATTGGCATGCCTGCTGACTGTATTTTTTAATTTGGTTCATTTAACAGAGTATGGCCACTTAAGTCCTAAGAGCACTCTATTTTTATTACCAGGATTACTATGAATGCAAATTATGTAATTGCAATTTCTACCGTTTACTGGTTTCACTTTATCAAATGGCTCTGTGTCAGACATGTATCTTTTTCAGATATGTTCCCTCTCCAACATCTGTTTGTTTGGTTTTTTTTATAAAGAAAATGTATGTTGAGCCTCTGAACAGTTTGTATTTCAGTTTTTTCTTATTCTGGTTCTTCCCCTTTTTTGGAATATTCCAATATATGAGCCATACCTTAATTTAGTAATTTCTTTATATGTGTCTGCAGTTTATTCACTACAAGACAGACAACGCAATTTGTTGTTCACAGGTTCAACATACATGAGGAAATGATGAGTTAACTGATTCCTTTACTGAATACATTTGACAATCATGTTACACTTGATTGTTAATGTTTTGCAGTTGCTGTATATACTGTACCTGAAAGTGCTGTGTATTTGTTAAGCTTGAAAAAGGCTTGAGAAGCCGAAACGTTGCTTTAGGATGTATCTCCAATAAACCTGCTCTAGGAGAAAAGGCTGGGTGCCCCTTCCTTTCATTGTGCAGTGTCTCACTCTC
The DNA here is from genome assembly GCA_009667805.1 of Leptobrachium leishanense. Taxonomy (NCBI): domain Eukaryota; kingdom Metazoa; phylum Chordata; class Amphibia; order Anura; family Megophryidae; genus Leptobrachium; species Leptobrachium leishanense. The sequence continues at coordinate 235,737,897 of CM019067.1, forward strand.
GTCATATAACTGTCATGATTGTGTGCCTCAAAACATGTGTCTTTGTCACTGTTTTCGTGTGTCATTGTCTCTGTGTTTAGTTGTTAGTATTGTTGTGCTTGTGTGACTATCAGGGTTATTCAAAGAGAATCGAAAAGTCACCGCACGTTCAGTGACTTTTCGTTCTCCTCAATTTGGTTTGATTTGGCGATCCCATTTCGGCGACCCTGCAGTGTATTCAGCAAGCACCACAGGTTCCCCGAATTGCAGGGAAAAGTCACTGCAAACCCACCGAAAACTCACCGCAAATCCCGGCGAAGGCACACTGAAAACCCGCAAAAACATCTGGATTAACCCGTCGAAAACGTCAGAGAAACCCGAATAGGAGCCGATCACAGCGCAGAGCAGCCGCCGGAAAAACCCGACACCGCAGACGAAGGAGGTGAAAACAAAAAAACAGTTTGTTTGAAAAGTGAAACGCTGTTTGCACATAAACTACTGTGCGGAAATGTCTGAAATTTACATATTAGGTCCAATGAATGATAATAAAAATGGCTGTTACAGAAAAAAGAACAAACATTTAAAATATTTTTTTTAAAAAAAATCGGCAAAAAGGTTTTTGAAAACAAAATACCAAAAAATGCTTAAAATATCAATAAATAAAGAGACTTTTTACTGCAGAATTTTATAATCAACGGTTTATTAGATATTGTATTAAAACGGGAATATTTTTATCATTGAAGCCTTTGGGATTCGCCTGAATAAATCTGCCGCACGAAACCACTGAATGGCAGGGCAATTCGGCAACTTTTCACTGCTTTTTTTTTTCTCTGAATAGACGAAGCTATGGGGATTTCACTGCCCTCGAACAGGAACCAAACAGGCACCGTATGTGCAGGCAATTCGCCAGGATTTGGCGAATTGCCTGCTGTCTGGATAGCTGAATGGCCAAGAAAGGTAACCGAACGCTGATTTTCAGCGTTCGGTTCCCTTTCGGCAGCCATTCAGATCTCTTTGAATAACCCTGTATGTCTTGTCTAATTGTGTGTCTCTGCCAGTGCCTCATAAGCCTGTCTCTGTATAAAGTGCGTGTCTCTGTCTGAAAAACAATGTTTTACATGTATCGACATTAGGGAATGGGGTAGGAGATGCCATCCAGTAATATGGGAACAAGGATAAGAGACAATGTTTGGGGAGTCTAAAAGGGGAGGAAAGGACGGGGGTTATGCCTAGGGTGCCTGGAATCCTTACACTGGCCGTGATTATTATTTATTTTTAATCTATAGAAACTGCAGAATGAAATTTAAATGCCCAGTTCTTCACAGCTTCAGTTTCACAGTTTTCCAAAGTACAACTGGTATGTTGAATTTCAGTATTTTGCGTTAACAAATATCTGCAGTAAATATAGTCTGTCCTAAATTGTGTTCTTCAGACATCTTTATCATTCTTAAGCAGCTGCTTTATGTCTTATTTTGACAAACCTCTGCGATGATTTGTTTGTTACTGGGCTTTGTTATGTTTGACAGGGTGATATACAATTGTCAACATATTCCATAATCATATGTATTAATAATTACATCTGCAGGAGCCTCTGCATTCAGTTTTCTATAAGTACTGTTTACAAAATTACAATTTTTGCATTATAATTACTGTAAAATTCTGTCTCAGTGTGCCGTTCTTATTTCTCCATGACATGACTATTTTTAAGTTGTTGTGTGATTGTCAGCAATTAAATGTTAACTTATCATAAAACTATTACTTCTTGAGGTAAATTGACACAAATTATCCACATCAGATTTTATTTTATGTCTGGCTTGTTCTGTTATGTTAAGATATGATGTACTTGAACTTTGTACAGGAAATATGTAAGGTTTGCAGGGCCAGCTGGATCCAAGTAGGAAATGCTGCCCACCCCCTCCAAAATACACCCACACATATTATAGAACACCACAAGAAATAAAACACAGTAATGTGCAGTGTGTATCACAGAGCTCCTCAGCAATACAACTCACAGTAATGTGTGAGCAGGGATTTGGATTTTTTGCAACCCCTAGCTCTGGCCCATAAAGTGGCTGACTTTGAGGAAGCGCTATCCGGACGCGGCTTCCAGCAGAAGCAGTTATATGCCGCCCCCAAGGCCGGTGCAAGCATTTTTGTTTACTCAGGCGAAGTTGCGTTTTGGTGCCCCCCTCCACCCAATCCATGCCATGCCAATCGGGAGTGTTTGGTGTCCTCACGCATTGCCAATCTATGCTGTGCCTGGTGCCCCTCCTGTGCCACAGGGCCAATCTACAGAGTGTGGGGTCCCCTCCTTTGGCAATGTGGCATAGGAGTGGCACCAGGCACTGCACAAATTTGCAATGTGGCCTGGTGGTGCCCCCTGGTCTTGCTGTGTCAATATACCCACATATTTCAAACTGCCTGCCACTCCCAGTGTTTCCCTGTGATCCTGCTACCTACCACTCTCACTCTGTTGCTGTGGTCCACTGTCTGACTCCAGGTCTCCAGAAGCAGACTGGCAGCAAGGTCCTCATCCTCTAATTCAATTCATTCCTCCTTAATTCATTTTTCCCCTTTAATTACTTTCACCCCCTCCCCTTTAAATTCATTTCATATAGCGTATGACAGAGCTCCACAGCAATAAAACTCAGTAATGTGCAGGGTGTATGAGCGTATGACAGAGCTCCACAGCAATTAAACTAACACTCATACACACTGCCCATTACTGTATCACAGAGCTCCACAGCAATAAAACTCACAGTAATGTGCGGTGTGTATGCGCGTATCACAGAGCTCCACAGCAATAAAACTCACACTCATACACACTGCCCATTACTGTATCACAGAGCTCCACAGCAATAAAACTCACAGCAATGTGTGGTGTGTATGAGCGTATCACAGAGCTCAACAGCAATAAACCTCAACTCAATGTACGATATCAGTTTACTCAAACCCCCAGCAGAACATTACACACACACACCCAGCAGAACACACCATACCTGGTAGGACTTTTCTAACAGTAACAGGTGAACACAAGCTTGGTAGTAGGGCGCGATATATCTCTGATTGAAGTATAGTTTGATTGACAGTCAGAGGGGTTTTTGTGAGTACCGGTATATAGAGGATGCATTAGGCATATCTAGTAGTAGCTCACGAGAATATACATATCTAGTAGGAACAGGTGACACGGTAAAGGAAGCACCTGTAGGATATATATGCTGGTATTATTAATTACACCTGCTAACAGGATCCTATATTTGGAATATAGGGGAGGACGAGACACTTTATTGTCGTGGTTAAAATAGGACACGATAGATATAGGTCTATCCTCATTTCTGACTGTTGATAAACTACGTGAATTGTTTTAAATTGATCAGGAAAAGAGCTAACGATCAACGAATGGGTAATGAACAGAGTAGCCATAATGGAATATGGAATACCCAATGTAAGTTGGTTGAGGAAAGGACAGGAAAACGAAATGTGACGAAGCTAAAGCTTTTAGGCAAGGTCTGCGGATTAGATAATCCCAGATTACAGGCAAAGGAATGGAGAAGTTTATTGAAGAATAAAAAAGGAATGTTGATAGATAATGGATTATGGAATGTAGCAGAAGCATGGTATAGGGTTGCAAAGAAGATTGAGAAGGAGGGGTGGATAGAAACAGTGGAAAGTAAGAAGGGAAAAACTAATTACTATTACCTCACCCCAAAATCCGAACCCCCTTCTTATGGTGAAAGATCAAAAAAGAAAATAATAAACCCAACCCAAACGACAACTGCCCAAAAACAGCCGACAGGTCTCTACCCTGTCATGTCCTCATTAACAGCCACAAGCCAGGTACCGACAATATCCCCTATTATGCCTTATTTGCCCAATTTAGACACCACCTACCCTTCCCACCAAAACACCCAGGAAATACCCCCTACGCCCAAGAATAATGTCACCTGGACACAGCAGCCCACTCTCAGTATAACAGTAGGCACCGTGGAAGGGGAGCCTGGTGGGGAGGGGGGCGTCCACCAAGGACCTGTTTTAATTGTAGAGAATGCAGCCATTTCAAAAGGGATTGTAAAGCACCCCGCAGGCGACAGCCCCCCCAAGGCCGGATGCAGCCATTGGCCCTTAGCAGGATACTGCCATTGTATCTGATAATTTCCCACCACCCACAATCCCTGGCTTAGGCCTTTCCACCAAGATGATGTCTGACCAAGCAACTACTATAAATATAACATCAGGAAGCATTATTTTACTGAGAGGGTGGTGGATACATGGAACAGGCTTCCAGTTGAAGTGGTAGAGGCCAAAACAGTAATTGAATTTAAGCAAGCATGGGATAGGCACAAGGCTATCCTAAACAAAAGATAAATCCAGGTAAAGTATCCATGTAATTGGGCAGACTAGATGGGCCGAAAGGTTCTTATCTGCCGACATGTTTCTATGTTTCTATTTTTCTATGTTTCTATGTAATATATATATGTGTATTTGTATATATGGATGTATATGTGTATGTATATAAAGTATGAGACGAAAAAGGTATAAATTTAATCGGCGGTTGGACAGGGATGCCTGTTCCGACTCATGTAAATGGTTACAAAATATGATGAATTTTCATAAGTGGGATGAAAGTTATTTTAAACCAGAATCTGATAATCTATAGGATGCGGATGATAGTTTATGAGTCAATGTGAGAAGAGGTTAGGAAAGCCTATCCTAGATATGGCAACTACAGGTTGCTTTCCAGTAGAGAGCATTAAGAAGGACATGTAGGTGAATAGTATGTATGTATGTATGTATGTCAGAGATGTAAAGCACAGTAAGCAAAGACCAAAAGCAAAGTAGACAGATGAGACATGATACCTGCTTTGTTTGTGACATGATTCCATTGTTAGGTGCTTGCCAAGAGAATCTGCGTTGTTTACTGTTGTAGTGTATATGTAAAGTATAAGACGTACGTATGCGGAATTATTATTCTTGTAGATAGAAACGTTTGTCTATATTAATTGAGGGATTTTTGCTAACGCCCTAATGTTTTATTATTTTAGTAAAAAATAGTTTTATACAAAATATTCTCGAGATAGAGAGGCTACACATTCTATCAGTATTGCTCTGCAGGACAGAGTGCTATGGAGCCCGATAGAGATAAGTGTTCAAAAGAGAAAAAAGGTGAGCTTTAAAATATCCCGTATTATATTGTTTTATGTTTTTTTTATGTGGAAAAAAAAAGGGAAAGCAGGACGCAGAGCAGAAAGTGAAACTAGAAAGATTAAATTGGTTCCCCTTTTTTTTCTATGAACGTGCAGATATTTTAACCCTGTAGGGAGAAAGAAAAAAAATAAAACAAGAAATATACAACTCTATGCAATTTAAAGATAGAGCGAGTTTTTTTACCTCCTGCAATAGCTTATTTTGGTTTAAAATGGATAGTATGCAAACTGTCGGTATAAGAGGATTGCAGGTTTTTATTTTTTAAGGAGAAATGCGTATTTTGTATAGGATTTTCTAGTTAATGACGACTCCACAGACAGAAAAGTTTTGTCCCCCAATTCTCTAACAGCTCAAGATATTAGTTACAACAGTCTAGTGATGCCTGCTGATTAAGTATTAATTTGCATAATAAAAAGAAAGACGTGAGCAGCCCCGAGTTTGGCACCACATGACATTTCTGCCTTCCTCCAAAAAACCCAGCCCAAATAACTGTCCTCCATTTCAATTTCCTCGGCAAGGCACCTGCGCCTGCAATGTTCCTGTCACGGTCCACCCGGGGTACCTACTATGCTTTTGTATTGGGTTCCAATCCGGGGTTTACCTCAGCCCAGTGCCATGTCCAGGCTCCTGGAGATCCAGCCTGGGTTTTTCCATCCAACCTAGGAGTTCCAGCTGAGGCCCATCTATGATTCAACCTCCTTAAAAGGCAGAGAGACTGAACCAGCAGTGGTTCTGCATTGTTCTCCCTGACTGAGGTCACTTGGTTGTGTGCAAACCTGCTCTTCCTGTACCAGCTTATCCATGTATCCAGTACCCATCTGTCTACCCGTGGATTACAATTGTTCATCACCGTCTGACCTTTTGATCCAGATACCACTGCCAGCTGTCCAGACTTCTTCTTGGGTGGGCCCTGTCTGCAGTCTAGGACTGCATTGCCCACCATCCTCTGGCTCTCCAATCAAGAACTGTAAATGGGCACAACATTTGCTAATTTCCAGTCTTCTGGGACGACTCCCGTTAACAAGGATTGGTTAAATAAATCTGTTAACGGTTTTGCTATTACATCACTGAGCTCTTTTAATAATTTAGGGTGGATCCCATCAGGCCCCATTGACTTATTTGTCTTTACTTTAGACAGCTGCTGTAGAACCTCCTCCTCTGTAAACTCATATGTAAATGTCTCTTTAGTGTTTCCTCCTAACTGAGGTCCCTTTCCTTCCTTTTCTTCTGCAAAGACTGAACAAAAATATTCATTGAGGCAGTCAGCGAGACTTTTATCCTCTTCTACATACCTTCCTTCCTCTTGTTTTTAATCTAACTAATCCTTGTTTTACTTTTCTTTTCTCGTTTATGTATCTAAAAAATGTTTTGTCCCCCTTTTTACTGACTGAACTATTTTCTCTTCTGCGTGTGCTTTGGAAGCTCTTATAAATTGCTTTGCCTCTTTCTGCCTAATTTTATAGGTTTGCCTATCTTCTTCACTCTGAGTTTTTTTATAATTATTGAATGCTATCTTTTTGTTCTTCACTATTTTGGCCACTTCTGCAGAGTACCACAGTGGTTTCTTCCCTTTTTTGTTTTTGCTAACAAGCCGAATGCAATTTCCTGTGGCCTTCAATAATGCTTCCTTTAAATAATCCCATTTCTCCTGGACTCCCTTCAAACTCCTCCAGTCTGATAATGACTCATTCACACAAAATCTCATTTTAGAAAAATCTGTTTTTTTAAAGTCTAAGGCTGGGGTCAGACGAGCGCATTTTTAACGTGCGTTCTGGCGCACTTAATCACGGCCACAATAGCAGCAAATGACGGGCAATGACGGCCAATATACGAAGTATGGTCACACGAAAGTCCGGCCGCGCAACGCAAGTGGAAAATGAACGCATTTTTTCGAGAACGCAGAACCCCTAGTACGGACGTACAGAGTGCGCTGCGCCCGCTAGCGGTGTGTGTGTGTGTGATTTGGAGACGTCAGACCCTGCTCGTGTCCGGCCAACATAACGTCCAGATGCAAAAAGTTTCCTCGTTTGGATTCGTAAACATCACGCACGAAAATGCGCATCGTATGACCGTTTTCGTATATTCCGTGAAAAAATACATCAATGCGTTCGGACGCACTTTTTTACGTTCGCGTGTAAAAATGCTTTCGTTTGACCCTAGCCTTAAACTTTTGTTTTTGTGTGGTGCGGCTCCATCCCTGTTCTTATATTAAACCACACTGACTGGTGGTCACTAGATCCCAAATTTTCACCTACAACAACGTCCGATACCAAACCTCCATTTGTGAGTATTAAATCCAATATGGCCTCTTTACGGGTCGGCTCCTCAACTACTTGTGTTAGAGATAATCCCAGTAAGGAGTTTAGAATATTTGTACTCCTGGTGCACCCAGCTATTTTGGTTTTCCAGTTCACATCATGAAGATTAAAGTCCGCCATGATAATAACTTCACCCTTCATTGCCATTTTGGCTATTCCCTCAACCAGCAGATTATCTAGCTCTTCTACTTGTCCAGGGGGTCTATAGATCACACCTACATGAGCTACTGTATGATTGCCAAATGTTAGCGTAACCCAAACTGACTCTATGTTCACCTCGCTCACTTTTATTTGGTTCATTTTTATGTTGTTTTTCACATACAGGGCCACTCCTCCTCCTTTCCTACCTTCTCTGTCTTTTCTATATAAAGAGTACCCCGGTATTGTTATGTCCCAGTTATTTTTCTCACTGAACCATGTCTCAGTAATCGCCACTAAATCTACTTTTTCAGCTGCCATCATTGCCTCCAGTACATTGATTTTATTGACTAAACTGCGAGCATTTATCGAGCTTGTTATTTTTTACCTCACATGTTGCTTGCACCCTCCGATTTAGTTTTGGGGGACAATCGGGCAGATTGTTTTTTACCCTTTTGTCCCCCCCTCCTAGTTTAAATATTTCTTTGTGAAACCTTTGAACTTCTCAGTGAGAACATATGTTCCCCTATGAGTAAGATGCAAACCATCTTTTTTATACAGTTCCTTTCTGCTCCAATTAGAGCTATCATGGGACACAAAGCCAAATCCTTGCTCCCGACACCATTCCCGAAGCCACAAATTAAATTCCCTTTTGCGCATCTGCCTATCTTGAATGTTATGCACAGACAAAACTTCAGAGAATGACACAGTGGACGCAATCTGCTGTATTTCACCTCCAAGAACACAAAAATCTTCCTTAATCTCAGAAACCTCATTGCTAGCCAAGTCATTTGTCCCTAGATGGACTAGAACATCCACTTCCCCTTGCTGCTTTGCTTCTTTGACAATATTGAGAATACGTCTCTTGTCTCTACGAGCAGTAGCCCCAGGAAGACATCTCATCAAACCACTACTCTCCAGCTCAACACCTCTTATGATAGAATCACCCAGCAACAATTGCCTTCTATCAAGTCCCACCTTTTCCTTTTTGTCCTTGGTTGCAGTCCTGCATACCTTAGGCATAGTGGATGGTGGTTCCTCAACTATGGTGTCTGAGTCTACATCCGTTTTACCACTACACTCTGAAAGTGCCTCAAAAGAATTAAGAAGAGCCACAGATTGTGGGACATGCCTTCTATCCACAACTCTAAGTCTACCAGATCCTACAGTAGTCCATCTGCCGCTCCTAGGAGGCCTCTGTTATGAGTCAGTGGTTTGGGTGTGTCTTTATAGAGAGTACTCACAAAATTATGAATAATTTAATTGATTATTTACTCCTGCAATAGCCCTGAGATTAAGTGAGGAAACTATATATCTGGGATGTTGCCATGAATAGACATAAAAGAGTTTTCTTCAGATATGATCAAGTAATTTTATAGCCTTTTATAAATTTTATAGCCTTTTATAGCCTTTTATTTTATAGTACCAAACCAAGTGTAAATCATCCTAAGCACACCACTCCTAATATGATCAGTTGGATTTTTGAGTTTGTAGCATAATGACTTTCATTAGTAGTGACCCGAAAGCTTGTCAGGATTGAAGGTTAGAGACAGATGAAATTCTTGTTGAAATCCTGTATTGGTCATTTGGGAATGAGCAGGCCTGGACTGGGACAAATAAAGTTGGCCCTGGACTTCATCCAGACTGGCCCACTACAATTATGCAAACACGCAGGGCTGGATTAAGATCTCTCTGGGCCTGGGGCTAACTATTTTGTTTGGATTTTCCTTTCTAAATTCTTTATTTTAGAATTTTTACACAGAGTGACAAACAAGCGGTAAGAAAAGGTCGCGCAGGGCCAATAAAAGTCAGCTACGTATACACATACGAAAAGAAAAATAACAAAGACAAAATGACATACAGCACAACAGCGATACCACATCAGTCACAAAAAGGAAAGCAAAAAGTCTCTAGGAATCGTTTGCATTTTTTGGCATTTAATGTAATGAAAACATATTTTATGTTATTTTTAAATTACGTGCAATGTCGGTGCTTCGTGTTTCACTGCATTTTGGCGCTCTTCAGTGATTCCATTTTGCCGAAAACAAAGTCAATTTACTATTTAGTGAATGTTCACCATGTTTTGCTGAAAGGGAGTCGCCGAAGCAGTTATCAGACGTGGGTGAAAAACGCAGAATTGCGCTAATAATCATTGAATTGCACCGAATTGGCATTGGAAAATTCCTCTGAACTAAAAAAAAGGTTTCCTATTTTCCTAATAAAACCTTAAATCAATAAAAATGTGTCTAAATAATAAAAAAGGTCCATTAGAAAATAATAAAAAGATCTGTTACAAATATAAATTCTTTTAGAAATAAAACAAAATGTCTTTAAAAAAATACAAAAATATCTTTTTAAAAAATTTACAAAATAAAAAGTGTTGTTTGCAAAAATATAAAAAGAATGGTGTTTAAAAAGAATTGGTATCAGATCTGTGAGCACGCAGTGGAGGATGGCTTAAGACTGGGATTCCTGGTTGGTGAGGCAATCAGGCAGGGGAGAGAATGCCTCGCTACTACCATATGAGGTTTGGTAAGCCGATCCATGTGGTGGCCTAAGAGAAGCTGTGACAATGTTGTCATCCACCAATGAATAATTTGCTTTATTAAAATACAACTTTCCCCCTAACGTTACCCAATCTGTTTAGGTATAAAACTACCTGTTCAGTATTTATGAGGTACATTCGAAATAACCAAGCCCATCTTTGTCAAGTGCATTCAAGTATGTAGATGTATATAAAGAGGGTGAGATGAAAATAATTCTTTAGGAATAATCATAAAACTTTTAAAAATCAGCATTTATACACAAATTTTTGCATTCTAAGTGCTTTTCCTCTCACTTAACTCAATATAGGATTTTGTACCATTATATCTTTTTTTTTTGCCTGCCTGACCTTTAACCCCATATGTCTTTCCCTATCATGTTTCTCAACTACAGCTGGGATATCAGCGAATGTTTTCATATTTACCTAAAAAACCCTCACTATATAGACGATTTAATCAATTCCACATGGTTGCGGTATAACAACATACATGCAGTATATCATAGTCATAGGCACTAAATAAGTTTCTTACATGACTCATTAGAAAGACATCTACATTACTGACCAAACAGCAGTGATTGAAAGGAGACAAAAATAAATTACACATATATTTTTGGTAGATGTTGATATATCTGTTGAAATATATAGATTGCCTATTAATTTCCAAAATTATTTGAAGTTTGAACTGGTTCAATCTACATCACTTTCAGAATTTCAAACTGTGCTCAAGATTTGATGGAAAGGCTCATATATTAAATTTTGGATACAAAATTTGCAAAGTACTTTCACCGCTCTACCATTATCTTTCCAAATAGTTTTGAATGGAATTATTTGTTATTAGCCACAATGAGCATCTCCAAAATGACAAGTCTTGTGGGGTGTTCCCGGTATGCAGTGGTTAGAACCTACCAAACGTGGTGCAAGGAAGGGCAACCGGTGAACCAGGGTCAGGGTCATGGGCGCCCATGGCTCATTGATACTCATCGGAGTGAAGGCTAGCCTGTCTGGTTCAATCACACAGAAGAGCTACTGTAGCTCAGATAACTCAAAAGTAATGCTGGTCATTAAAGAAAGGTGTGAGAACATACTTGACGTGTACCACCTATCATGTAGCACCCTCAAACCAGAAGGACAAGTTACTCTGCTAAATGGGTGAAGGGTTAAAAATAGATTGTCATCTGCGCTCACCCCTGTAATTCCATGCGAATAAAAATGCAATCAGAGGTTTTAGTTTACTTGAATGGCCATTAAAGTGTAAACTCACTGCCACATCACGGCACCTCTGGTCAAATGAGTCCCACCTAATGAAACCAAGAGCAACCACATATGTTCATGCGGCTCTTCAGCCATGAGAGAGACTGGTGGAGTTTCATTTACACCCTCACCAGAAACAATTCCACTTTGGGATTAAAAAGAAAACATGGCAAAAGGGCAGATTAAAAAGAAAAACATGGAAAAAGGGCAGGGGTGAGCACAGATAACAATCTTTTTTCTTGTTATTGAAGGTCAACTTTACTTTTCAAACTATAAACGAATGATAGCTTTGGTTGTATGTCATTGTCTCTACTAATACTGTAGATTGATTTATTTAAAGCATTTAGCTGTGTATTTGATATATTGCATCCTGTAAATTCATCCGCTGCTGAATGAATATAAAATCTTTTAAGTTTTTAGCACTACTTCAACAAAACTTTTCCAAGCTGGAATTATATTTGGTAATTTTTCAGAAAGTCTTCCAGCCTCGATTTCATAAAGTGAAGCCTCAGGTATATCATTGAACGAAATGACCCGCAAAGCTTTCCTTCCCTTTAGCAAAATATCCTTCTGCTAAATGGGAAGTTTAAAAAGCAAACATTTCACTTGCACTGAGCTTATTTCTGCTGCTTAATATCCCAGTAAACTGTGGCATTTTCTTCCAATTGCTATGTGCCTTCAATAGTGTAACCCAACACTTCACTTTGGCTTTATCATCAGCTGCCTGATTCAATTCCCCATCAAGCAGTCTATGAGATTACTGGTGTGTACAGATATATTCACTTCAATTCCTTTATTCCCTTAACATTGAGATGTATAGTTTGCTGCAGCTGTGCAGGTAATGTTCATAGTACCTTAGCAAACATAGAATATAGATGAAGGAGAAACATGGCTAGACAAAAACTAATAAAAATGTATGTCAAATGAGCAGAACAGTCAAATTGCCGTAGCTCAATCCCATTCTATTTTTAATCGTTAATTCTAGTTTAAATGTTTTAACTTTTTTAATAGGAGTAATAGGTAATAGAAAAAAAATGGGAATAATACAACTGGAAGGGTTACCAAAATATTCCAATAGAATTAGTATAACATATAACTATAAATCTAATGAAAATGGCTATGTCAGTTTTGGTAGCATAACAATTATAGAACAATTAAAAAGTAGTTTGGACGTAGTAATGGCTTTCCTTACAGTTTCAGGAGAAAAATCAAACATGTACGTCAGTAGGGTCAATGGGGAGGGGGAAAGTGGTAAAGGAACACTCTACTAAAAAAATGTCTCCCCCTTTTTTCCCTTAAATAACTGGGCAGATGCTGCTGACAGCATCTGCTCAATTATTTGTATTTGTATTATTATACAAATAATTATTATTATTATTTTAAGGGTAAATACTCACCTTTTCTCGCTTGGGAACTCTGCTGCTCCTTTCTCTGGCTCAGGGCTTCCGAAATGCGGAAGTCCCTGTAGCATCTTAAGCAATTTGCATAGTGTATGTAAGTTGACTTAAGTATGCGCAAATTGCGAATGTTGTGGAACTTGTGTACCTTTGTGTGCAAGTTACACAGCACCTGCACAGAATGATGGATGTGTGCACAACATCAGTCCTCAACTGCTGTCTCTTAGAATACTGTGAGCATTTGGAGTCAGGATGATGTACTGACATCATTGGTCTCAGAGATGGTCCTTGGCAGGAGGGATATTCACAGCTGAGTGACATAGTGAAACTATTTTGCTTCACACAGCGCTATCGGCCAAACGAGGCTGGAGGAGGAAGGGAGCAGTCACTCCATGCAGTCTGATGACTTTAATTAGCTAAAGTTGTCCGGGTGTGCAGACTGCCCCTTTAAAAAAGTCTTCCAAAGTATTAGCCACCACGATTGTAACAATGTTAGGGAGCCAAGTGAACAATCAGAATACCCTTATTCAGTTCATTCCAGTTCCATCATCCGTCTTTTGGAGGTTCTTCCCATTTCACAAGATGCCAAAGGTTTGAGCATCAATCATGCACCCGATCAATGGACTCGCAGGGTCTGCAAAAAGACTCCACTCCAAGACGGTGCTACCATTAGATGACCTCTAGCAGTACCTTTCATGCTGCATGTATGCTATCCTATCTAGGTTTTTCACCTGTCCCATCCGGCCTGAGGGAAATCCTAATTGAGTGTGGACTCACTATTTAAGGGAGTTGCCCCTGATGCCAGATGCCTTTACATCATTCTGTTTATGGTGTCATATGGCTGTTTGACCTGTTACCACTTTTCCAACCTGTTCGTGTTTCTACTGCTTCCTACCAAGAGCCCTGTTCTCTGCTTTTTCACTATTGTGAGTCCTCCTGTGTTTTCCTGCTGTGTACCTGAACCTGAGAAGAATAAACCCATCCATTACACCATAAGCTGGCTCATGTACCTTGTGTTCACAACACTTGGGCTCTATCTGCCTCTCAGTACCATGAACGTGACAGCATCACAGTTTTAATGCCACATGTGTTTTATGGCTGACAGTAGATGCTGAGTCTAGACAACTTATCATTCCACACAGACTTGTTGAAGAAGAGTCTAAGGATTTTTTTTAAGGATACATATATAAAAGCGCAATATAGAGCTTTAAGAGGTCAACAGACCAAATGGTAAATTCAGAGCAGGAATACTGCCATTGGCTTTCAAACAATAAAAGACATTAAAAACATCAGTTCTGTCTCCCTTAGGAGTCTGGAATTTTCTGTTGGGCAACGGAGACTAACTAGAAAGAAAATCTGTTACATTGACTGATCTATCAAGATCTCAATTTTATCACCACAGGCTTATCCACACACATAATACTATGACTTCTATGTCTGCCTAACTCTCTAGTGCAGTGCATTATCTTGACATTCTGGCTGCGAATATTGGTAGAGCATAAAAACTAATTATGAAGAGCACCAAAGCATTTTATATTAGATAAACTGAATGGAAATTTTTAAACTAAAACAAGGTTATATTTTAACCAGAGCAGATATAAAAGAAATCCTTCACTGATCGCAAAGAATTTGGTTACTAAATAGATATTGCAGAATATTGACAATTGATAATAGAAAGGTTGTTGAGCTGGAAAAAACACCTAAAGAATTCTTCTAGTTTAGCTATAAAGTTTAGCTAATATCTTAAAATTGCACAATTCCCCGTGACTGCACCATAATAAGAGTCCACAGAACAACATTATAATCACAAAAGCCTGATGAGATCTTGTAGATATGCTTCACAATGGAGTTCTGTGAGACAGACATGTAGAGTAGATTGAGATGAAATTTAGACTTTCAATCAAGCGTTGGATCCAAACTTGAGGATTTCTAGCATAACAAAACTGATTAATTACATCATGGAGCCAAGTCATTTGGAGTTATATGCTAAATTCAGATCACTTACTAACCGATAATAGAATGCTCACCCCTATCTCAACTTCATGGAATGAGAATCTATGGGACTGAAAAAATAAAGTCCATTTGAAGATGTAAATAAACATAGGGGGTTATTCAGTAATTGCCATTGTTGAATGTTGCCACAATTCGCTGTCAAAATCACTGTTATACTACCATGGTAAATTTTGATGAACTAGAGAAGGGAATTCAACCAATGGCAGGCGACGTTTCATAAATGGAATGTTACCTACTATTGATAGAATTTCCTTCTCGGTATCATTAAAGCTTAGTGTCTTTGTAACAACGATTTTCAGTGTTGTTTACAAAAATGGTAATTAGTGAATAAACCCCCTAGAATACACAACAGATTAGAAACACTGTCATTTTCCTTGTTCCAAAATGTTGGCTGAAGTAAGCTGCCACTAATGTAATGTCCAATTGTGAAATATATCCAATACTGAGGGTGTGGAAATGCAAAAGAGTTTCATACACAGCTGGTAATTCATAGAACTTTAAAACAACCTGTATGAGATCTTTTTTCCCTAAGCTGGAACATTTCAAGGCCATCAGATGTCTCTTTGGCTGGTCCCTACATAACAAATGTTCTACTGCAATGGTTTCTGCATTAGCTATGAATACATTTGCCTTGAGCTCAGTGATTGACTCTTCTTCCAGGTAGTTTTCCATTATCCAAATAATAGTAGGATAACACTTACAGTCAAGCCCGGACTGGGACAAAAAATGGCACCAGGCATTTTAAAGTGAACAGCCCACTTTTCTCTACCGATATAGATAAACACAAACACACATATATATATATTTATACACATCCCTATTATATACCTATAAGGGGTAATACACACCCCTATTACATACCTATACGGGCTACTACACACCCTATTACATACATATACGGGTGCCTACAAACCATATTACATACCTATAAGGATGCCTACACACCCATATTATATAACAGTAATACAGTCTGCGGTCTACAGCAGAGGAAGCCGCCAAAATAGCTGTGCACAGCATGAACCGGGCAAAGGCAGGGCAAACTATAAACCACCCTCACTCTGCTGCTGCACCAGTCATGTGCGTATAGCCACCAACCTGAAGCTGTACACAAGAGCCATTGGTCACAATATATGCCCGGATTACCATACTAGGAAGATATGTTTTGTGGGAAACCGCTCCTGAATGTGACCCCTTGTCATTATATTTCCCCAAAATGGGATATTGTGATCTATCATTGCCAACAAATTCTTAGTTAATTTAAGGGAGATCATGTGTACCGGGAGCAATCTAGATCTATTTGTCTCATTAAATCCATCATACGATGGGGCTAGGAAAAGAGCTTAAGGGGATTGTTTCCCATTGGCTAAATTATTTAATTATTTGACATCCTTATAGTCAGACAGTTCCGTGGGACCCCTCCAGGCGCACACACGTCATTGCAGAAGTGCAAAATTACATCATTTTCAGGCGCCACACAGCAAAGCCAAGTGAATGCCTGATGGGGAGAGGGGGGTCCTTTGGACCCTTCTATCTCCTCATATAGAGAGGCATCACTGGAAAGGTCACACTGTGACCTTTCCTACGATGCCCCTCTTGAAGGTGTAGACCCCCAAAAAAAAGTAGAAATACATTCACACCATACAGGTGGTCTCTAGTGACAGTTTTAAAAATCAGAACTGCTTAGAGACCCCAAAACCCCCCATTAAATAAATAACAACCTTTAACATTTATTAATAATTTTGTATCAACATATAACCACAATACTTCAGGTTATAAAGTTTAGATTAAAAAAAAATCAGTTTTGTTTAAAATTGCATATTTTCTCAGAAAAATACAGTAACGGGTTTCCATTTAATTTTGTTTAACAAGAGTGTCCCATAGAATATATGTAACCACAAAGGTTTGAATAATAAAATGGGAAAAAACGAAATTTTAGACGCTGTAAACGACTGAAATGTGAATATAAATTTACATTTTTATTAGATTTTTTACAGAATTCTGACGCAACACGATGTATACACATAATAATAATATTTTACGGAAGGGTTATTTTTCGGTGAGAAAAATAAAGCTGTGGAATTCTCTGCCTGTTGAGGTGGTTGGATCAGAGACTGTACAGACTTTTAAAAAACGACTGGATGACTTCCTGCAGACACAAAATATTAAGGGTTATAATATTTAATATGTGGGTAAGCTTCTTGATCCAAGGAGAAATCTGACTGGCAATCTGGGGTCAAGAAGGAATTTTTTCCCAGTGTGTTGCATATTGGCGAGCACTTCAGACTGGGTTTTTTGCCTTATTTTGGATCAACAGCAGTAGGTGATGTGTGAGAGGCTGAACCCGATGGACGCATGTCTCTTTTCAGTCTATGTAACTATGTAATATTATGAATCTGCCGAGTCTGCTGAAAAAAATGATATATAATTTGCCTGGGTTCTATAATAAAAAAAATGACTTCAAATCGCGTTTAACACCTTAGTGACCGGGCGGTTTTACACAAATCCGTCCTTTAGTGACCGCTGCTGTTTTTACGTTTCTGCGCTGTTAGTGTTTAGGACAAATTTTCCTCTTACTCGTTTATGCAACCCACACATATTTTACACTGTTTTTCTCGTCATTAAATGGACTTTATAAAAATACAATTTTTTTCATCATTTCATATAATTTACTATAAAAAACATTGTGAAATATGACAAAAAAATTGAAAAAACACCACTTTTTCGAACTTTGACCCCCAAAATTTCTTATGTATCAACAACCGTCAAAAAAATTTAATTCCTTGGTAGTTTCTAAATTTAGTTCTGAGTTTAGCAATACCCAATGTTTACATATTCCTCGCTTTTTTCCTTATTTTATGCAACAATAAGTGCAAGTAGCACTTTGCCATTTCCATAGAGTTTATTTTCAAAACTAGTGATAGTGACATTGTAACACTGATATCTGTCACTAATTCCTGAATAACCCTCCACATATACATATTTTTTTAAAGTACACAAATCAAGGTATTAAACTTGGGGTATTTTGACTCTTTCCATGCAAACCATTTTACCACAAATCTATGCCAAAGTTTGAGAAATAAAAAAGTTTTGGTGATTTTTTTTTTTGAAAACAATTTAAGAATACATGTACTGTGAACTTTAAGGTTTACTGCCAAAAACCACCCCAAAATATGTTCAGCAACATCTTCTGAGTAAATTTATACCACCCATGTATAGGTATGTCAGGTCATTTGGGGGCTAATAGGCCTTATTTGGGGGGTGCGCATTTCAGTTTTCCAACTTGGAATTTTCACATTTCGTCATCATGCACCCATGTCCTATTTGGGACATTTTTGA
The DNA here is from genome assembly GCA_009667805.1 of Leptobrachium leishanense. Lineage (NCBI taxonomy): Eukaryota > Metazoa > Chordata > Amphibia > Anura > Megophryidae > Leptobrachium > Leptobrachium leishanense. The sequence continues at coordinate 235,756,079 of CM019067.1, forward strand.
AGCCGGCCAAAGTAATTTACCCACATCAAACCATATATTTTTAGAAAGGGCACACCCTAGGGTACTTCAAAGAGTTGTATTTTAACACTTTCCATGCACTAGCTCTATGTCAAACTTTCAGGTAGTCACTTTTGTGTTATTTTTCACACACATTGTACTTTAGGCATGAATTGTCAAATCCAGTTATGGGTTACTGCCAAAAACCACCCCAAAATATGTTCAGCAACATCTTCTGAGTAAATTGATACCACCCATGTATAGGTATGTTGGGTCATTTGGGGGCTAATAAGCCTTATTTGGGGGGTGCGCATTTCAGTTTTCCAACTTGGAATTTTCACATTTCGTCATCATGCACCCCATGTCCCATTTGGGACATTTTTGAAGCCGGCCAAAGTAATTTACCCCCATCAAACCATATATTTTTAGAAAGGGCACACCCTAGGGTACTTCAAAGAGTTGTATTTTAACACGTTCCATGCACTAGCTCTATGTCAAACTTTCAGGTAGTCACTTTTTGTGTTATTTTTGCACACACATTGTACTTTAGGCATGAATTGTCAAATCCAGTTATGGGTTACTGCCAAAAAACACCCCAAAATATGTTCAGCAACATCTTCTGAGTAAATTGATACCACCCATGTATAGGTATGTTGGGTCATTTGGGGGCTAATAGGCCTTATTTGGGGGTGCGCATTTCAGTTTTCCAACTTGGAATTTTCACATTTCGTCATCATGCACCCATGTCCTATTTGGGACATTTTTGAAGCTGGCCAAAGTAATTTACCCCCATCAAACCATATATTTTTAGAAAGGGCACACCCTAGGGTACTTCAAAGAGTTGTATTTTAACACTTTCCATGCACTAGCTCTATGTCAAACTTTCAGGTAGTCACTTTTTGTGTTATTTTTTCACACACATTGTACTTTAGGCATGAATTGTCAAATCCAGTTATGGGTTTCTGCCAAAAAACACCCCAAAATATATTCAGCAACATCTTCTGAGTAAAGTGATACCACCCATATATAGGTTTGTTCTGTTGTTTTTGGGGTGCTACGCCAATCTTTTGACATGTGCTTGTCAATTTTCTAATTTGACATACAGTATCTTCTTTGCTTATCTTCTTTTTAGGGGCCTTTTTACATACCCCAATTTTATGAACGTGCATATATTTGGTAAGCTAACACCCCAAAGTATTGTAAATGGAGTGTTTTTATGCCATGGATGCAACCCTTTGCTCCAAACAAATTGGATACTGTTTGGTGGTCATTTTTCATTTTCACACCCACATCAGTTTTGGACTGTGATTTAGGAGACACTGTTGTTTGTTACTGCATGAAAACTCTCCAGGTTGTTTTCTGCAAGGTCTCCTGAGTACACCCATGCCCCCCATGCATAGGTTTGCCAGGATTTTGGGAAGGTTCAAATACAATTTTTATGACTTTGTCATTGGAGTTGAAATTGAGATTATTTCTTCAGCTAGGCCTATCTTTAGTTTTGGGTCTACCGCATACCCCAGTTTGAATTATTGCCATAAAATTGTTTATATTTGTTATGTTGACACCCCAAGGTATTGCATATGGAGTGCTTTGATGCCATGGATGCAACGGTTTTAGCCCAAAACATTTGAGAAGGTGTGTGGCGGTAATTTTTCAATTTTCAGATTTTTACACCCACATTAGATTTGGACTGTGATTTAGGAGACACTGTTGTTTGTTACTGCATGAAAACTCTCCAGGTTGTTTTCTGCAAGGTCTCCTGAGTACACCCATGCCCCCCATGCATAGGTTTGCCAGGATTTTGGGAAGGTTCAAATACAAGTTTTATGACTTTGTCATTGGAGTTGAAATTGAGATTATTTCTTCAGCTAGGCCTATCTTTGGTTTTGGGTCTACCGCATACCCCAGTTTGAATTATTTCCAGAAAATTGATTATATTTGTTATGTTGACACCCCAAGGTATTGCATATGGAGTGTTTTGATGCCATGGATGCAACGGTTTTAGCCCAAAACATTTGAGAAGGTGTGTGGCGGTAATTTTTAAATTTTCAGATTTTTACGCCCACATTAGATTTGGACTGTGATTTAGGAGACACTGTTGTTTGTTACTGCATGAAAACTCTCCAGGTTGTTTTCTGCAAGGTCTCCTGAGTACACCCATGCCCCCCATGCATAGGTTTGCCAGGATTTTGGGAAGGTTCAAATACAATTTTTATGACTTTGTCATTGGAGTTGAAATTGAGATTATTTCTTTAGCTAGGCCTATCTTTGGTTTTGGGTCTACCGCATACCCCAGTTTGAATTATTGCCAGAAAATTGTTTATATTTGTTATGTTGACACCCCAAGGTATTGCATATGGAGTGTTTTGATGCCATGGATGCAACGGTTTTAGCCCAAAACATTTGAGAGGGTGTATGGCGGTAATTTTTCAATTTTCAGATTTTTACGCCCACATTCGATTTGGACTGTGATTTAGGAGACACTGTTGTTTGTTACTGCATGAAAACTCTCCAGGTTGTTTTCTGCAAGGTCTCCTGAGTACACCCATGCCTCCCATGCATAGGTGTGCAAAGATTTTGGCAAAATACAGCACCAATTGTAGAACATAAAAATGTAGGAATAAAATGTAAAAGTCTGGTGCAGTAAAAGAAAAAAAATAACTAAACTGAACTAACTAACTAGAGTGTAAGAAAAAATAGAAAGGAAAAAAAAATCACAGATCACGCACAATGTGATATATCTTGAAACAGTCCCCAAGACACAGACCGGGTTGTCCAGGGCATTCTGGGCAGTAAAAGATTGTGTCTCTCCTCTGCCCCCTCTTGAAACACACCCTGCATCTTTTTTGGGGTTTCTGTTTGCCCTTAGTAGGGGGGATTTTATAAATAAAATGTGTAGCCCCAACACTGTCCCCCATCACCGCCCGGGGAGCAGGTGCATCCTGGTACAAAAACCCTGAAATGACCTGGAGCTGAAACTGTAAAAAGGACAGCGTCACTCCGGGGTTTGCCTTTTTTGCAGAGCAAAAAGGCATTGTGGGTTTCAATTTGCATCAGGTAAATTGCAACCTTTTTGTACCAGGCCCTTGATTTCCGCATAATCTGGTAGGGCTGGAGCAGCTGATCTGCCAGATCAACCCCACCCATATGCCGGTTATAGGCTTTGATGCACACTGGCTTCCTGATGCGCTCAGTTCTGCCACGTACAGAGACCTCCACTGACCTCTCAGTGTGGATGGTGGATAGAAGGTATACATCCTTCTTGTCTCTGTACTTGACCGCCAACAGCTCCTCTTGGCGCAGAGCTGAGGGCTCCCCCCTTGTTAACTGGGTGCGGACAAGCTGTGCTGGGAAACCTACGCGGTTCTTGCGAACAGTTCCGCATGCTGCTGTATCAAAACAATACAGCAGCTTGAACAAAGGAACACTCGTATAAAAATTATCAACATACAAGTGGTACCCTTTGTTCATCAGGGGAAAAAGTAGGTCCCACACAATCTTGCCACTGGTTCCCATGTGTTCTGGGCAACCTGGAGGGTCAAGGCTACTATCCGTTCCCTCGTACACCCGGAAGGCCTGAGTATACCCACTCTCGCTGTCACAGAGCTTATACACCTTCACTCCATACCTGGAGCATTTGGAAGGAATATACTGCTTGAATCCCAGCCTTCCCTTGTATTTCATTAGGGATTCATCCACGCAGATATTCCTTCCAGGTGTATAAGCCTCTGCAAACCTGGCGGCGAAGTGGGTAATCAGGGGGCGGATTTTATACAGCCTGTCAAACTGGGGATGCTCTCTAGGAGGGCACAGGCTGTTGTCACTGAAGTGCATGAAACGCAAAATGTTTTCATACCTTCTACGTGACATTGATTGGGGGTAAATGGGGGTAGAGCAGATGGGGCTACTGCTCCAGTAGGAGCGAATTGAGGGCTTCTTTATGATGCCCATCAGCATAGTAAGTGCCCAGAATTTCAGAAATTCTGGCACATCTAGCGGGGTCCATTGCTGCCTTGCCAAGTAGGAGTCTGGCTTCGCAGCACAATGCTGATGGGCATACAGATTTGATCGGGCCACGATGTGGCCCAACAAATCATCCCCCATAAACACCTGCAAAAACTGTGTGGCGGTAAATCCTGCAACATCAATATTGATGCCAGGATTTGCCGTGAAAGGAGGGATATCTGGCCTCTGGCGATGAGGCACTACCCACTCCTCAGCTGGAGCTGTGCGTCTCCTGCTGGCAGGTGGTGGCCCAGGATCTGCATCAGAAACATCACTAGGAGATACATCAGCCAGCGTAGATGATGTATCTATTGAGGTCTCTGAGCAGTTAGCGGGGTCAAAATCTGGGTCTGAGTCCGACACAGATGCCTCCGATTCTGACGCCAGGATGGCATATGCCTCCTCGGCGCTGTACACCCTCTCAGACATTATATATAATAGATTATAAAATTTTATAATTATTATATATATAAGCGGATTATTGGTTCTTAGAAGAACCGTTGGGTTTCACAAGAAAATACAAATAAACACCTAAATCTCTCTAAATCCCTCTAAACCTGCCTCAATTCTTCTAAATCTCCCTAAAATCTCTCTAAATCTGCCTCAATTTTTCTAATCTCACTAAATCTACCTAAAATCTCTAACCTGTCAAATCTGATCTCTCTCTCTCACTCACCAAAACACAAGTGAGGAGAGGGAGGGAGAATCACAGAGGTCACGGCCAATATTTACAAAATATTGACCTGACCTGACAAATTAGAAATTTTATTTAGATTTTTTATAACTTCTGATTGGATGTTGCTAGCCTGCCTCTCTGATGAAGTGATCGCTCGGGGGGAGCGATCACGGACGGACCGGCGGCAGGTAACCATATTGCAAGGATGCCTCGATGTCGAGGCATCCCTGCAATATACTCAGAGCAGCTGGAAGCGATACCGATCGCTTCCAGCGCTCTGTAGAAGTGCGGGGCACCTTTCTGGTCAAACCGGATGTTGATCGCTCCCGGGGAGCGATCACAAGGGGCCCGGCACTTCTGTCCGCCATTGCACGGATGCCTGGACTCCCAGGCACCGTGCAATGGCCCTGGAGCTGCTGGAAGCGATCCGATCGCTTCCAGCGCTCTCTAGAAGTGCGGGCACCTTTCCGGTCAAACCGGATGTTGATCGCTCCCGGGGAGCGATCACAAGGTGCCCGGCACTTCTAACCACCATTGCATGGATGCCTGGACTCCAAGGCAGCCTGCAATGGCGTTTGAGCTGCTGGAAGCGATCTGATCGCTTCCAGCGCTCAAAAGACCGCAGGACGTACCATGTACGTCAGCGGGTCTAAAAGAGACCCGCGTCCGTGACGTACATGGTACGTCCGCGGTCTCTAAGGGGTTAAACATGAGGAGCACAAAATGGTAAAAATTAGCTCAGCACACAGGGGGGGGGGGTAAATGGCTCAGCAGTGAAGGGGTTAATAATGATATTATTCTCAGATAGAAACCCAAATTTCACAAAAGAGAAGATGGTAAGTGTAGTGTTCTGAATATCCAAAATGGACGACCAACTGTTAACAGCCAACTGCCAAAAGAAACACCCAACTCCCTCCCCATTGGCAGCCAGCGCAACTACACCACACCTCCTCCCTTTTCTTAAAAGAAAAAAAAACAAACAAACAAAAACGCACAAAACAAAGCAAAAATGTCCAGTACAAGTCTATGTATCTTCCAGACCCTCCTGACTTCCATCCTGTAATCTGTGCTTTCGGTTCACATAGTATCTGTGGTTCCGCAAGCTTTTACTCCTCCGATGGAAATCCCTCAATGGGTCTGGAGTTTGCCAGCGTTCTGGAGGATACCAGACTCTTTGATTCTGAGCTAAACTGACATTTCCAGCCAGATCATGTGAAGTGGAATCTGCTTTACTGAGACGATCACCATCTATTTCTTCCCTCGAAAGGGCACAATCCTCTTCTTCTTATGAAAATACATCTCCATTATCATGCCAGACCGCATCCATATATCCGTGTCTGTCGACTCTTCAGCCTGGTCATTCAGTTGTTTGTCAATAATAGATCTGGGCCGTAACTGGGCTGAATGTCTCTTAATGTGCAGACCATTGGACGTGCTAACCTCATAGGTGAGGAATTCCAAAACTTTGGAAATAACTGCCGGAGACCAACGGTTTGGCCCTCTATACATCCGCATCCAGACTGGATCCCCTATATTGTATGTGCGTGAACTCTTTCCATGCTTCATCTTTTCCTGCTGTTTCTGTACATTACGTTGTTCCTGTGAGATGTCCGTTTGACTCTTCTTGTCAGGTTGCAATAAGTCTAACTCTGTCCCGAGTGGTCTGCCAAACATCAGAACTGCTGGTAGCTGGCCGGTGGTTGGGTGAGTTATGTTCCTGTACTGCAACAAGAATTGCTGGAGTTGTTGAGGTAAGCTTTTGCGGTCTGTCACAGTAAGCACCTATGGTATGCACCTCCACCTAAACACCCAAGCTAGGCCAGATGAATAGTGGTTTCCCCTAAACCAGGGGGTCAGCAGCCTTGGCTTCCTGATGTTTTGGGAACTACATTTCCCAAGTGGTTCAGCCAGCCTAATGGGTGACTGAGCATCATGGGAGATGTAGTTCCCAAAAATCAGGGAGCCAAGGTTGCTGACCCTGCCCTAAACCAAAAAAAGCATGAAAATATATATGTATCTGGTCAGCACAAATAGATTCGCTCGTTGTTCAGATGGCTCCCATAAATCATATCATCCATTTGGATACATATAAGAAGCAAGAGAAAATGAAATATATATTGGTGTAGTAAGTCACATACAATGCATAAGAACTAAGAATGCATATAGCAGATCCACTCACAAAGTTAGAGCCCTGCCACTGGCTCTGAGTGGGTCAGCACATCTGGGTATATTTTCTGAATTGTTCTCAGGCAACCCATACCATGTCAGCACAGATCTTTTTTCTGGCAGGCTGGGAATCCCGTTTTGTCTATGGTTCGCGTAGCTGGGTGCAAGGAAACATCCTAGCCTATAGACGATACATTGACAATGTTTTTTTCATCTGGAGAGGAGAGGAAGAAGATTTGGTAATCTTTTTAGATAGTCTTGACAATTTGGAATGGGGTATAAAATTAGAGAAACATTGGAGTATTAAGAAAGTCAAATTTTTGGATTTAGACATATGTAAAGAGGGAGAATGCATAAAATCTAAAACCTTTTTTAAGGAAGACGATGCTAATACATTTATCGACAAGACCAGCTGCCACAACCCCATTTGCTTGAAGGGGGTACCTAAGGGGAAAGTCACTCATCTAAGGAGGAACTGCACAGATGTAGAAATCAAGATGTAGAAAACAAGCAGATGCCCTTAAAAAAGATTTTATAGAAAAGGGTTATGAGGAGACAGACTAAGGCTAGGGTCAGACGAAAGCATTTTTCCCCGCGAGCGTGAAAAAGTGCGTCCGAACGCATTGACGTATTTTTTCACGGAATGCGCAAAAACGGTCAGACGACGCGCATTTTCGGGCGTGATTTTGTACGGATCATCAATAAAACTCTTTTTGCGTCTGGACGTTATGTAGGCTGGACATTAGCAGCATCTGACATCTCCTAATCACGCACACACGCCGCTATGCCGCAGCTGCGCACTCAGTACGTCAGTACTAGCGGTTCAGCGTTCTCAGAAAAATGCGTTCAAATTCCACTTGCGTTGCACGGCCGAACTTTTGTGCGGCCGTACTTCGTATATTGGCCGTCATTGCCCTTCATCTGCTGCTAGTGCGGCCGTAATTATGTGCGCCAGAACGCACGTTAAAAGTGCGCTGGTCTGACCCCAGCCTTAGACTCCGTTATTGAAAAACTCACACAGGAAGACCGCGATGAATTACTTAGGTATAAACCTAAGAAAAGTATGGAAGGTGATGAAGTTATGTTCATTTGCGATTATAACAATAAAGCAATGAACATCAATAAAATTTAAAAAAACATGGGCATGTTCTACAAAATGATGAAGATCTAAAAGAATATGTAGGATCAACACCGAAAGTTATATTTAGAGGAGTCAAGAACCTAAAAACAAACCTTGTCCATAGTAAGACGAAAAAGAAAAAATGTTAAAGAGGGACATTTTGGGTTAAAAGAAGGTTTTTACCATTGTGACCAATGCTTAGCATGTAGGTCCACTGGAAATAAAAAAGGTTTCAAGAATAGGTGGAATTTTAAATTGCTTTTACAAAAATGTAGTATATATGTTAGAGTGCCTATGCCATCTACAATACATAGCTCGTACTAAAAGAGCTTTAAATGTGAGGATTTCCGAACACGTGAGAAATGTGAGAAAGGGTTTTGAGAAACATTCTGTCTCTCTCCATTTCAGAATTAAACACGACAGTCTCCCAACCGGTTTGAAATTCACAGCCATTAAGCAGGTTAAGAAAATGGATGTAGAAGATGATCTAGTGAAGAGGTTGGGGCAGGAAGAAATGCAAAGCATTTTTGAGATGGGCACTCTATCACCGGGTGGATTGAACGACGATTTTGATGTCATCCACTTTTTGTGAATTAATCATGGGCAAATTCTCCTCTATTTTTGTATAAAGGGGAGATCATATATTGTATAATATCGGTAGCATATGTCAACCCGATATAGATTATACCATAACTGAATCAATAAAGGTTCAAATATAAGATTAAATTAGGACTTATTGCACGAATATGCACTAAGTTACTATAGTTATTATTTACTAATGTTAATAAACTTCACATTATAAGCATTATAATTAAAGTCCACCTATATATGTTCACATAATATTAGCACGAATAATATCTCAGACATAATTAATAGATCATATATTTCACAAAGTAGACCTATCTATAGTTATTATCACCATAAAATATTAAGCATAATCACATAATTACATCATAATTTTTTGATCTTACACATAACACATATAATTTATTTTACACATATACTGTAGTATCCCACACAGTGGGGATATCACATATAAAATATTCAGTAGATGATTCTATGTATGTCAAACGCAAAACAATTAATATAGTCACTAGTTATAGAATTTTGTCACCCAAATTTATACCATAAGATACTGTATATAATGTAATAAATTTATCGACATCCATAATTACACTGTAATACACTTCACTTCTGTTTCACATTCACAGTATTCCACATAAAGGAGATAAAATATATATATAGTAGATTTAAATAGGTAAAAATTAATGCACATCGTATAATATAATTTATATAATACATGCAAATCCATATAATTATTGTACATATTACATTAGAATGTAATAATTAGCCACCTTTTAATTAATAATAATTTCATCAACATATAAGGTTCACTCAGTAATTAAATACGCTTAGGGCTCTATTAACTTCTTCACGCAAAAGTGCACGCGCTCCGCTATTTTTTTTTGCGCGTAGCGTTAAACGTTAACGTGCGTAAATTAACACTGGTTTTACAATCCGAGTGCATTTTTTCATCCGTCAAAAAATAACGCGTGTAAAAAAGACGCGCAAAAACATGCGAGCATTAACGCTGCGCGCAGAAATCGGTGTGCGGACTATTTTTCACGCGATTCAGCCAATCTGAATTAAGAACCACAATTGTCTCCCGTTAAGTTTTTGCACCTGTCGAAATCAATCTGAGTATATATGCTGCAGCAATAATAAAAACATGCCCTTATCAATTTTATTGGTTTCGTATATGTAGAATGTGTAACTATACGTTGCTGTAATTTTTTTTTTGGGCTGGTGTATTTGATTTCGGCCAGGACGTTCAGATTTGCCATTAACACCAGCTTTTCAAAGACGTTAAAATTATGCGCGCAAACGTCCGTTAAATTTTGCGCTAAGATTGTAATACCTTGCGCGCACAAACGCATTTGCGCTCACAATGTTAAGTATAGGACGCGCAAAGTACATTACGCTCGCAAAGGGTTCCCGCAGGTTCACCCGCGGTAGACGTTAATGCGCATTTTTTGCACGGACATTGTAATACGACGTTCTGCGCAAAGGGTTTTGCCCCTCGAGTTAATGCATTTTTGCGCACGCGTTAACGTTTGCGCGAAGAATGTAATAGAGCCCTTAGTATAGAAATTAATAGATATAAATCAATGTATGTATAAGAGAGAATATGGCAGATAAGTAAATTACAGAAAAACTCTGCTTTTTTGTGCCATTTTGGTTAAATTACACTTCTCCCCTTCTTGTAAATCAAATGGAGGAAAGCTGGCTCAATTTATAACATGTTATATTGAACTATATGACATCTTTTATAATTTAATGAGATGTCCACCCTTATTGTGGCCATGCATGAATAATAATTCATCAGTGTGAACGATTGATGCGCAACTCCGGAGACATGCGGATATGAGATACCGGAAGCACGCGATGAACTCAAGGTGGTACGCTTCGTGGAATGCGGAAGTCCCTATTACACCTGCGCAAGATGGCGGCACCCTGCACCACATGTTAAAATTCCTAACGGAGGCACGGAACAAACGCTGACCATCAATTCAAGACATTTGGGGACATTTAATTTTTAATCATGTTGGGTATAAATGTATGTAGAAGGGCACTAGCCTGTAAGCCAGCTGATGAAGCGGCGAAACGCGTTCTGGACACCGGTCTAGCATTTTACTTGATTTTACATTTCTTTTATAAATTGTTTTCAAGAGAAAGTCCCTGCATGTATGGTGGTTTCTTTGGATTTGACCAAACTAAAAATCCATGGGCGCTTTACCTCGAGTTTGGATAAGCTCCAACAAAAAGATCTGTGCTGACAAGGTGTGGGTTGCCTGAGAAAAAATCAGAAAATATACCTAGATGTGCTGACCCACTCAGAGCCAGTGGCAGGGCTCTAACTTTGTGAGTGGATCTGCTATATGCATTCTTAGTTCTTATGCATTGTATGTGACTTACTACACCAATATATATTTCATTTTCTCTTGCTTCTTATATTATTTATTTATTTATTTATAAAGTATTTTACCAGGAAGGATACGTTGAGATTTCTCTCGTTTTCAAGTATATGTATCCAAAGGGATGATATAATTTATGGGAGCCATCTGAACCCCGGGGGAATCTATTCGCGCTGACCAGATACGTATATATAGAAACCCAAATTTGTTCAGGAGATGTATGTGCTCCAGCAAAAGCATTTTCTTGTCACTGCTAGATAGAAAAGCTAGACCATGGTTAATCTGGGTCTTAGGGTAACTGTGGCTCTGAGTACTGCAGGATCTTTGCATTCTATCCTTAAATTAGGGTATAATTATTTACTACCAGGAGGAGCATGGCAGCTTACTGCTTATTGTGGAATTGATGTTTTTGACTGGTATTGTAGAGGAAGTCGAGGAAGCGTGAAGTGCTTTTCTTAAATAAGATGTTGCTGGCATTCAATCAATGATGATCTATTACTAGCATCCCACTACCATTATTGGTTATTTAGCTAGAGTATTTTTATGTTTTCGGTACTCTAATTGCATCAAGCTTTTATTTCTTAGAATTTAATGCACATGTGCAAAAATGAAAAATTGTATTTTTACTGTTGGTGTTGCTGAAAGAGTGCCAAGTTTTGTTTCTTTTGAAAGCTGGATCATTATTTTTAGTATTATTTTCTAAAATACCATTTTATTCAGGCAAAGTTATCGGACAATTATTGCTGAACAAAGCAGTAAAGTTTCTGTTTGAAACGCTGCTGTTGGCAGTTCTTCCTGTGTCATCTAAGAATAATGAGCTATGTTGACTTATTGGAAAACATCTATTGAGTGCACGAAGCCGAAAGTTAAATTTTGCTTGTGCTTCCACAACTATTACCAATCTTTTTATCTATGCTATCTGACCTTTACTGTACTTGTGTCATATATGCCATGGTAGAGAAAACTAATGCTACGATTAACTAACTTGTAGTAACTCTATACAAACTGTTATAAAACTTTGGACACAGGCAAACATAATAAATCAAAATTATTGGTATCTATTTGAAATAACATTATTTTATGCCAAAGTAACATTAAACCTGGAAGCATGACAAAATTAAAGGTACACACTACTCATCCTGACTACGTTATTGTTTTAAAGTGGTCAGGACATGAGGAGTGCTCCCTTCCTTCCTCCTGCCACGAACAGAGGAAAAAGCTGGGTGAAGTGGAGGAGCTCGCTCGACCCTACCAAGCATCACCAGCAGCCAGGATTTAGAATTTCTTGGCTGCCAGTCACCAGATCGCTCACCAGTGATATCAGCCTCTCTGAGATCTCTGAGACAGGGCCGGATTAACATAGGGGCTGATGGAGCAGCAGCTCCAGGCCCATGCCCCAGAATAGGCCCAGAGAAAGGATAACTGTGTCTGCATTGATGGACATTTGGACCACTGTAACTGCAACTTCATAGCAGCTACAAGGTCATATGAGGTATCACTGGAAAGACCAGAGCATGACCTTTCCAATGATACCAAACATGACCAGGTTTTAGGTAACAATGAAAATAAAAAATAAAGAAAGTTTTATTTTTTATTTCTAACACAGAATTGTTACAACAAAAACCTTAACTGCTGCACTGCAGCAGAGAGCAATGGGGGGACTTTGAACCCCTGCGTCACTAATCGTTACACCTCTCAAGGTCAAGGAGGTGTCATTGAACAGGTCAGAGTCTGGCCTTTGCATTGATACTGAACATGACCACGTAAAATCTAAAAGAAAACAAAAAAAGTTTAATTTATTTATTTTCAGTTCCAAAGCGATGGTATTGTCCATTTGTCACATGAAAAACGAGCAATACCACTGCCATTACTCACCTTTTAATTTCCAACTCTGGGAGCAAGGTCAGCAAGGTTTTATACATAGTCATATTATTCATAAAACACCATCCCCCAAAACACAAGGGAAATATTTTATTTTTTTGGTTAAAATTGGATACTGTCTCAGAAAAATGCAGTAACAGGTTCCAATTTCACTTTTTTTTTAACAAGAATTCCCTATCGAATATATAACCACAAAGGTTTGGATGATAAATAATTTTACACGCTTTAAATTATTGAAATCTGAATGAAAAATTAATCACACAGTAACTGGCTGGTTTAATACTCTCGTATCTATTAAATAACCAAAAATATGTTTTCATTTTGCTAATTTCCAAAAAAACACCAAAATATTCAGCTCCAGGCCCATTGAGATCTTAATCCGGTCCTGCTCTGAGATCACCTGCAATAGCAAGTGGTCTCAGAGAGGCTCTGATGGATCGGATCTGTGCATGCAGAAATACTGGAATAGGAGAAAATACAGAATTCCTTATGTTCTGACCGTTATACCACCTGTAAAATGGAATGCAAATCTAGTGATTTACAGGGTTATTCAAAGAGAATCAAAAAGTCACCGCACTTTCAGTGACTTTTCATTCTCTTGAATTCGGTACGATTTGGCGTTTCCATTTCGGGGACCCTGCGGTGTATTCAGCAAGCACCACTGGGCCGCAGTAATGCAGGGAAAAGTCGCCGAAAACATTCTGGATTAACCCGCCGAAAACGTCGGAAAAACCTGAGCAGGAGCCGATCACACACAGCGCAGCCGCCAGAAAAAGCCGACAAAGCAGACGAAGGAGGAGAAAAAAAAAAAACAGTATGCTTGAATGTTTGAAAAGTGAAACGCTGTTTACAAAGAAACTACTGAGCGAAAATGTCTGAAATTTACATATGAGGTCCAGGGAATGATAATAAAAAGGGCTGTTACAGAAAAAAGAGAGAAAAAATACAGAAAAAATAAAAAAGTTTGCTAAAAAATCCCGAAAAATGCCTAAAAGGTCCTAAAAAATCTACAGATAAAGAGACTTTTTACTGCAGAATATTATAATGAACAGTTTATTAGATATTGAATTAAAACGGGAATATTTTTAACATTGAAGCCTATGGGATTCGCCTGAATAAACCTGCCGAATTAAACCACCGAATGGCAGGTAATTTCGGGAACCTTTCACTGCTGGTTTTTGTTCTCTGAATAACCGAAGCATTGCTACTCTATGGGGATTTCACTGCCCTCGAACAGGCACCGAACAGGCGCCGTATGTGCAGGCAATTCGCCAACATTTGGCGAATTGCCTGCTCTCTGAATAGCTGAATGGCCAGGAAAGGTAACCGTACGCTGAATTTCAGCGTTCGGTTACCTTTCTCCAGCAATTCGGATCTCTTTGAATAACCCTGATAATCATTTTTTAAGCAATTTATTTGTTCTCTGGAATTGGAAAACACACCAGGTAATCACACAAATGTGGTCAAATAAGGATCAAAGGATGTATTTGTTACATGGTAAATCCCAACTGGAAAAATGATCCCATTAGTGCAAAGTGTTTTAAATCTAAGGATAAAGAATGACTGTAAACCTTGGACAGTTAAAGACTAAGGCTGTCTGGAACTGGGTTAACACTCTCACCTCCAAGCACATTTTTCAGGGGGAGGCATTATCATAAAATTTATTTGAAAAATGCATAGTTTATAAACTTAAAAATAGGGTAAAATGGCACATTTACATAAATATTGTTAATAGAAGATGGTTAAAAGATCAAAATAATGTAAATTTGCAAACGTTTAGGGCCTGCATATGGAGATACAGTAACACCTTGTATCTGTACTGTACAGGGATTTTCACCAATTATAATGCCCGACTCTTATCCCTGCACAGTAACGAGTGTTCCCAGAGTTCTCCCTCTACTCTGTCCTCTCTCTGGCTGTTGTAATGCAGTAGTAAAGCTTGTTAACATTTTTGTTGTAGTGAGGATGAGACCTGCTCCTTGTAGCTTCTTTACCGTAATACAGTGTAAGAGCAGTGAGATCTCACTGAAAATGTTATATTTCCCCAGGGAGCATACTGATGTTGGACTAAAAGTATATTCAATGAGATATTTTGAATTTTAATTTTCCTTTTTCTTCGTTTTATACTGAAAAGTCGCTTATACACCTTTTTAGTAGAGTAAAAGTTCATGAATACGCAAAAGCCAAAAGTAGGAGTGTTATTAATAAAGTCTAATGAAAAGTAGTGTGGAGTCAGGTGTTAGGAAATACATTCCTTTAGGCCAACTGCAATATGAGCTATGGTTGACAGCAGCAAGGCAAGTGGCTCATCCAGGTAAAATCTGGGAAAATTGACAGAGCCACTGCAGCAAATCCATGCAGAGCATGACAGCTTCTTGGATTTGAATCCTTGTCGATTAATTATAACCTCTGAAAAATGCAGGATAAAACTCTGGTGTCAGCTGTCAGCCTATCCAAGAAGGAGGAGACCACAAAGACAAGCTTGGAAATTGCCATTCTATTAGGGAATATAAGACTAGGAAGCACATAAATTACATTTTTTTATTTTTCATCTTTCATATGTTCCTTACGGTTGTCTGCTATTCTGTTTCATGATTTCTTTATCTCCCTTTACGCTTGCACTGTTGTATAAAGGTTCTCTATTATGTTCGATCTCACATGGAGTTTTTCTGTAGCCCATTTTCCAAACTATTGTTTAATTCAATATCACATACATATATGTGTGATTCCGTGTCTTGCTGACATTTTCCTGATAATGCTTTAGCATGATCGCTACATTAAATATTCATTGAGCTCCAGAACAGGTTCCTTCTTTTTTATCCTTGTTTTCTGGTAAATATGAAAATCAGTGGAAAAATCTGTAGGTTATGTATCTATCTAGTATTATTTGTATTCTTTCTATTGATCGTCTGTCTCTCTCTATCTTTCATCAATGTATCATCAATCTAGAGTATTTTATATCCATTTTCATATATATATTTCCTATATCTAAGTATATACCTGTACATTTTAGCTATAATCTACTTTTTTATATAGATCTGCATTCCTGTCTGTCTCTTTTGAAGAAGAGTGGAAGAGGATGTACTTCCTAACTTAAGCTTTAAGTTAAAAATGGGGGCATGATCCCTGTTTTTACCTTAGAACAGTGGTTCCCAACCCTGGTCCTTCAGTACTCCTAACAGTACTCCTAATAGGCCCGGTTTGCCAGATATCTGAAGGACAGCACAGGTGATATGATTTGCTGCTCAGTGATTGCAGAATTCCGTAGCATTTCACCAAGGTAATCCTTAAAATCTGGCTTGTTAGGGCAGGGTACATAAGGGCAAGTGTTGGGAACCACTTCTTTAGAGTATACCTTTAATTTATACACAATGCTTGACACCTTTACCTGTCCCTGTACTGAACAGGTTTGCTTTCCTGGTGATGTCCTACCAGGCATTGGATATTCCATGATGAGATTACACAATCTGAATTTACCTGGTTCCAGTACCAGATGAAGCTATCATTCTTCTTGGTGGACATTCCTGAACAAGGGCATTTGCTCAGTGTTTGGGATTGGCATTCAGTGGTAATGTCGCCAGACTGGTCAATCAGTCATAGTGTCTGCAGTCAATCAGTTACCTGGAGTGAGCAGAGGGCTGCTATGTAGGATGGCTCTTATGCACACAGTCGTGACTTTGGTGCCAAGCCGCCAGAAGCGACTTACAGCAAATCGTTGAAATGATAGAAAGAGAGTGTGAGAAATACTAACAAATACATAGGACATAAATACCTAAATGAGACCAACATTCAATCGGCATGGCAGGTGCATTTCAAAAGGGGTCTCATATATAAGCTTTGCCTAAGGCCTCACCAAGTCTCTGTATTGGACATTACAATGAAGAAGTCTCACTTATTCATTATCTATTTCAATTATTATTTTATATTTTACTAGGTGGAAAGCCTGCCCAGAGAGCAGTCTATTGTTGTTGTCGCCAGCTCAGAATTCACGTCCACATAGTTTTTTTTCAATGTCCTATCCAAGAGTATCTCTCTATATAAATATGTTTGTAACGCGTCCATCGCCATCCCATCCCATCCGCAACAGGAGGGCCGACTGAGCAGTTGTGATGGGTGCGCACACAGCTGACAGCGCATTACAAAGGCATTTATATATTAGAGCAGGTTCCTCTTCCCTCTTAGATTGCAAACTCACGGGAACCGGACCCTCAGATTGTAAACTCGTGGGACCCCTTAGATTGTAAACTCGTGGGACCCCTTAGATTGTAAACTCGTGGGACCCCTTAGATTGTAAGCTCATGTGGCCCCTTAGATTGTAAGCTCATGGGGCCCCTTAGATTGTAAGATCATGGTATAGATTGTAAGCTCATGGGACCCCTTAGATTGTAAACTCATGGGATAGATTGTAAACTCATGGGGCCCCTTAGATTGTAATCCCATGGGGCCCCTTAGATTGTGTTGGGTTTGGGCAGGCATTTTTTTTGTAGTGTATACATTATGCGTATATTTAATGGCACGTGGTATGCATGGCATGTCAGGCTGGTATTTAGGCACACTGGTATTATGAGACACTGGTATTATGCATGGCAGACTGGTAATATGGCTGGCAGACTGGTATTGTGCATGGCAGACTGGTAATATGGCTGGCAGACTGGTATTGTGCATGGCAGACTGGTAATATGGCTGACGAACTGGTAATATGTCTGGCGAACTGGTAATATGTCTGGCAGACTGGTATTGTGCATGGCAGACTGGTAATATGCCTGGCAGACTGGTAATATGGCTGGCCAACTGGTAATATGGCTGGCAGACTGGTATTGTGCATGGCAGACTGGTAATATGGCTGGCAGACTGGTTTTGTGTATGGGAGACTGGTAATATGACTGGCAGACTGGTTTTCTGCATGGTAGACTGGTAATGTGCATGGTAGACTGGTAATATGCCTGGCAGAATGGTATTACGCATGGCAGACTGGTATTGTGCATGGTAGACTTGTATTGTGCATGGCAGACTGGTATTGTGCATGGCAGACTGGTATTAAGGCAGGCAGACTGGTATTGTGTATGGCAGACTGGTAATATGCCTGGCAGACTGGTATTATGCATGGCAGACTGGTATTGTGCATGGTAGACTGGTATTGTGCATGGCAGACTGGTATTAAGGCAGGCAGACTGGTATTGTGCATGGCAGACTGGTATTAAGGCAGGCAGACTGGTATTGTGCATGGCAGACTGGTATTGTGGTGCATGGCAGACTGGTATTAAGGCAGGCAGACTGGTATTGTGCATGGCAGACTGGTATTGTGGTGCATGGCAGACTTGTATTAAGGCAGGAAGACTGGTATTGTGCATGGCAGACTGGTATTAAGGTAGGCAGACTGGTATTGTGCATGGCAGACTGGTAATATGGCTGGCAGACTGGTTTTGTGTATGGGAGACTGGTAATATGACTGGCAGACTGGTTTTCTGCATGGTAGACTGGTAATATGGCTGGCAGACTGGTATTGTGCATGGTAGACTGGTAATATGCCTGGCAGAAAGGTATTACGCATGGCAGACTGGTATTGTGCATGGTAGACTTGTATTGTGCATGGCAGACTGGTATTGTGCATGGCAGACTGGTATTAAGGCAGGCAGACTGGTATTGTGCATGGCAGACTGGTAATATGCCTGGCAGACTGGTATTATGCATGGCAGACTGGTATTGTGCATGGTAGACTGGTATTGTGCATGGCAGACTGGTATTAAGGCAGGCAGACTGGTATTGTGCATGGCAGACTGGTATTAAGGCAGGCAGACTGGTATTGTGCATAGGCAGACTGGTAATATGGCTGGCAGGCCGGGCATAGAGGAGAACACGGAGGAGATGCAGGCCGGGCACAGAGGAGAACACGGAGGAGATGCAGGCTGGGCTCGGAGGAGATGGAGGCTGGGCTCGGAGGAGATGGAGGCCGGGCGCAGAGGAGATGGAGGCCGGGCACGGAGGAGATGCAACAAAACAAATCCAATCCATTGGAGAGGCGCTGTGCTGTGCGCCTCTCCAATGGATCGGATTTGTTTTGTCCCACGCGCACGCCGGCTGTGCGCGTCCCGTGGCCGCTGGATGCGCGCTCAGCCAACCGCCGCAGGTTGCGCGCGCGTGCGCAGACGGGTTTTGGCGACGGACACGCCAGCCCTTACTGTTTTATAGTATAGATGTTTAGTTTTAAGAACAAAATCCAACGTCAAACAGCAGCCACCAAGGCCAGCAAGGTATTGGCATGTATTTATACGGGAATTCACTCTCGGGATGAAAACAAAATATTACTTCTTTATAAATCAATGGTAAGACCGAACCTTGAATATAAAAGTCCAATAAGTAAGGGCAAATATTACGGGCATGGTACCATTTGGGTTCTATTTTCAGTTTAGCAAGGGGGGTATGTAGACAGCTAGAACTGCCGAGGTGTTAGATAGTCATTGTACTCATCTATCATATTGATCTCCACTATATGCCACTATTGATCGCCAATATTGCCATACTATGGGATACTAGGGAACCATTTCACTTATGTATGTCTGTGTGCTAATTTGTTTTGTGTCAGTTTTGGGAATAAAGTTCATGTCAATTATACCATTGTAGGCACTGAGACACCTTGGTGTCTATTTTCGTGCTGTGTGGTTTCTCATTGGGTTAAGCCCTCCTGAGCGCTACTTGATTGCCCTAATTTTTGTCCTTGATTGTTAAGCGCCAGGAGTGCAACTTTTACTTGTTCGCTGCCTATGACAATAAACAGACTGGGGGTTTAGACAACATCTGTATATTGTCTTTTGTGCACCGTAACAACAGGTCATTCTCCTGGATCGGTGGGGTTTCTCATGGTGGCCTGACTTCTTTAAAGACATCATCGCACAGGTGCGCAGTGAAGCAGTTCTAGTAAAAGTGTGTATTTTATAAGAAATATATACGTGTATATCTTTATAAACAGCATTCTTTAAACTGGATTTAAATTGATGCATAAATGCTTATTTTTGTATATGGGTTTTGAAATTAAGTCAATTTATTGTAGCACTGATGCGTTTGATATCATAAATATATGGCATATGTTTGCCATTAAACTGCACAATTTGTATTCCCAGATGGACCACAGACCACCTGTTCTTCTGTTATGCTTGGAACATAATGTCATTGTCCATTCACTGGCTTTTAATTGTGTGCAAGGAGACGAACACATATTAAAGTGGAGGCAGGTAATTGGTAAAGTCGACACTTCTTAAGAAAAGAGAATGATGATATTGATTGGGTCACTGAAGCTGCATTGTCTTCCTTTGTCAAAATGACAACATAATAGCTTCAGTATGCATTTAAAGTTAATCTTTATAAAATTGTCTTGTTGCTACTTTCTGTGTTATGTAACTGAAAAATAATGAGTTTTAGAAAAGGTAGTACTGCTATCAAATGGGACCGTAGTGGCTCCTTATTGTTTTTCAAGTAGGCCATTTATTTTTGTATGTACAGAGTATGGTATGAATTGTCTTGCTCCCTCTTTGTACTTAGTACATACAGTTTCATGCATAACTCATCACTAATAGAACCAGTAGTCAGTTTCTCCAATAAAAAGAATGGATATATGGGATTGAAAGCACAGATATTTTTGGGATGTTATTAACAACGACAAAATAAGTAGTTTCCTAATTTGCATCCTTCTTTCAATGTTATGGATCTCCCTTTTCTATGCAGACCTTACCTGTGCATTACTTACCAGCTACATCCCTGCACTGACTCCATTTCTGCTTATGTGATTCACAAAGCCCATGGAGAACAGAAGCAGCCAATGGGCTAGATCGCGATCCGCTCCCGGACGTGGCTGACATCCAAGATGTCAGCCGATCCTCCGGGGTCACCCCCCACCCACTGACATCATCGCCATATGTGCGATGATGTTAGTTGGCCAGTTAACCCCTAGCTGCCAAGTGGAGCTAGGGGTGTCTTTTGGACACCTGTATCTCCCAATCCGTGGCAGCTAGAGGGTCATGTTTGGTATCATTGGAAAGACCTGATCATGGTGATACCAGATACCAATGATACCAAATATGACCAGGTGTGGTTTTTTAAAAAATAAAAAAACATTGTCTGGGGGTATAATAAAATATGGCTTCAAATCACGTTTAAAAATGATGAGCATAAAATGGACAAAATGAGCTCAGCACACAGACGTGAAATGGCTCGGCAGTGAAGGGGTTAAAAAGCAAAAACATGTAAAAATTTGGTATTTCTAATTCCAGGACAAAATTTCAAAACTATTTAGCAGGGTCTTTTTAGGCGGTTGTACATTTTGGGGATTAAGGTTCAAAAAGGTGTTTTTTTTCCATTTTTTCAGCAACTTTCATAAAAAAATTCTAGTCATTCATACGATATAATGGAAATATTGTTATTGTTAGAAAGCCCATTTAATGGTGAGGAAAACGGCATACAATATGTGTAGGTTCCATAAATGAGTAAGAGGAAAATTAGACCTAAACACAAAGGGATATATTACAATCTTCGCACAAAAACCCTCGCGCAAATCGAAAATGTTTGCGCCAAGCGTTAAACTTTTGCGCGCGCAAATCACCGCTGGAATTATAATCCTCGCGGCTTTTTTCTGCTGTCGATCAATTGCGAGCGCAAAGAGTATGCGCACAAATGCAGGCGCAGTGCCGTCTCGCGCAAAAATATTTGCGCGTGCAGTTTTTTGCACCCATTCAGCCAATCAAAATGAAGAAACACACCTATCAAACGCAACTGAATTGCGCCTGCCAGAGGCATCGGAGACGAGTTCTGCGTCTATGATGCAAAATGGGCACATATGCTACAGTAATAATACACACACACCTGACATCATCCATTATATTGTTGCTGCATTCCTTTTTATGTGCTGTTTTTTTTTTCGGGTTAGCCAGGTTGTTCAGATATGCCGTTACCACCAGCTTTTAGGAGTTGCTAAAATTATGCGCGCAAAGGCTATGCGGTAATTACCGCGAATAGATTGTAATACCATCCTCGTACCAGCGCACATTCGCATTTGCGCTCACAATGTTAAGTATAGGATGCACAAAGTACAGTAAGCTCGTGTAGGGTTCACGCAGGTTCACCCGCGGTAGACGATTGCGCGCAGTTGTTGCGCTGACTATGTAATACTGGATTAGGCGCAAATGGTTTTACCCCTCACGTTAATGGTTTTTTGCACCGGCGCAAACGTTTGCGCGAAGATTGTAATTTAGCCCAAACAGGGCAGAAATGTGAAAACAGCAGTGGATACTTTCGGACAGACAATGGGAATATCGCCTGGTCACTATGGGGTTAAAGATGCAACCCTTAGGGAATCCAACCCTTGGTGATTGTGATTTTTTCATCTGACAGTTCCCCATGAGATCTCCCAACTAATTTCTAGATCTAGCAGGGGGCTCTAGCAAAATGAAGAGTCAGCACAGAGGCACGGGGAAGAAAGGATTGCAAGTAAGTCTAAATTATTGAGAAGTAAATAATATAACCGTATTAATCATATTAAGGTGTATGGCTATAGAAAATATAGCATTATGGAAGGGCAGCAAGGGTTTCCTTTTTCAGTTTATCTCGCTGTAGCCAATTATTTCACAAGTTATTCAATGCTAAAGTGTTAGTTGAAAAAAAATATACTGTAAGAAATATTTGGGAATTTTACTGTAGTAGCCCTCTTTGTAACAGACCTATTTGACGTAGATATCTGCTGGCCAAAAAGCGCTGCTGCAGCTGGTTCTAAATATAATGGGAATCTGCTTTTTAGTCAGACAGGTCTATTCAAAGAAAGGTGAAAAGCAGGAGAATTGGCAGGAGAAGAGAACAATCTAGAGCAAATAGTCGATTTGGAAAGTGAGATAAATGGGAGAATTTTTCTGGTTTGGCTATTTTGACCTAGAATTTTCACTTCTCCAGTCATTCTCCTGAGTTTCACCTTTCTTTGAATAGACCCGATAGTCTCATTTGTTCAAACTGTTTTAGCAACTCAGATGTAATCCCCAAGATGCTAAAACTTTGCGATACATTCTGAAGCCCAATTACAAATAAATTCCTTCAGTGAAATTCCTGTTCTTTGCTCCAAAATTACAACAAAACAAGTATACCCAATATTATTGCGCCAGTAGGTGCTTTGATGATCAAGTATGGTTGATATTGGTAGCTAGAGGGTTAAAATTGATAAGCTATATATTAAAAGGTCACTAGATAACACTATTTACTTTTTGTGTTATTTATAACATTGGTTATGACTCTTGTAATGATCCCGTGTGCAATATTTTTTTCAGGGAAAGGTTTGTAGCCATCTGAGTATAATTATACCACCAAATATAGGCTGTATATATTCCTGTATAATATAACTACAAATTAAAGGTAATAAGCAAACAAGGAAACTATATATTCCAATTATCTTACAATATATAAATCATGAAATAGTTAATTGCGACACAGGACATACTGATTTGCATGAACCTCTGAGACCAGACACATAAATGTTGAAGGCATCCAGTTGTTTTCTGTTAGTCAGGATCATTCTCCAAGAGATAAAATCAGCGGTAATGAAATGGAATTTCATTAGTTTTGAAATGAGTAACTGAGCCCATTGCATATCATTTGATGGGTCATCAATTTGTATTTGGAACGGAAATTCCATTAGCATCGTAACCTTTTTCCGCCACAGGGCGTACTATGCTGTCCCCGCAGAGGGTGGACTACAATCCGCCCAGCGGCAAGGGGTTAACTTATATACAAAGGAGTAACATAATCACACAACTGCATTGATCATTCATAGTAGAATTTAATTCAAAATTCTAGCCCTACAAAGCCCTAACTAATGCTGCTCCTCACTACCTGTCCTCACTAATCACCAAATGCATTCCACCCCATGATCGAACAGTGAGTAGGTGCCTTGCAACTAATTTTTTCACGCCTTCCCATGATAGACTGCAGGACATTTCTTATGCACAGCTCCCATTCTCTAGAACGCACTCCCTCGCATTGTCAGACTTTCTCCAATCTACCTTACTTCATAGGCTCACTAATGACATTTCTGTTAGGGAAATCTACCACCCAAATTACTGACTCATGCATTGCACTAACCCAACTATTGCCATCATCTGACTCTGTATTAACATCATTATCATCCTTGTAAGAGGCGGTACATGATCGATGGCAATGAATTTGAGGGCCGGCAATGGATTTCGTTGTGCCAAGAAGTGTTTAGCCACCGGCTTGTCCGTATGTACATCATGATATGCGGTGTTGATGGCCGATCAATGTCCCCTAATTCGATCCCGAAGTGTCAAATCTGTTTGGCCACATAAGCCAGACCACAAGGGCAATTGATTAAATAAATGACATATTCAGTCAAGCAAGAGATACGGTGTCGAATATTGAATCTTTTACCAGTAGACGGATGAACAAAGGTAGCGCCTAGTATCATATGCCTGCAAGTGACACAATTAAGGCATCGGAAGCATCCCTTTTTCTGTAAGTGTCTCTTCTGTGGCTCATGAATTTGTGAGTATATTCCCATCCACCTCCCACTAAGATATATATATAAGAGTACTATATCTGCGCAATGGAGTTAGATATATCGATGAGTTTGGGCGTGACCCCCCTCAGAAGAGGTCAAAAGGCCAGAGATTAGAGCCAATTGGGGCTCCTTCCTTGTGAGTTGAAACCTAAAGTTGCGTTCTATCAATAAGACTTTATATTTTGTACAGACATTATTACACTATATGTCCCCCCTTTTATGTTTCTGTATGGAATATAGGAGTCATCGTGTATTAACTGGGCATACAGAGAAATATTGAGTATCAGATAAGTAACCTTTTGATTTAGGAGTGTGTGTAACACCACTGAGATTGAATTGTGTGCTCACACAGGGACTGATGTCCATTTGTTCGGTTTGTTTGTAAATGTGTGGGGTGCACATGGGTGTTGGAGCAGCATAAAGGTATAGGAGACTTGAAAATTAATTGATCAGCGCAGTTTTTCACATTTTGCCTGTATTGGTAGTCGTTATGTCAGTCATAACTAACTGATACTATACAGCTAAAGTGTTCTACTTTACTATTTCAGTGCCGTTAAGCCCTATCCGATGGACATAGGGTTTCTTCTGCTGGCCAAAAGGTGCTACTACATGTACATTACAGTTTGGGCTCAGTGTTTCTTTGGAGGAAAGCGGCTCTCCGAGCTTTTCAAATAATTTCAACACACACATGGTAATTCAAAGAGATCCGAATTGCTTGAGAAAGGTAACCGAACGCTGAAAATCAGCATTCGGTTACCTTTCTTGGCCATTCGGCTATCCAGAGAGCAGGCAATTCGCCAAATCCTGGCGAATTGCCTGAGGCTAGGGTCAAACGATTGCAGTTATCACGTCCGTGTTGCCGCACATTTGTATGTCCGTGGCAGCATAGCATTCTGACCAATGGAGCCCCACACACAAAGTACATGCGCACAAAAGTGCGGATGCATGGCGGACGCGGCAAATGGACGCAGGTTAAGCAAGAGCGTAATACTGCTAGAACGGACGTGCAGAGTGTGCCACGTCTGCAACGTCCGTGTAGCTTTGTGTGTGAGTGATGGAACGTGGTCAGACGGACTGCATTTATACGTCCAGCATTTTTGACGGACAGAATGTTTTTTCATTTTAATTTATTTTCCCTCCTACATCCGTCAAAATATACGTCAGTGAATAAACGGACTGTGTGGCCACTACTGTGTCTTCCGTACTGACGCACGTCCGTGTGCACGGACGTACAGTCCGTAGAAATCACGCTCGTTTGACCCCAGCCTGAACATACGGTGCCTGTTCGAGGGCAGTGAAATCCCCATGAAAAAGCACTGCTTCGGCTATTCAGAGAACACAAACCAGCAGTGAAAGGTTCCCGAAATGCCCTGCCATTCGGTGGTTTAATTCGGCAAGTTTATTCAGGAGAATCCCATACACTCCAATGTTAAAAATATTCCGGTTTTAATTCAATATCTAATAAACCGTTCATTATAAAATTCTACAGTAAAGAGTCTCTTTATTTATAGATTTTTTAGGATATTTTAAGCATTTTTCTTGATTTTTTTTTTTTTTTTTTAAAAGTCCGATTTGTTTTTTAACCCTTTCGCTGCTGAGGCTTTTCCCACCCCTGTGCTGAGGTCATTTTTACCGGTTTTGCTCATCATGTTTAAACGTGTTTTTAAGGCTTATTTTAGTATATGACCCAGACATATTATATATCGTTCTTTCCGTCAGACTCGGTAGATTCATAATATGTCATTATTCTATGTATACGTTATGTCATGTCTGTATATTATAACAAAAAATGCAATAAAATATGTATTTTCAATAATTTACAATGTGTAAAGTGGTTTTTTTCACATTTTAACATGCGAGCAATTGGGGTTATATTTTGTATGGGGTGCGCTTGTTAAAAAAATTAGAGATGGGGTCTCGGTACATTTTTTTTGGGGAAAATTACACTATTTTTAACAAACGCACCGCATACAAAAATCGTTAGTGCAGCATCATTGTTCACATTATAATTGAAATGGGAACAATATTGCTGCATTAACAAACCAAAAAAAATTTAAAAAAAGTGTTTATTTTTTTTTTATAATTTTTTTTTTTTTTTTTTAATTTTTACAAAATTTTTCACAGTAGTGTTTGGTATCGTTGGAACGGCCATGCTCTGGCCGATCCAACCATACTAAACTTTAACCCCTAGCTGCCACGGATCGGGAGATAGGGAGTTCATTCCAACTCCCTATCTCCACAGTTGGTGGCAGTTAGGGGTTAAGTCCAGGACTGGCGTCATCGTGCTACGCACGATGACGCCAGTCCTCAGGGGAGTTCTCGGAGGCTTGGCCGACATCCAAGATGTCGGCCAGCTCCGGGAAAGGATCGCGAACCGGCGCTTTTCAGCGCCGATTCGCGATCCAGCTCCCCAGGGGTTAATGCCAGGCACCATTTGGAAGGGCAGGCTGTGCCCTTCCAAATGATGCCTGGGTTAACCCCTGCAGAGCCGCCGATCGGGAGGGAGAGAGGTCCGAAGGACCTCCCCCCTCCCTTTCAGGCGCCTCCTCCGCACATGCGGGGGGGGCGCCTGAATTAGGTGTCATCGCGCTGCCGCGATGACACCTAATTCCGGCGGCTGCGGTCCCGGATGCCGGGCTGACATCGAGGATGTCAGCCCGCACCGGGGGGGGCCAGCGATCGGCCGGAACCCGGCCGAACGCTGACCCCAATGGGAGGACGCGCTCAGCGCGTCCTCCGCATACCAGCGGTAATGCTGAGGACGCGCTGAGCGCGTCCTCAGCATTGAAGTGGTTAAGTTTACTTATTTTTTCTGTAACAGCCCTCTTTCATTCCCTGGACCTCATATTCAAATTTCAGACATTTTCGCTCAGTAGTTTCTTTGCAAACAGCGTTTCACTTTTCAATCATTCCTGCAAACTGTTTTTCTAATTTATTCACTTCACTCTCTCTGCGGTCTCGGCTTTTTCCAGAGGCTGCGCTGCGTGTGATCGGCTCCTGCTCGGGTTTTTCTGTGGTTTTCGGCGGATTAATCCAGATGTTTTTGCCGGTTTTCGGCGTGCATTCGCTGGGTTTTGCGGTTAGTTTTCGTCGGGTTTGCGGTAGCTTTTCCCTGCAATTCGGGGACCCTGTGGTGCTTGCTGAATTCACCGCAGGGTCACCGACATGGGATCGGCAAAAGGAACCGAATTGAAGAGAACGAAAAGTCACCGAACGTGCGGTGACTTTTCGAATCTCTTTGAATTACCCCGACAGACTCTTATGACTGAGATGTTGAAACTTTAGGGACATGTTCTGGAGCCTATTTGCAAATAAATTTCCTTTCCATTGCTCCAGTAGAGGTCCAGATCAAACATACTTGATCTTGGGACACAAGCAGGAACTTTTGAAGATCGAGAATATTCAGTTATGCTTGTGAATGGGTAAAGGAAATAGAAAAAAACATACAAAAATCTGTAAAAATCAACATAACATACAATGATTTCAATAATGTCATAAAAACATTCTATGATGAAGCAGTTCATCATGCAGTGTGATTTGAATAATAAAAATTGTTAACTAAAGTTTATTTTTTATTGTGCTTTTTTGTTAAGCTCTATAAAGAAGGTCAGCATTGTTAATATATACCTAAAGAGCTCTGTTGATGTAATAGATCAGCTAAACCATTATGCCAATGGTTTGTTCACATTGCTGGCACACAAGGGATTAACGATTATGGATGTCACTACTAGAAAAGTGTTAAATAATGCTTGCAGCATTTCTCAGTCACTCAATAAGTTATAAACCGTAATTGTTCTAAACAGAGCCAGAAGTAGTCCCTCCTGGCTATAATAAACACTTAAATGAAATATTGCTTTTTGCTGGTTATATAATGTTTTATTTTATTACCACTTCTGTAATTTACTGTCACAGGAGCAAGTCAAAAGAATCAGAAAATTATTTGAATAAGAGGATGAACAGATGACGAATAACTATGAAATTATTCACATGCTGACATTAAATCACGAAACAAGACAAGCTCCCAGAGTTCAGACTACTTCTACTTCAATGGTAGGCTTTTCTCCTTGTAAGGCGTGTACTCCAGCCCAACGCTGTTCTTGCCAACCTCAATGTTTCCTGTTTTTGTCAGCCTCTGTGCCATCCTGTTGTCTGCCTTTGTTTCTCATGCCATCCTGCTGTTGCCCCTACCCTGCTGTAATCATTGTCCCATTGTAATGTTCAATAATCATTTACCCCTTTATCAGTGTCTGGCTTGGTTTCTTCGCATTCTGGGTTTCTTCCTTAACCTCCCTGGCGGTCTAATTTTTTGTGAAAAAACGCATCTAAAAGCGGTCTATTTTTTTTTTGTCCCGCCTAGCGGTATTCCCGAGTGTGGCTCGGGGTTAAATTCCTATGTTGGAAGTGGTAACCCCGAGCAACACTCGGGAGGCCGCTGGATACATCACCTCTCCCTGCGCTCCCTCGATGTCCCCAGCTGCCTCCTCCGGCGACCGCGATCTTATACTTCCTGGTTCCTTCCTCGCGAGAAGGAATCCAGGAAATAAAACGCCGCTATCGCCGGAGGAGACTGCAGAGATCAGCGAGGGAGCGCAGGGAGAGGTGATGTATCCAGCCCGAGTGTGTCTCGGGGTTACCGCACTCAGCGGTGAAATTTAACCCCGAGACACACTCGGGAACACCGCCAGGGAGGTTAAAGGGATAGTGCTGTCTCAGGGCAGCACCCCTTCATGTATCCTGGCAGCAGTAGTGCTAATCAAACCCTGATAAGGGGAGTTATCTCAGTGAAAATCAGTGTCTGAATAAACATATACTGTTTTATAAACCAGTTTGTAAAATCCAGTAAATTTGGAGTTCTCAGACAAAGATATTCACCAAGATAACTGCCTATATCAGGGCTTCATTAGCAATATTGAAATAAACATTTTTACGGGGGGGGGGGCTGTAAATGCTAAGGGTGGCACTGGTTTGCCTAAAGGTGGCTGGTATACAGTCTTCAACAATGAGCTGGCTCGTGGGAGGGAGAACAGGTTGTCATGACTGAGCAAGTTGAGTAGCCAGCTCTCTAGATGCTGTTCAAGGCTCTTCTCCTTCCCTCCTCCTTTCATGCAGCCTCCCATAATGCTGAACCTGTGTAAAAAAAAAATGAAATTATTATTATTATTATTATTTTTTGGTGGAAAGGAAGGGGGGGGGATATTTCCGATTTCTGTGCCTACAGGCTCCCGAAATGTAACTCCAGCCCTGAAAGGCTCCCATTTAGATTGTACGTTTCCTCCGGAACAGGGTCCTCCAATTCTACTGTGTATTTTTCCTATTGTTTGTTGTTCAAATGTATTTATATTGTTTTGTATTATCACCTAAGACACTGGCTTGCAAAATGCCATAACCTACTGTCCACTGCCTCATCCTGCCCTCTGTCTACCTTCCTGCCCTTCTCCTCTCTCAGCAGCTGCTGTGAGTTCACTCACCTTGGGGAGTATAATGTCCCTGTGGGGCCTGTGAGGTAGAAGTAATATATATATAAGTAATAGTGGCACCATTCACCTGAAGGGAAATGGGTGCAGGAATGTTGATTTTAGAGGGAGGGAAGACGAGATGTTCTATTTTAGAGAGGTTGAGCTTTAGGAAACGGGAAGTCATCCCTTCGAAGACAGCCGACAGCCAGGCAGTAACTAGAGATGGGCCGAGTGTTCGATTCGCGGACATTCCATAAAATAAAATGACTTTGCAAAATGTGTTCACAGTTCTCCTAAATGTACCGCCAGCTGCCGGTACATTTAGGAGACCTGTGGCTGCAGCCCCCGGCCCCGTGCCTTTTGGCGCTCCTGTTCCTCCAGTCCATCTGCTCCTCCGTCTGGCCACAGCTCCTTTGCCCCACGCCTCGTTTTCATGCTGAGCCCTGATTGGGCAAAGTCCTGCGCCTGACCTGGACTTTGTCCAATCAGGGCTCTAATTCAATATTGAGCCCTGATTGGGCAAAAGTCCAAAATCAGGAGAGCAGAGGTACGGGGCTGGGGGGCTGCAGCCACAGGTATCCTAAATGTACCAGCAGCTGCCGGTACATTTAGGAGAACTGTGAACACATTTTGCATGTTCGAGCCCCATTGATTTGCATTGTGTTTGAGTTCGTATTCGAACATTTCGGCTGTTTGAATGTTCGAATACGAACCGAACACAGGGGTGTTCGGTCCATCACTAGCAGTAACACGGTCCAGCACGTGAGGAAAGAGATCGGGGAAGGAACTGTAGATTTGGGTGTTAAATACAGGCTTATTTCCTTTTACCATGTATTTTATTTCATGTTTTCAAACTAAGCATTGCCTTTGTTGAATTTATATTGTATGACCCAATATGAATTTTCCAGGGGCAAGACAAGATGTATTGCCAATTTAATTGATTTTGTGCTAATTAAACTCTTGAATAATTTGAACTTATCTTTTCAACTATCTCATAGCACTGATGAATTTCTTTCTCAAAGTCAGAGTTTAAGAAGCTGAAAATGTTTGGCCTTGGAGACAAATGCACTTTATTGATATTGTTAAACAGGCAGCTATTCTAAAAGTCTTCATTAATGAACAATGAAAAACCTTTGAAAAGTTTCTTTGCTGATCTTTTATGTCCACAGGGATAGGTGAATCACCAGATGGGGTTCTGTGAATCTAATATGACCACTAAAACGGTAGTATGTTTCTAATAACAAAAGGCAAATATGAGCCACAAAGGACTTTAATGTTTAGTTGGCCTTTGTTATTTATTTATTTATTTATTTATTTTGAGAAAGGGTTTTACCAGGAAGGATACATTGGGATTTCTCTCGTTTTCAAGTATGTCCTGGGTGGCGAGTATTCAGTACTTGGGTTTAGTAGTTTGATTTTAAATAGGAATAACTTGCTAAAGGTGGGATATAAATAAACTGAGATAAAGGTGGTATAAAATAACTGATATATATATATATATATATATATATATTATAAAAAACTCAAAAATCCAGCACTCCCTTGAATAATAAAAAATAATTCCATGATGAAAGATGCCCAGGTTCAGGGCTGTCTTTAACGCAGGGCAAAAAGGGCAGTTACCCCGGGCCCAGTCATTGTTGAGGGGCCCAAAGCAGCTGCACCTTGGGCACACGTAAACCGTGGACGACCGCCACCGCTGCTAGCAGAATGCATTAATAGCATTCCGCTAGCAGCCCCCTCAACTGGCTGTTTTTTCTTGCGAGCGCCAGTGTTCTCCCTCGCATGGCTGCCGTCTTGTGAAGGCTGGGACATGGGCTACAGGTGAGATCTCGCGAGAGCGCGTCATAGCCTTCAGAAGCCGGCAGCCGCATGGAGGAGAATGCTGGCGCTCGGACGAACACACAGGTCACCTGATCCTGAGGTCCGTGCTGGGTAAGTATAATTCTGGGGGTCAATGCTGGGTACATATATTCTGGGGCCCTGTGCTGGGTACATATATTTGTGGGGGGACTGTGCTGGATACATTAAAATTCTGGGGGCCTGTGCTGGGTACATATATTTGTGGGGGGTCTGTGCTGGATACATATAATTCTGGGGGCCTGTGCTAGATACATATAATTCTGGGGGCCTGTGCTGGGTACATATATGTATCTAGCACAGACCCCCAGAAATAAATGTTCCAGCACAGGCCCCAGAATTAAATATATCCAGCACAGACCCCCCCAGAAATATATCTATCCATCCCTGCCCCCCAGAAATATATTTGGGGGGTCTGTCCTGGGTACATATAATTCTGGGGGCCTGTGCTGGGTACATACATTTCTGAGGGGTCTGTGCTGGGTACATATAATTCTTATTTTTGTGTTATGACTAGACTATATAGCTATTTGTTTTACACTTGAAACATAATAATGTTCATTTGCACTTTATTACTGAAAGTTATGAAGATATTAACATGCCTTTTCTCCCAAGAACATATAACTGTTAATAGAAATATATGATGAGAAAGAGCCTAGAAGAGGCTACAAATGGCTTGTACGTACTGTTACAGATCAATCTAAGGACTTGTTTGTGAGACAAGTCCATGATGTATTTGTGTTTTTTTTTTTTTTTTGGGATGTTGGGGCTGGATAGCAAAATTATGCGATGGGCTGGCTTTCGGGGGGGGGGGCCCAAGAAAATGTTTGCCCAGGGTCCAATCAATATTAAAGACGGGCCTGCCCAGGTTCAAATGTCCAGGTATAATATACATCCGAAATGAGAGGTGGACACACTCAGGGATTTAAAAACAACAAAACGTTTTTACTTCAACCCCTTTATCAGGCTTGATAAAGGTTCAGCATCAGCCAAAATGTCAGATTTGCATATGGATATTTTTAATCTTTTTTAATAAAATAAACGTTGTTGTTTTCAAGTTCCAGAGTGTGTACACCTCACAATTCGGGTACATACGTATATTATGACAACACACACATAGAATGTAGTGAGAATGAAATATAAGGCATGTAGCAGAGCTCTGTGCCTAAAGCAAGGCTCTGATTGCTTGGTTGTGTGATTGGTTTTCAAAATTCCTTCTATTTTCTCTTATAATTTGCATAATGGAAGATTTTCATCCCACTCTTTAGTCCTTTTTAATGCTAGTTGATTTTTGCCTGAAATCAGCATCAGTCTGCACAATCACGAGACAGTCTCCTGATGATGATTATAATGAGTCTGAAATGGCTGTCCAGGAGAGTTTTGTGTCTTGTTCAGTGGCGACTCAAGGAACAATATTTTTTTTAAAAAACATAAGGTGTTACTCCCAACTGCATGTATACATGCTAGATTATGATGCACTCACAGACAATATTTGATTGAAGTCACATCAAGGTATCTTTTTAACGTTTTCTCCCTTTTAGAGGATCCAATCTTTTTTTTGGACTCCTCAGGTCTGACGATTTTCAGATCTCCCAATGGCGGGGTTTAAATACCTCGGGGAGAAAAGGTATAATAGTATAGACAGCCACAGATAGGTATCAAACCAAATGTATTGCACATACATAAAATCAGAAAAAAAGAGGCATATCACCACTAGGGATGAGCTGTTCGGTTCGATCAGTTTGGAGTTCGATTCGAACTTTGGCCGTTCGCAAGTTCGTGAACTTTGAACTTTTTGGCGTATTCGGTTCGAGTTCGCAAAAAAAATAATTTTGAAAAGAGTATTAAAAATGCTTAAAAAATACTAAAAAATCTAGAAATAAAGAGACTCTTTACTGCAGAATATTATAAGCAACGGTTTATTAGATATTGAATTAAAAACTAATGTGTACGTGCAAAGATTCTCACCTCTAAATGACCTGTTGTCTCAAACGGTAAACAACAGGTGTTTTTAGTCTGGTCTAATGAATTCGATACATTGTATGTATGTAGACTATACTGAGGGTGTGGTGTCTGCTTCTGAGAAGTGTTAATTTCTCTACTAAATCTTCTTCTAATATGCTGCATTTCACTGCTGTGTGCTCAGCTCATTTTTACCGCTTTCGCTCATCATGTTTAAACGCAATTTGAAGCCACATTTTATTAAATGACCCAGACATATTAGATATCGTTCTTTCCGGCAGACTCCACAGATTCATAATATATCATTTTTATATGTATACGTCATGTCCTGGCTGTATATTATGACAAAAAATGCAATAAAAATTGAATTTGTATTTATCTGCAGTGTGTAAAGTGGTTTTTTTCACATTTTAGCACATGAGCGTTTGCGGTTATGTATTCTATAGGGTGCGCTTGTACAAAAATTAGAAATGGGGACTTAAAAAATCATTAGTGCAGCATCATTGTTCACATTATAATTGAAATGTGAACAATATTGCTGCATTAATAAAAATAACACACCAAAAAAATACTTATTTTTTTTTTACTTTATACCTGGTCATGTTGGGTATCATTCGAAAGGCCATGCTCAGGCCTTTCGATTGACACCCTCCATGACCCCCTAGCTGCCTGGAGATATTGAGGTTCAAATGAACCCCCTATCTCCAGCAGGGGATTCCGGGCAGCTAGTGGTTCCCCGGCTATCTGACATCGTCACGCTATGCGTGAGGACATCAGGCAGTGAGGGGGGATCCGGGGGTGGAGCCGCCATCCAAGATGGCGGCCCACACCGGAGCTAGGCCGCACTTCGGCGCCACAAGGCATCTCTATGCACAGCCCCATCAGCATCTCTATACACAACCTCACAGCATCTCTATACACATAAGGCATCTCTATACACAACCCCATCAGCATCTCTATACACAACCCCATCAGCATCTCTATACACAACCTCACAGCATCTCTATACGCAACCTCACAGCATCTCTATACACAACCTCACAGCATCTCTGTGAACCCTCAAATGAACCCCCTATCTCCACCAGGGGATTCCGGGCAGCTAGGGGTTCCCTGGCTACCTGACATCATCACGCTATGCGTGAGGACGTCAGGCAGTGAGGGGGGACCCGGGGTGGAGCCGCCATCCAAGATGGCGGCCCCACCGGAGCTAGGCTGCACTTCAGCGCCGCAAGGCGCCAAAGTGCGACCCGGTGCATAAGGAGTTAAAGCCAGGCACTGCTTAAAAGAGAAGACTCTCTCCTTTTAAGAAGGTGCCTGGCTTTTTTTTGTGGGACCTCCCGATCGGGAGGGAGAGGGATCCGAACGGATCCCCCCCCTCCCTTCCAGGTGATCTCCCGGCATTGCCGGGGGGGTCGCCTGGAAATGACGTCATCGCGCATGGCGCGATGATGTCATTTAAGTCGGGAGGAGCTTGACTTCAACGTCTGAGGACGCTGAAGTCAGAACGCCGCGGGACCCCGGACAGAGAGGTGAGTATCTCTGCTGGGGGTCCCGCAAAGCTGATGACGTGTGGACACGTCCTCCTCAGCATACAGTGGGAGTAACTGAGCCCACACGTCGTCAGCAGTGAAGGGGTTGTTAAACTTTTTGCCCTTGTTTCCTGTCCCCCAGGGCACTACCCGGACCCAGACATTGTTTTTAAATGTTTCTATACATCCTAGAAATCTGCCACTTCACAGGTAGGTTATGGGGACCTCCTAGGCACGATATTTGAAGGAATTTTTTGTTTTTATTTTTAACCCTTATTTCATGGAAAACTCACTGTCCCTTTAAAAAGGTTTTTTTTTTTTACTTTTTGTCCTTGTTTCCTGTCCCCCAGGGCACTACCCGGACCCCCATACACCTTTTATGGCAAATATCTAGCATATATGCCCTCGAATCGAATTTTGAGTCCCATTGACTTGTATTGAGTTCGAGTTCGAATTCGAACTTCTGAAAAGTTCGAGTTCGAATGCGAATCGAACCCAGGGGTGTTCGGCTCATCCCTAGTCACCACATTTCAGGCCAGGTGTATCTTGGATGACACGCATGATCAACTGGGAGGAACTATGAAGTATGGGCATATTCCCTAAATTAAATACTAGCTTTAAAGATGGCTAAAATGGAATACATGTCAGATTGGATCCCAGGGGTGGGGGTGTAGTTTTCATCATGTGTTTTTATCATTTGTTTTATTTTGTGAATTTAGGATTAATTGATTCATTGTATATTGAGCAGGGCTCGAGTCGAGCGGGAACGCGCAGGAACGGCGTTCCCGCACTTCTCCCACAGCGGGAACGCTGTGGGAACGCTGCGGGAACGCTGCGGGAACGCAGCGTTCCCGCTGTGGCCCGAGCCCGAACGCCGCCGCCACACATTGCCGGCGGCCGCGTGCTTCCTGTTACAACGGCCGGTGACAGGAGGTGCAGCCGCTCGCCTGGCTGTTTCATAGATCCCAGGCGAGCGGCTGCACTTCCTGTCAGCGGCCGCTGAAGCAGGAAGCATGCGGCCGCCGGCAATGTGCGGCAGGAGCAGGAGCAGCAGAGGAGCAGGAGCAGCAAAGGTGAGCTGGGCTGGGGGCAGTATCCATGAGACCTGGGGGGCAATATCCATGAGACCTGGGGCATATCCATGAGACCTGGGGGGCAATATCCATGAGACCTGGGGCATATCCATGAGACCTGGGGGGCAATATCCATGAGACCTGGGGGGGCATATCCATGAGACCGGGGGCATATCCATGAGACCTGGGGGGAATATCCATGAGACCTGGGGCATATCCATGAGACCTGGGGGGCAATATCCATGAGAGCTGGGGCATATCCATGAGACCTGGGGCAATATCCATGAGACCTGGGGTATATCCATGAGACCTGGGGGCAATATCCATGAGACCGGGGCAATATCCATGAGACCTGGGGCAGTATCCATGAGACCTGGGGCAGTATACATGAGACCTGGGGCATATCCATGAGACCTGGGGGCAATATCCATGAGACCTGGGGCATATCCATGAGACCTGGGGCATATCCATGAGACCTGGGGCATATCCATGAGACCTGGGGCATATCCATGAGACCTGGGGGCAATATCCATGAGACCTGGGGGCAATATCCATGATACCTGGGGCATATCCATGAGACCTGGGGCAGT